>CM060961.1:113657697-114257697 GCA_030765045.1 Tenodera sinensis
GAACAGGGCCTCTCAAAATTTAAAATTGCACCGAGAGCAATCCAATATATACTTTGTTCAGATTCTTTTGAGACAGTGGAAGGAGGAAATATAACCTTCCACTGTCTCAAAAACCGCCTGCGGTGCCGTATATAGTAAAAGCGGGCGTTAAACACTACAACAACAACAACTGTCTCAAAAGACTGAACAAAGTATACAAAAGTTCCTTGCACCGGACGTCGATCGTGGCGACTCGATTAAACTCGACTCACCTAGCGCGCTGCAGAGCGAGGAAGTGAAGATTCGAGGAAACCTATGTTTATGGGAGGCTTGCTTATTATCAGTGATATACCGTAAATTTATCCCCCATTTTTTCAAGTTTATGTAATTTAAAACAGTTTATCTTCAACGTTTCAATTTAAATGTGTAAAAATTGGCAACCTGAACCTCAGGACTATTTTATTTTCGTTAGAAGCATACAGATATCTATATCTTATAAGCAAATAAGAACTAACAATAATTGCGTTAGAAATGATGTTGATCTTTGACTTGGTTAAGCAAACCTTTGGTGATCCACAAGCTCATAAGAGAAGAAGCTTACAAAACATCTTTGTTACCTTAAGATAAACGCCAATCCTCACGTAATCTTTGTTGAGACAGCGTGAAAATGAAAAATGTTAAGTGCACAAAGTGCGATAAAGTGTCAACTCTGAAAGAGTTATGCTCCCGACAACAGTGTTTAACATAGAGCTCGTGCCTGCTTTAAATCTGCTGTACAAATTACCCAAGTGGATATTCTGAAAACGGACATTACATAAGCTCACGTTTTCTTTAAGCGTTTCTAGTTTATCTAAAGCAGTTGTTCGCGAACTGGAAGAGTAAACATTTTATTTTTATATTTTCTATATAGTAGGAGCTTCTACATCACTGTATAAGTAATGAATAAGTGAATCTACTCACCTATGCTTCAAATTCCTTTGGTTGGATAGGGCGTTATCCGTTTTTCACCGTCCTGAAACAAAAATCGGAATTTATTGGCATATTCTGCTTCTATTCCTTGACGGTCAAACTATGCTGTGTTATTTTGCAATCAGGAAAAACAACAGAAACATTTTCAATAAAGGTCTGTCTTGAAGATTGAAGTTAGGAGCGTTAACTACGTGTTTAATCATTTATCCCAAAAGTAATTGCATACATTCGTACTTTTTCATAAATCAGCCATGTAGAATACTAGTTTTTCACACACAAACTCAAGCATAGCAATATTATTATTTATCGTTATACAAAGCCTTGGCCATTTCATTGGTTACTTTAGGCCACGGTGCAGGGGTGTACCACTCCTTTTGCTAAATAACCAATAACCAAAACAAAAGGATACAAAATGGCGTAGAAACGAAATACATGTTTGCGCTATTGAGAAAGAGGTAGTGAGTGCATTCAGTTTGTCATACAGATCTCTTCTCGTGAATGGTAGCCATACCTTATCGACTAAAGCAGGACATGCCTTTGAAGGGTTTAAAATCTAAGGGGAAAGTTTGATGAGCGCCCGGGTTAGCGAAATAAAGTATATGTGTAAAAAGATTTTCAGGGGATGAAAATGAAAGCTTAAATGGTATTCATTAAACGCATAGCAGGGCACAACTTTATAAGAAATAGGTAAACAGAACAGTATTCTCACAATAATATCAATGTATGTTGCAACATAGAAGCAAAAATAAAGAAATAAGTAAATAAATACATGAATGAATAAATGATCAATTAATAAATAAGCAAATAAAGTAGCGTGTTTTCCCTCTAACTCATACTATAATTGGTTAATTTACCTTTACTAACCTATTGCTGATCATAGGAATACAACAGGAATATAACTCAATTTCATTGCCATAATATGTATTCTCATATTCGCGTAAAGGATATACATAAATATATTAATTTCTAGTTCTAAACATAACATAACAATTAAGGTAACGGAAGAGTAATTTACTCGTATTTACTCACAGAGATCTATATTCTCACAAATGTATCATAATTATAGATACATCTCCGTATACAAACATAATATATTATATTCCTTTAGTTATATTTAATATTGCTGTTGCCATTTAGTTTCAATTATTAGCGGTTTTAAGCACCTATGTAATACAAGTTTTCCTCGCTAAAATAACATACATATGTGACAAGTTTTGCATGTGAGTACGTGTGTGTCTCTATGTGTGTATGTGTGGGTGTGAAATTGTAAATATGTATCACTGGATCTTTTGAGAAAAAGCAAAGTCATCACCTCCCCTCTTTTCCCCTTTATTGCTGCGTCATCAAGTGACCACGCTCTGTGATAGATAAGGTGAAGAACAAGCCTCAAAAGACCCAAGGAAAGTATACAAGATCCGTCGAAGATTTTCTTTGGCGCTGTTTGTACCAGAGATCGGTTTAGCGTCACACCCCGGGCTGGGGAACTGGTGCTCACTGAGCACAGCCTACTGACGGTCTTGCGTTGATAACTATGTTTAGCAGGTTAAAAAAATTAAGATCGCTCAGGGTATCCCGCGAGTCGCCCAGGTCTGGTCATGCCAGTTGACTATCCTTAGCACTCCGCAGGGGAAGACATTTTCACTATAGTTGTGAGACAGGTCTATTTTCAAAGTATTCGCTGTTGTTCCTATGAATTTTCCAGTAGTTTGAATAAGACGCTTTGAAGTGCTAAGTAATCTTGAGTTTTCTAAAAGCTCACGCAAGTATGGCACAATACAAGGTTAGCACATACAAAACAGTTCGTGCAGTTCATGCATATTTATATGTATCTACAGGGTGATAGCAAAGTCACATTTCTCTCTATCTATTATATAGGTATTAGTGAACAGTTTCTTATTATTGTAGGTGTTGACATACGAGTACATCAATATCATGGTTGATGAGTCCACTTATACCATGAAGGAGCGGATCGTAATGAGCACGTGGCCTCACGAATGACCCCATAAAGGAAAATTAATGAGAAATATTCAGCATGATTTCACTGTAAGGTTTCAGTTATCTTCCCCGCCAAAATCAACAATGTTACGGTGGGAGAAAAAGTCTATGTAACTGGTTACATAAAAGATAAGCCCCGCTCAGGATGACCACCAGCATACGTGTGTGGAGGCCGCAGCGCCTGTCGAACGTTCGTCAAAAGGTCCATTCGATGGCTTCACTACTCTTCCTTAAAGGGGAAAAGTGTTCTCGGATAAGTGTGCAATATATTGCAGTGCAAAAGCTAGAAACATTTATTTCTGGAGTACAGGAAACGCACATTTTTTATGAAGAAGTTGAACACAACCCACCACATGCCATGATCTGGGCTGTAATGTCTGCCGATTGGTTTATTTCACATCTGCAAGATCAGGGACTGCTCGGTCGTGTATGGTTCCCGCAGGATGGAGCACCAGTCCAATATGATATTGCTGTTAGAGAATATTTCAAGGAAGTATCTTTTGATAGATGGATTAGACGTGGTTTTATTTATTTGTCTCATCTTTGGAGTGGCCAACCCGAAGTCATCTGTCATCTTGCGATAGTATAATTGTCGCTATTCAGCTGTTTCTCAACCTTATGGAAAGAATATAGGATATTTCAAGGTCAGTATATGCCATGTACCTTTCGAACATCTGACTATCAATTTGGTTTCATCTATCCCTCTTATAATTATTAAAACGAAATACGCAATGAAACTATTTCTGCACATGTTTATTTCAAATAAAATGAAGCAGAGAGAAAAATAAGCTTTCTTAAGAGTAGTGTGCAGAAGCTCTATATTTATAATATTAATCGATATCAGGTAGAGAAACTCGTGTGAACGTAATTCGATTTCTTTTATCATGAAACTCACTCATATTTACTCTTCTAGTTTCAGCTAAGGATGTGGAAAGACTATAGTTAAAGAAAAATCCGCCAACCCAGTGGGGTTGAGAAGCCAAAACCCTAATTACTAAAGCTACAATGTTTAGTACCGCATCGTGTTTAGGAGTGTCAGTTATGCCGTGAGTGTGATCGCCCAGACCTAGGGGCAAGCCATCAGCACTGCACGAAACAGTCCCATGCACACGGTTAGGTGACTAAGAATTGTGGCTTTACTAATTACTCTACCACACAAGCAATCGGAAAATAAGGGAAGATTAAGCGGAGCTGCGAACACTGCTAGTAGAGAACAATATCAGACGCGCTGTTTTAATTTATGAAACGTCGAGTTTCAAATGTTCATGAAGGACATCTTTCAGACAATTGTCGTCCATCATGCTGAGGCATGTTTACGACACGCAGCATTCATCGAAAAATGACAAGCATGAAGGTTACTTCCCGTGAGAGGAAGCTTGTTCAGACAGCGGAAATACGCAGACATAAATGGAGGGAGAAACATTACGTCAGCTGTGTTCCACCTAATCTGACATTCCTTTTGAGTATCCCTTAGAAGAGTCCCACGCGGCGGTGTCCGTGATGTTTTCCTGCCGCCCCCACCCCCCCCCCCCCCCGACCTTTCATAAGCAATTTTTTTATTCCAACGATTTCTAATATTAAATCAAATATTAGGACAACATTGTTTTTGTACACTCAAGTTCATTATTTTCCTGAACAAATATATCTCAATTGTTGGGAATTGGAGACAGTCACTTTAATACCAATAAAACTGCCGCAAACAATAAGATCCTTTTTTTTTTTTTGAACATTGTTGTTTGTACCGACAGTGAGTGGGGGCATTAGTTTTCAAACCAAACATTCAACTTCAATTAGATGTCTTGTGCGTGATCGATTATTCTGAATACAAATTACCTAAAAGGCAAGTAACTTCGGCTTTAACAGTGATTGGGAAAAGCAATATTAAGATTTGCAACTTTCACGGCGCTGATTATTGACTAGAGCTTCTCAGTTATCAGCGTGCAATATTTATAAAGTTCCTCGAGCAACAGATATGACCATGTAGTTCACTATTCCCGAAAGCTCGAGCAACTTCATAAATATTACATGATTGGTACTCCGAGAAACTCTAACCAAAAGTCAGGATTGTTCCGTCGAATTCAGAAGAAATTCCATATGCTTATTGTGTAAGAATAGTGTGTGTTTCCAAGACAAACAATGTTTTACTCATTCTTCGATAAATCATGCAAACTTTAAAAGTTAATTTCTGTTAATTCTGAATTATGAAAACATAAAGTGAGATACTTAAAATCCACATGAACATTGTAGCAGAGTGTATTTATAAAGCTAGTTCAGCTAAATAGTAACGTGACAATGACCTCTTACAAAATCTTGTGTTTAATGAAAAGAAAATCTTTCAGTGACGGGAAAAAGCAACTATCAGTACCACTGAATCTGTGTTCGATGGTCACAAAGATAAAGCTGCATTTATGGCTTCTATAAAAAGACTTAAGGTGTCTCACCAGACTGTTGCTAAACGTGTTGAACAGATTTCTAAAAACTACGAATAGAATTTCAATTATATCAGAACCTGCAATCGTGTTAATATTCGTTGCTTCAGTTTGATGAAAGCACTAATATTTCTGACATTAGAGAGTTGTGTTTGTTTAGTAGAATGGTTTTTCACGATTTTGCAGTTAAGAATGACTTTGTAACGTGCTGCCACTTCATGAACGTACTAGGGGAAAAGGCATTTAATACATTCCTGAATTTTGCAAAAGCTAGCAGCTTTCCACTCTTTAAACTTACTGCTATAACAACAAGAAACAGCCTTCAATGACTGGAAGGAATAATGGGTTTCTTGCTCTTTGTGTTTGAGATGATTTATTTCCAAAGTGTCTTTCTTATCACTGTATTATCAACCAGGAAGCTTTATGTGCAAAGGTTTTGAAGTTCTACCATATCATGAAAGTTGTAACTCGTGTATAAATTACATCAGATCAACTTCTGCACGTGACTGATTATTTACCCAGAAATCTTTTGAATATATCATATTTCTAAGCATGGTAACGATTCTTCATGCAGACGTAAGGTGGCTTAGTATGGGGAAAGCTCTGGAACGATTTTGTAGTGTTCTGGATGATGCAAGAGATTTTCTGAAGTTATTTTCTGGGCAATATTGTCAATAACTTATGATATACCATTGCTCCATCTAGGTTCATTTGCAGATATAACCTCAAAATTAAATGAGCTAACCTTGAATTGCAGGGAAACAGTTGTCATATTTCAGCCATGATAAATGTAGTAAGTGCTTTTCGGAGAAAACTATACCTAATTGTGTATTGCACATTTTAAAAGAAATTCCCCATCATACTTTCAGTTTTGAAATCTATTATGGAAAAGTTAAATGTCTGCGAATTTTATGTTTTATCTTATGTCCAGTATCTGGAAACCCTAGCCATAAAGTTTAGTAACAGGTTTAGCCAGTTTTCAACACTTAAAACAGGAATTGTGTTTACTAGTAATGTATTCGTTTCAGTTGACATTACTGAAGTTGAAGACAGAATAATTGAGATCTTCGGAAATTGAAATGTTGAAGAATTAGAAATAAAAATTCTAAATCTTCAAGAAGTTATATCTTTGAAATCATGCTCTACAACTTCAAGCCATTTCTGGATTCTGGTGGACAGAATAAGTAGGTATCCTATGATTGTTAGTGTTGCTTTGATTACTGATTCTTGTTTTGGTTCGACATATCTTTGCGAATTTCACATTTTCATCTAAGAGCATCATCAAAAACAAATGCCGACCCAGCCTGACAGACTAGATGACGCATTCAGAGCAGTTTGTTACAACTACACCCAGATTTTTCTGAGCTTAAAGCAAATATACAGAGACAAACTGTAGATTAATTATGTAAGTTGTAAATTTAAGCAATTTTAATAGAGGAGAAGGTCCAATTATGGGCTACGGTCTAAAAACGGGCTACACGTGTATCTCAACTGTAGGGTGCTGCGGACTATTGGGAAAAGCTTGTACTATTATCATTTTCCTGCAGTAACATTTTCGCAACATTAGCCATGTTGACACGAGTGTGAATTTGTGTTTTTCTGAAACATTATTTGAAAACTTTTGAAAGGTATGCAAGTATGCAAGTTTTATTTTTTAAAATAACTAGGCATGTTTCTCTCTTATTCAAGTTAATTTTGTTGTGTTATACTTCATTTGGCTTTCGTGTGAAGTATTTGCATTGTTTCCATCCATTATTAAATACGAGGTAAATAAGTTTAATCTTTTAGTGCTTTGTGTCGAATATGGGCTACTGTTGTGGTGTAAATACGGGTTATAGCCTATATTTTGACCACGACATTTAAAACTAAGTATCTCATTAAGTATGGAAGTACTATGTTTCAGATGCCGCGTAATTAGCCAAAATGCACTCCATTGGAAAAAGAAAGCAATGGAAGGTGGAAGATTGCCCACCAGGAGCTATAGGAGCTGTTCACCCTTCAGGATGGGTTCAAAACCATCTCTTTACTCGTTGGTTTACTCACTTCATTGCACACACTAAACCATCTGAGGCTTCTGCCATATTGCTCATTCTAGATGGTCACTATAGTCATACCCGTAATACAGACGGCAAAGGCATGGCTAGAGAAAATCATGTAACTATGTTGTCACTTCCACTACATTCTACACATAAGCTTCAACCGTTGGATAAGACATTCCTGGGGTCATTTAAGAGTTATTACAGTGAATAAATTGGGATGTATACCAAATCAGCACTAATAATCATAATGATGATGGGATGATGAGATGATGGTGATGGTGATGGTGATGGTGATGGTGATGGTGGTGGTGGTGACGGTGACGGTGACGGTGGCGGTGGCGGTGACGATGGCGATGGCGATGGCGATGACGATGACGATGGCGATGACGATGACGATGACGATGACGATGACGATGACGATGACGATGACGATGACGATAATAATAATAATAATAATAATAATAATAATAATAATAATAATAATAATAATAATAATAATAATAATAATAATAATAATAATAATAATAATAATAATAATAATAATAATAATAATAATAATAATAATAATAATAATAATAATAATAATAATAATAATAATAATAATAATAATAATAATAATAATAATAATAATAATAATAATAATAATAATAATAATAATAATAATAATAATAATAATAATAATAATAATAATAATAATAATAATAATAATAATAATAATAATAATAATAATAATAATAATAATAATAATAATAATAATAATAATAATAATAATAATAATAATAATAATAATAATAATAATAATAATAATAATAATAATAATAATAATAATAATAATAATAATAATAATAATAATAATAATAATAATAATAATAATAATAATAATAATAATAATAATAATAATAATAATAATAATAATAATAATAATAATAATAATAATAATAATAATAATAATAATAATAATAATAATAATAATAATAATAATAATAATAATAATAATAATAATAATAATAATAATAATAATAATAATAATAATAATAATAATAATAATAATAATAATAATAATAATAATAATAATAATAATAATAATAATAATAATAATAATAATAATAATAATAATAATAATAATAGCATCTCCTTAGGCATAAGTTAAAATATGAGCACATAAAGTTGGACAGCACGGTCCTAGAGCGTTATTGGAAATAGCTAATCAATACCTTAGCGAGACCTGCTTCTATTTGAAGAAAGAGGCCTGAATTCCAACCGCTAACGACATAAGAGCAATAGTTTCACTACAATGCAGTTTAACGTGGACTGACAACTTTCCCCCTTCCCTTTTCTTCTTTATTATGATTTTGCGTGAAAGTTCACATTTCATGAATATCTCCAGTTATTTATATTTATTTTTCTATTTTTAAAAATAATTTAATTATTATTGCGTATATTTAATCCAGTATATTACCACAGTTATTACAACTACTGTCCAACAAGGTTTTGCAGAATTATAGACACACTACGAGTTACTGGAATGGATCATGCATTCACTAAAGGGTAATTTAGATCCAACTGAGCCAACCGAATCCGATACTTCTGGAAAAGATACCGGGATTGGATACGAAACCGGATTCTTATACTCAAAGCGTATCGTAATCAGATGAACACACATTTAATTCATTCTTCTTGGATAACTCTGAGTAGAATCGAACGGAATGGCTCAGGTGGTTTCGTCTGTGATCCGTATTCAGAAGGTAGCAAGTTCGATTCCAAATTTCCAACCTACCTGACTGATGGATTCTTTGGTGCGGTTTCTTGGGTCGCCTGATGAATGCTGAGTAGGTTCATTACATCCCCCGAATTTTCTGCACCTCCATTTCGCTTTACTTCTCATTTCCTTTCACCTAGCTGGTCTCTTTTAGGGCAGTAGATATCGGTGATGCATGGCAGGGAATACGTGCTCGTAAATCTTCGTCTTTCGGCGGGGTGGTCTCCGATGTTCGAAGCTCCCTGTGGGATGCCTAACATCTAAGGTGGGCGGTACTCCGGTTGTACTACATATTGCCGTGGAGTTTCAATCTGGAAATGGTATAGACGCTGTACTCTGCTCTGTCTTGACTCCTTGGGTCGGCCGCCCTCTGTCTCTTCTCGTCTCATCCCTCCTCCCAGGGGTGCCCGGTACAAAGGATCTTAAAGGTCGACGTGCCGAATTCCCTATGCGACGTCTTGTCCTATCCTCAAATGTTAGCCGGATATGATACCGGTTTGCTTCAGTTACTTGAGGGGCTAATACATAACTGATAAAAGAGCGGGATGCAGCTAGGTCTCAGTTTTATCCAGTTCTACGTGTAAGCAGGAGTGGATTGAAATATAGTTTACTAAGACATGTAATAATGATAATAGAGACAATTCTTTATTTGTCCAAGGTTTTGTACTCCCAGAAACTATTTACATAACGTCTCTTTCTAATAACCTTTCAAACCTGTGTGATTAAGTCTTGATCCAATACAATATTTCTGTCTTGGATATGTAAGCACTACAGAGAGGGAGGAAAACATAAAAACTCGTTAACAGTGATTTCCTTGTATGTAATAGCACTCGGAGTTATTACTTTCATTATTTCTATAGGTCAGAAATCCAGCCAAAACCACAAAGAACATGCTTTAGCCATAATACGCGCTTAAGCGGTGATGTGGAATACCAGGGGAGTTCCCTCATCTCATATGACGTCAATAAATCCACTTATCTTTTCAGAACACCTGTAAATTATTTATTGCTTCATCAATAAGTCGTAATGAACAATAAGAAAACGCTTGAACTACCAGTTGCATGGCCACGTATGAGATGGCGTTTATTTCGAGTATTACTGGACGGACTTGTGCAGAGTTACGTAGAATCTTAAATTGCTCTTCATGTAAATATGCCTATCTCAAGAACCTGTGGAGGGCATTAAAAGACAGTATCCAGAGGCTTTGTCATGGGAATTAATGTATAGTATTAACAGCATCACAGAAACCAATGTGTTAATTGCGAGAACTATTTCAACCACTTATATAAACATGTTAAATCCAGGATCTTTGGATTGCTTTGTGGTTTTCATGGTCAACAGACCATTTCTTCAGGAAGATTCGTGTGTCTACCGACTCCATGTGAGTTGGTCTCGAGACCACAAGTATTTTATTACTGGATAGGTAGATATGTTGGTGGTTTCATAATAGCAGCTTTAATAAAATGTTAACTTCTGTTCGAGTGAAGGCACTTGCTTCCAGAAATACATGGATAAGTTTGAGGCTTTCGCTGTTCTGTGGTGAGTTCTCGAGGAATAATAAGCTTTATAAATGATCGCAACACATAAAAACACCAGATGCTGCTAACACGTTTTATTTATCACTTAAGTTGGAGCGCAAATATTACACTTGAGACATTGTTGTACACACTCGTAGCAAAATACAGCTGATACATCGTTCACAGCTGAACTCTGAGGGACAACTCACGACTGAACTGCAGTCGGCAGCGTTCACTGAACTGAATTCAACTCAACTGTCACCTGTCCACTCCGAATACTTCAGCTGCCTATACGAGAGCCCAGATACACAGGAAACTGTAAACCTACTCGAAACTGTCAAAACGAATCCTCTGGAGTAGGGAAGCAGTACTCAATAGCTATTATTCTGTACGGGGTACTGTTCCGAGGGATACCGGCCATTAGCCGTACCTAGGCTCAGATAGCCGGGCGAGTATGCGCCAACGTGGCGACCTGGGCTGTAGTCAGTTTCTCGTCAGGCTGACACTATTAATGGCCGTTCTTGCCTCCAAAATGATTGTATATTTGCGATTTCATTAATTCTAAAGCATTTCTCGAGGAATGATCAAACACACAGAACATTAATTACTGTCTGTATGAACATGTTAATCTCGAGAATAAATAATTAAATATACTTCGTTTCTCAGGTAGAAAATCCTGCAGAAGAACCCACAAATACAACTGGCACATGACTAGTTGGTAAGGAATCAATAAAGGAAAACTACGCCGCCCTTTAAGAATCAACGTTGACATTTCTGGAACAGGCTGGAGATAAAGCTTCACTTGGAGAGTGCCACTGTTGAAGTGGTACAATTGCCCATATCTGACAGCTATCTGGAAGATGATACCGAGTTTCCTAGTTCACCATCAGCAAATTACCTGGGATATCGATGTCCGAGAAGAACATTTCTCCCTCTATAGAATTTGAATTTCCAGTCATTTATATGCAACATATTACTAAATGCGGATAGATGGGCTGCTATAATATAATACAAACTTATATTTCACTCACGGGTATTGCCAAGACACGTTGGCTATCTTTGGAATCTGCTATCCCGTGGAGCTCATATCGCAGTGTTGCAGTGTCGGCCTCCACTTGTTGGGAGGCTGCACTTCTGTACCTTACTGTGCACATTGTCAACGTTTGCACCTTGCCACTGACAAGCAATACTAGTGTATTCAATAACAGCAAGCGTCACGCAAAGCCATGTCTCACAATACCACATAGACTTCAGTCGCCGGCCATGTACCAGGAGCGTTGCAATCTGAATCAACTTCTTGTGCTATCCTATTACGACATAGTTCCTCAGCTCCTCCAGTGCTCCTGCCAAACATTTGTGTTCTAGGATGCAACGTCCTGTGCCTGAACCTAGACCTCTCAGGAGAGCCTTCTTTGACATCTGCAATGTCTAACTCACAACAGTTACGCCTCTGTCCGATCATCCACAATCCTTATTTTACCTCATGCCTCGACTTAACGATGCCCTCTGGATCCCAGGTGCAGCGCACGTTGTTCAAATACTAGTCTCAATACTGTTGGAATTTTCCCATTCTACAGCAGCTCCCTTTCAACTTAGTGTTCTTCACATGTTTCTTACATGGTCCGCAATTCGTGTACTCCGCCGCCAACACTTTCGTTATGGTAAATTCCTTTTACAATGGAACTGTCGTTACTTTCATGCTAACACAAACTCTTAAAATAACTTGGTGCTCGCAGTTTTTGTAGTTCTGAATCTTGCTTGATATCTACGATGAATTTAAACATTTCGTTGTTCATCTTCCATCGTCAGGATTATAGATGATCTGTATGTAGTACAAAGATGCTGGACTGGATAATAGCTAATGGCTGAGAAGAGTCGGAGACTTACATTCCTCGCTACCACATGTTATTGTGCCGCGAGATTGTACTCTACTCCACTGTTTTAAAGCGATCGCAATCTGCCAGTGAGAGGTCAACACGATTTCCGTGTGCTCCTTGTCCAGGGGTACTCTACAGCACGTTAACGAGTACAAGACTGAAAATATAGCCCACGACACAATGGAAAGGTTGGGCTACATGGTCCTAGGAATAGGAGTAAGGACGTGAAGTGAACTGGTAAAGATAATATTACAATATATGAAAAACATTCATTAGACATACAATGACATATAGACTAAGAAAAGCACTTGTGGACATACAATGTAATTACAGATTAAGATAATATTACAGTGTAGAAGTTCCCAGTAGCATAGCAGTGAACATAGAGATTTGTGGAGGAGTATGTTGATGTCTCTAAGAAATAAATCTTGCAATGGCCTGCGTTTTGAAACTCAGTCCAAGATGATCTTTTAAATTTCTATTTAGGAATGTCACATAAAAGTTATTTTGGTTGATGCTTACATATGTAGAGTTATTATGAAATCTACAACATAAACACTAATGATATGAATAACATTATTCATACGAATACCACAAAGCTGTACTCAGATTGAAGTGATACAAAGGTTGCGTCATTTCGTCCTACTTCATGTTTTAAAAATTACACGGACGAATTTTGGTGTGTATGTGCGTGTGCGCGCGTCAGTTTCTAGAGAAACTTTTAAGGTTTTAGCTAGAGATAGGAAAAATGATGGTTTTTCAGTAAGAGCTTCGATCGCTCCAGTTCCCCCAAAAATATTAGGTTTCCCAAATAACCGTTCAAAGAGAAGTACGCCCACGAGTATTATTTTACTGTTTACCCATAATCGTAACGGCAAAATAACTTTTGGTCCACTGTTGCTTTATTGACTCGGGATCTTTTGCATCGAGTGCTGTTTGTTCGTTCCATAACGAATATTCCCAAGCGCCAAGATAATGTTCCCTTTTTACTTCTCTACCTCCAATTCTATATTCAGCCATGCACGCGCGCATTTGAAATACACTGTTAGGTACGATGTAGGCAGGAACTGTGTGTGTGTGTGTGTGTGTGTGCGTGTGCGTGTGTGTGTGTGTGTGTGTGTGGGTGGGTGGGTGGGTGGATGTCAGTGTTGAGAGAGTATGAGTATCGTTAGGGCCAGTTGTAGACTTTTAATCGTCGCATCGGAGTTGGTTGCTTTGTGAAGAAGCTTTTAGTTAAGTCTGTTTGAGTGAGTGTGAGACAGAGAGTAGAACTGAAAGACAATAAGCTTAAGGGTGCTCAGTTATATGGTAATCAGAGAACTGAAAAACAGTGAAGTGTGTGTCAAGGTTGTGAGAGGACAGAATAACTGAGAGTTGCAAGGTAACCATGAATTGTAGATTATAGTAACGATAAAAGCTGACCGTCTTTTTATGATTCAATTTTAAAGGAAATAAAGTGACAGAATAAGGTATCTAGAGTTCTCATTTGTCAAACTGGGGTCAGAAGTGGTATTTGTCACACTGTTATTTATCGATCTGCATGTGATACCATAAGGAATTATAATTGGAGAAAGAAATTTTAAAAAGAAATATTCCAGACCTAAACATAGGATACTTTACGGCAGTTGCAAGATAGAAAAACTAGAAAAAGACTTAGTGAGTGAGTCAGCCAGTAAGTCATGGTGAGATCTGAACTGCAGGACTCCGGCTCACTTACAGCCTCCTAAAGATCGATCAAGAGATGTTCTCTTAATATAATAATGAAAGTTTGCCGCAAAATAATTTTGATAATGTGACATGCACACCCATGCCTGGCCCTAGTAAATTTCAACCTACATTTTGAAACACCCCAGGTGGTTTTAAAGTATGTTACACATTATAACTGTGATAGTATATAATATCCTTACACACACTTCCACTCCACGCTTGGGGCGAAAACAAATGAAAATAGAAAAGCAATTGAAGCTTATTCGAATGACGCAATATGTTAGTAAAAAATCTAATTGAGCATTCACGTAGCGCTCTCCACCCATTACATTACACAAACAGCCCTCCGTCACATTAGCGTGAAAGGTTAATCAACTCGTCTTACGTAATCAACACTAAATGTTTGCTTAGAAATGATCTGAAATTAAGAACGGTGATCTGAAAATTAGCCCATGTGGAAAAAACAGCAATTCCATACTTTCAAACATGCTTTATAGGTGCCACAGGTCAATGCGGGAAACCTTAAAAGATGTAACAGCAAATGCTGTGAAACAGTTATTGGGTACAAACAATTATTGTATATTATCTTGAGTTCTACATTTTTTCTAAAGAAACCCTCACCTACATACATAATTTTTTCGGGTTCTACATAAGTTATGTAAAAGGCAATGAGAATGAACAAGACAAGGTCTTCCACAGAACACTCAAGATATAAATGTCATGCAAATATCACCAACATATAAGTACTTTAATCAATATATTTAGAGCCATTTTATTATTTTCACCCTTCTTTATTGTTCCATTTATACTCACTTCAAAGGTGAAATCGGCGGCCTCTCCTGTGGAACATATTGCCTATCGGCAATGGTTAGTGTTAACTAATTTAACATAGGGTTGTGGGTCTTTATGGTTTTATATGTTTAATTCACAGACACATTCCATTCTCATTCATACTTCCAGACTGGGGAAGATAAGGAATAATCCTGGCTAGAGAAAACTTCCCACCACCCAGGCGGGAATCGAACTTGGGACCCCTTGCACAGCAGGCAAGTGCTCTACCGACAGAGCCAGCTTTTTCAAAATTGTTGTTTGAGATGGCAATAATTTCTCAAAACTCCTCGACTAGTATTCTTAACAATTATTTGAAGTATGAAATTTAGCATATGTTTTTGAGCCAGGGTATTTTCTATCTCCCTCTAAACATGCGTAAAACACCCATCCACTTACACACACACGCACACATACACACACACAAACGAGTCTTTTTACTTTCTCTACCACGTACTTATAGATAGGGAAGTTACACATTACATTCCACACTTCCACCCAAAAATTCGATACCAAGATTTCGGTGGAAATACCAGGGATGGCCGAAATGTTCTTTTTGGAGAACCTTACGCAGTGAGCGGCAATAAACCACTCCACTCCTCAGTCGGAGGGAGAGGAAGTGTGTATCCAGTGACGAACACAAACAGGAGATTCTATGGAAGTTTCTAAGTCATACCTTGAATTTTCTGGGAATCTTCTCAGAAGACCTCTTCATTCCGGATGGCTTTTGCATAAATGGTAAACAGTAAGAGACAGAAAAAAGCATACTAAATAAAAACTATAGATCTCGTTAAAACGCACAATTTACGTCAAGTACTTCTTTTTTCTTTTGAGTGAATCATTTCCGAGGTGATCTTTCTTATTTGTTTGAATTTGCCAATAATTATACTTGCAAAGAGAACGGAATTTCAAAGGCATCGCAAGCCACACAGCTCTTAAAACATTTCACCATCGCTTAAAGCCTATTTTATTCCCATATTCCCCTTGTACCTGCAAGAATATTCGCAATAAGATAATTTCTGAAAATGCTTATGTCGATTAAAATGCAGTAGATAGAGAACTAAGTATTTACAAGAATAGTGTGTATAAGAGTGAGTATAGCTCTGCATATATTTGCGAACAGGGTTTCTCCAAATTGTACTATGCTAAAGATCTATCGAAATATGTTACGCGACGATCACGTGGTGGATCTTTGCCAAAGATTGTTAGACTTCTTAAACGTAAGTAGAAACCAATCACTAAGGAAAGATGTTTATCGCATAAGATTTGAAAGTGCTTTCGTAAATCAAACGCAACATACATACGCCACTGCAACACAAAGCCCGGCATGGGGTTAAAAAAAGGCAAAGTCCGCGTGTGTTGAAAAGAGTTAAACCCACACTCCAAGCTTGATTAAATAGAAACTTGTAATTCAAGTAATTAAATCAATGTTTGAGAAAATCAAGTTTTTCGAAAAATGTTTCATGTAAAGGATAAGGGAATCTGTTGCATGATATATTTGAATTAATGCTGTCAACTGTTTGATATTGAAGAACCCTGTTTCTGAATCCTGTCACTCGAAACGGTAGTTACTGAATTATGTCTGCTAACTTCTAATGTAGAAGAGAACTTCTAATGTAAATGATCAAGAGTATTTGCAACGTTCAGTATACAATGGGTTGAGTCAAGTTGGAAAATAATATAATTTTAAAATATCCATAAAAAACAAAAGTGATAGCCCATCGAGATAATCACCCAGTAGATTAAAAATAGTGATAAAAAACAAAATATTAGAACAGGTATCTCACTTTATCTAGGATGTAATGTAAGTTTTGATAGAGTCAGAGATATTGCAAATAAATTGAACAAATTTAATAGAACTCTGCAAAATAAAACACGAAAAGATACAAAGCTAAAATTTTATAGGACTATGGCTGTACCAATATTAGCGTTCGGAAGCGAATCCTTGATACTAAAAGAGAGGGATAGAAATAAGATCCAGTTAGCAGAAATGAGGTTTTCTCAAGGTATAAAGTGCTGTACAAGGGTGGATCGAATTCGAAATGAAGATATATAGCACAAATGAAAAAATAGAGGATTATAAAGAAGATTGGAAAGCCCACTTGAGTAGTATGAAGAATGAAAGAATTGCAGTGGTCGTTAAAAGTATCAGCCTCAAGGAAGATGAGATGTCGGACGTCCGAGAAAAAGATGGTATTAACACTGTGAAGACGGAACAGGCAAGAATGCCTAATCCCTGCAAGGTTGAAGAAGAAGAATTTCTAATGTACCCAGGCTTTGCGGTTTAGAAATAACTGCTCAGTAATAATAAGGCAAAGTGTACGTTGTCCACAGTCGCAGAAAGGTTAAGCTGAAATTACCTCTAAATTTACATTACTGGAGCGCGGTCTTTAAGCGCTAGGGTGATGCCGATAATCGATCACAGTACACACTTCTATAAGACTATATCAGTCAACGGGAAAGAGCCAAATGTTTAGCAATAGCGCTCTTTTGATGACTTAAATCCCGTGTTCAAGCATTATTCAAATCCCACCAACGCTCTTAAAACATGTTGCCAATTGTTAATATCTCAAACGCGATTGTTACTATGCGCCATGCTGTAATTTTCAGAATGCCCTCGATGAGCCCTGGCAACAGCCTGGCCTATTTAACATTACTGAATTCCAGGTACCCTAAGCTAATGGTTTTGTGGCCGGCTGAATTCATTAGAACCCTAATTGCCTGAGCTACTTTAAGGAATTCGCTAATGACCACATGACAAAATTTTACATGCCTAGCTATGAATGTAGCTCATGCTTATGACTTATATTTATTCTAATTTACGAAAATTGTTTATTACAAATAATTATCTCGCTCCTTCTCAATTCTATATGAAATTACAAATCTGACCTGTTAATAATTCCGGTATCAAGGTGATAAAACGTTCTAAAATAGCTTGTAATACCTTACTTCAATTGTTATACAAATCAATAGGTAGCAAAAATCGAATGGAAGGATTTAGGTTGTCATTGTTCCTCGTATAGCACGCACCAATACATTCAAAGTGTGATGAAGTCATATTGCGGTCTATTAATTCTATTCTTTACCAGAGTTCAATGTACAAAGTTTTGCAGAAAGGAAGTAAACGAAACTGATAACGTAAATCCTCAACCTACACAATCGTAACAGGGAGCAATAGTCTGAGGCAAATGTACTGGTGATGTAACATGAGAGAAAAAGACCCCATTTCCAAATTGACCCAAGGAAAGATCGATTTATTTATCTATTTATGAATTTATTTGCACACTGCATATGGTATACAAACTAAACTGAGAGTAAGGCTATATTCACAACGTCTCAGCGAAGATGAGCCATAAGCAAAGACATTACGGGATTACATCCAAGGTCTTCACAAAGTCTTTAATGACTGGATAAGCTGCGGTAATATGACAATATAGAGGATACCCATAGTTCAGCCTCTTTACTTAGTTTATCTCTTCTCAGAATAAAATAAATGAAAAGGGAAATAAACCTTACAGTGCACTGCTATATCAACTCGTCAAGGCACAAAATTGTATCCACTTACAATGATATCAGATGTCCAAATTGCTGCTGAGGTCCAAAGGATCAACCAAAATCGTTGAGTGGTTTTCCACCAGGAAAATTATGTGAAAGTCACACATCCATGTATAAGCAGTAAAGCTGAAAATTTGGAACCGCTTGTAGCACCGATAGTTGATTTAAGTTCAGCAAAATCAAGTCTAAATGTAAAACTAGTTCGGTTTTATTTGTCATAAAGTTCAAGTACATTTTAATGCATCTATAATTACTGTAGAAGTACTGTAAGCAGTTTTAAACTTATATAACAAATGTGGTTCTCTCCTCCCTAGTTCTATGTAGGCAGGATTTGTTTTATTAACGTACTCCAACGTAGTGTCTAGGCAGGGTTGAAAAGGAATATTCAAGTACATTTTCTTTCGTCAACCATAAAAACAGGCATTATGAAAAATAAATTTAAATAGTGAAATAACTGCCATCAAACTACAATTTCATCAAGAGAGAGGGGGGTGGGGGGGGGGAGGGTTCGGGAGGGGATCAAGGAGAAACGCTTAATACTCATCATAACTTAATAATTTTATTACAAAGAATTGCCTATTCATTGCTGATATCCAGACTTTTAAGAACCTTCTGTCAAATTTAATTCACCTTTATCACTGGATTACAATAACTAGCTCTGTGCTAATCCCAAATAAACGCGGAATGCTGCATCATTTTTCTTGTAGAAACATATGTACATATAAGTTTCTAACTACATAAATAACGATTATTATGACTTATTTAAATTTAGCAAGTTCTTTGGCACTTATACATATCACAGGGGCATGAAGTTGAACGTTAAAAAAAGATCAAAACACTCCCCATAGCTCAGTAGGTGGAGCACCTGCCTGCTGTGCAAAGGGTGCTGGGTTCGGTTCCCGGAAGGGACAGGAATTTTTCTCCAGTCAAGATTATTCTTTATCCTCCGGATTTTAGAAGTATGAATGAGAGTGTGAATGTGTGAATTCAATGTTTAAAACCCTGAAGACGCAAAGCCCACTGTTAAACGAGCACCACCATTGCCGATACACAATATGTTCCACGGGAGAGGCCGCCGATGTGACATTTGTAGTTAAAGGCGGATATAAATGAAGCAATAATAAAAGAAAGAACAACCACTAAAACGAAATACTGCCAGTATACCCTATAGGTATAGGTAAATAGTAAGGATAAACAACAGCATTAACAGGGGCTGAATACACTGGAGGATATAGTGATATTTAACCTACATCTTCATTCTATACGCTCACAACTGTTTGGATTATGGGATTATTGAGCACTGTCTATAGACAGGTCATATAAAACTAGGACGATGGATAATTTGAAAATCAATATGGTGAGATGTGGTTCTGGAGATTGATTGAAGGAGCTTTCAACAGTTTAACTGCTGTTTCCGCCAAACCAGCGTGACTTGTATAGCATCACTGAAGCCATTTCGTTTACCTTAGTATTCCTTCCACTCGTTCTGCTAAATGTCAGCAATTACAAGTGGTTATTTGAATGACACATGCGTGTTCATTCTAAGTACAGCTTATCACGGATATCCCATTTCACCGCCTTTCCTGCTAGAGATAAGTAGGTACTTCAGTGTTCGGCTCAGAAAGGCTTTTAATTGATAGTGAACTTTATTCCTGAAAGGATGAAACAACATAAGAAAAGGCAATTACAGAAAACGTTCTTGAGTTTGGGTGCAATGCAAAACGCCTGTTTTGTGTAGGTACACCTTAACCTGTAGCCCCGAAGTTCGCACGATATGGTATTCTTTTGTTGATTGGTCTAGAGAACAACTAAGATGCAACAGTATAGCGTTGTTATCTCTATTTTACTCCATAAATCCCGAAAAGGTGAGACAGTGATAGCCCGACTCAAACTGTAAAGTCTAACATGAAATTTCTAGACTACTGAAATATTTACATCATACATAATTGACGCTGGTGTCTACATAGCTGCATATCACACAGCTATCAAAGGTTTGAAATTGAGACAGCCATTGGTTTTTTTATTTATGTGGCAAAAGAAATGTCAGTCCGCATTACTTTGATGGATGAGATCTTAATGAATGGAAATACGATCTACAGTGTCACTGCAACCCACTTTAAGTTAATTATCGGCAACTTTATTCAAAAGTGTCTGCTTCTCCCAAAGCTTATTCTGCTAATCACTCATCGCTGTGGGATCAGAGACAGCTAGTAGGCACTGAAAAGTTCAGTACTTACACAAGAGCTCACTAAATATCAGCCTCAATAGGGAAAATAGGTTTGAGACTACTGCTTTTATTTTGTACGTAAAATATTGCACTTTTTAGATTTTCAAGTCCCCAAATACTGGACTTTGATGGATTTGCAATGAAAATATCACTTTTCTGTCGACTTCAAATATAAATATTATAACTAAATTTTGAAAGTTAGGACCTTGTGTGTCTAAGCGACTGGTATTCAATGTCAACGTATACAGAGTATTAATGAATCACACTGAAATAACTTGAGAGATTGTAGATGTGACTGATATAAGTAACTTGAGATAGGCAATGTATGGTCTGCGGCTAAGCATAACACAGTTCTATGGTATTAAACTTACCTATTGATATCAGATTCTGATAAGTCGGTGTTAAAGCAAATCCAGATGAAAAATTGTGGTAGAACGGCTTTAAAACTGCTGTCCGACTATCGAAATATCAATTTTCCGCAGCTTGTTAATAGCGCTTTCAAGATTTAATGCCACAAAGATCTACCAAATCTCGAATTAATCACCTGACAGTGCGACACTGAACATCCATTAACTATCTTCTTGCATTATGTAGCCCACTCTAGAGGCGTTACCTCAACTGTTCTGTTGGAGTAGTCTGTAATGCCGAAAACTGATGATCCACAGATCATTGGTTCGGTTGCCATGATGTAGTTAATTTTTTTCTTCTTTTTAATACGTAAATTCCATACGAAGAATTGCCGTGATTCGTAACTCAGGATACGATTCCGATTGACCACTGCAATAACACTACTATGATTTCCGTGATTCGGGACACTTCTGTGTATACTGAAGATTGTCTATGGGACATGGAGAAGGAATGCAACTTTACTGAACTTGTAGATATGCACCTTATTTACGGTGATCAAAAAGTAATGGGTTAATTGCCGCAGCACTGTACAGAGAACGGTATCCCGATAGGCGCCAACCACATCACACAACGTTTCAGTCCATCGATAGATGTTTGCGAGAGAGAGAAGAACCTTCCAGGTCAACAGGGGCGATACGGGTGCTATACGAACTTGCCGCACAGTGCAATTTGAAGAGAATATTCTGCAAAGAGCCGCACAGGCGCTATTGCAGGTGCACTGAGCTCTTACCATGTTAGCGTATGGCAAGCCATACATGAAGATATACTTCACCCATTTCACCGTCAGAAAGTGCAAGCACTAAGACTGGAAGACCTCAGCCCTCAGCTACAATTTTGTAACTGACTTTACTCCAGCAGCCTGATTTCTTTTCATCAGTATTGTGTACTGATGAAGCCGTGCCTAGTTCTCAATTCAAGAAATAGCCATGTGTGGGATTATGTCAATCCACAAGCTGTCGTGGAGAAGAATCATCAGCAAACGTTTTCAATGGGTTGGAATTTCAGACCATATCGTTGGCCCATACCTGCTGTCCCCTCAGTTAAATGTACATATTTATCTTCATGTGTTACAGAAAATGTTATATGTATTTCAGAGATGCATCCCTTCATATTCGTCATCGAATGTGGCTACAACATGACGGAGCTCCGCCCCGTTTCTCCTTGGGTTTGCGAGAGCATTTGAACCAAGTTTATGCTGGCAGATGGATCGGAAGGGGGACTAGCTTGGCCAGTACGCTCTCCTGACCTCAACCTAATTGATTTCTTTTTCTGGCGTTACCTCAAGTCTATGGTGTATGAAACACCTATTACCTCAGAAGAAGATCTAACTGGCAGAATAATAGTGGCATGTGAGGTTATTCGACATAAACAAGATGTTTTGAATGGAGTACGACAATCGTTCCTTCGCCACTGTTAACTTTGCATTGAAAATGCAAGTCGCCATTTCGAGCAGTTCCTATAAAGCAGGTGTAAATACCTGCATTTAGTACTTATTTTATTTACGTTCCTGCATCCTTTAAACTATCTCCCATTTTAAAGTGTAGCATTTGAAAGTTGTGTTAGGCAGAATTCAACCTCTGTAAGAAAGAATTTTAATTAATTTGACTGAGACATTGTACTATGTTGAAATAAAACGCATACATTTGAATAAGAATTAAAAGCTCATACAAAACACAAGAAAAAAGAACAGCAAGTGAATGAGACTAGAATTCGATTGCCTTTTACTTGAAAGCCAATTTATGTACCAGAATAAAATTATTGGCGGGTACGATTTATAATTTTATATTCAAATGATAGGGGCTAGATAAATAATTGTAATAAATAGTTTCCATATGTTAAAATCAATGCATAACATTATAATCCTGAGTTGCAATCAGTAGCCAGGCAATGTAAAATGTTGCCAGGATGAGATAATTAGAGTTTCATGTTATTAGGCAGTGCAGCGAAGAAAACCATAGCTAAAAATGTGCCTGGAGATCTGTTGTCCAGGAAACTGAGGGAACTCATGTAGGATTGGAACAGGTATATAGGAACGTTGTGGGGTGTGATAAGTAGCTGGGACTTAAATTAATAAAAGAGCGCGTATTTCTAAAATTAGCGTCCTTCCCTTTGTGTCTTTCCTGCCTTAACAGGTGTTTACTGTGATCGATTATCGGCACCTGCAGCGCCTAAAGATCGGCTCGGGGTATATAGATTTAGAGGTCATCGGCGAAAACTTGGAGTTTAGCATTTCTGTGACTCATGGCAATGTGCATTTCGTTTTATTATGAAACAGTTATTTTAAAACGTGTAAGTCTGGATATGTCAGAAGTTAACAAATATAATCCAATAGGTATCATTTGGATGATAGTTTGTACAAGAATGAGAACAGAAAGTCGTGCGAGTGCACACTTCTTTTAGTACATTGCCCTCCATTTTTCAACTTTATGCGTCTCCCAGGCAACCGATCTCCTCTCTTTGACTCTTCTACGTATTATTACACATCTCGTGCACCCAGCGACCAGTTGGTACTTAGTCAATCGCGTGGATCTTGTTAGCTCTAGCCGCATTCATTCTGCGCGATTTGCCTCCTGTACATCTGATAAGTAATCTCTGCTGAATATCTGACGTCATTTCTCTTGGCTTTTTGTGATTGCAGAATGGCAATGTGTTCTGTGATGCAAGTCCTATTTGCCCACTCTGCGTTTAGAGAAACATTCAGGAATCGAGTCAACGTTCAACAGAGGCAGCCTCCTGATCATCAAGTTTAAAAGGAACGAGTAATACACGTACAAAGCCAATATAAACACGGGAACTTTTCTATTTAAGTACCGGAATTCAACATCATAATCTATCTAAAATAAAAGAACAAAATTGGATCCCAAATCATAAACACAAATTATAGACAGTACATCCAGAATGCACAGACACTGTTGCACAGCAGCAGTTCTAATGGATACCAACAACTTCGTTCTTCGGTTTGCCTGCCATCCAAGGAGCTTCTATTCTCTTAGCATTGTGCTGCCGTAAAGTCCGGCTACCTGCAACACACAGTGGTACAGGACAAGAGTAGGAAAATGGATCTCTCTGGTCTGTGTAGAGGGAGAAGAAACCAAGTAGTAGAAAACGGCGATGACTATGAAAGAGCCTAGGGCTGCATGGTTAGCAGAGTTAATAACAATAGTTGATAACACATCTGCTTAAAATTTGAAGTAAAGTCAAAACAGTTTCCTACCTAGGGTGTTTTTAGCACTGTGTAACGACATCTTACCACACATTCACAGACGGTGAAGAATGTGGTACGAACAAAGAATTATGAAAAACAACCTCATTCAGTTAGGGAGGTCCTGGTAGGATTTGAGTCGCGAACCTCCCGAGTACGAATTACACACGTTGCCGCGGAGTCACTTCACTCGTTTTTAATGCTTAGATGAGGTAAAGGAACAAGAAATGGGAAAATTTTACATTCAAAACACAGGTTTAATATTTTCTAGTCCCTCTTAGTATGCAAAACTATATATGTAAATAAAACATTAAGCTTTCACCTGATCATCATCCAGAAGTTGGTAGCCATTTGTATCTCATATCTCTAAACATGTGGGAATGAAAACATTAAAATCGTCAGTACACTTAGATACGCAATGAATCGCGAATCTATGCCACCCCCCCCCCCCCCAATAGGGGGGAGCTAATGTTCAAAACAATCTACATACTAACAAACGTGCTGCTCACCTAAATATCCTACTATGTCATTGTGATGAGGAGATAACAATATCCATTGTTGCAGAAGGTAGGCGGAGGTGCTAATAAAGATGAAAGGCATGCAAGTAAAAATAATTATTTGATTTGAATTGTTAATACAGTTATTTTAGACCATAGACTATGTGATTCCCTAAATCTACTGTACAGGATGTTTCAGAAACAGTGCACTTACACATTTTCTGCCAGTTGAATTTAAGATTTTTTCCATAAGATCCTAAACTTGCATTCTAAACTGTTCACTTTCTTTTTCTGTACGTTACGAAACAACTGCACCACAAACTGCACTACTGCAGAGTAAATATGAGCAAATCGCGTGACTTTTTGATAAAATGTACGTCCTCTTTATCAAAGTAAGTTTAAATATTTACAATACACTACCTTAACGTAATGCAATCTTTAAAACCAGTTGCTCAAGGTCACCTGCTTTTACCGCGTGCATACTTAACTATAGACCTGTCCACTCATGAAATTGTTTCAGGCTAGGGAAAAGAGGATTCTGAATCAGTTCAAACGATGCATTTAATAGACGAGTCTTTACTTTTACTTCATCTTTCGGTATTCCGCGCAGAAAATTTGAGAAGTTGTGCTTACATTTGACATTTAAAGAAACATCAAGATTTCGTGCACATAATGTATGTTAAGGACGGTTTTCTTTCAAGACAATAAGGAGTTTGCTGGTAAAAGAATTGCTCCCGATTATAGAAAAGCCAGCAAATACATTCTGATGATCTTAGTAATAACTAGGGACCAAACTTTCATACAGGAAACAAAAAGTTATTAGATTTGGCCTATAGGAAGTGGGAGGGGTCAGTCTGTCACATGATCACAATACAGATGAGGCAAGGTACAGTCGACGTAGGAACGTGTGGATAGTTTTTACATAGCTCACGTTCAACGTTGTCACAATTTGCAGTAAAATGTTCGCTCCTAAATTCTTGTACAACTTCAACAATACGCGAATATTTTCGTACTGTGTGGAACTAGTGAACACATTCGAGAGACACCATGCGCCGTAGGCAGTGTGTTTTGTACTGGCACTGTACCTGCACAATGACGTCACGCTCTGCTCGTGTGGAGGTAACGTGCAATCACCTCATTTCGCGAAAGCTGTATAAAGGTTCGGACCTCAGTAATAATTATTCCCTCCTTGCTATAGCCCGCTTCGTCTGCTTTTTTCTTTCATTTCATGGGAGACAGTCACAGAATTGCTGTTCCCTACAGCTTTTCTTCCTGGAGTTTTCCTGGATACTGAGGTAGAAATGTTAACGTTGCATCAGGTTACTTTTCAACTGGATGGGTGGCTCTCGAAGACTCGGCTGCAATGGTAGTCCCTGTATCCCCATCATTTTCGTAGTCATGTTAGCAAGCAATCTCTTCATACGACCCAATATAGACCACAGATCATTATGATGCTCTTCTGAGTATTTTGGAGGTATCTATCGTTTACTCCCTCGTCACTGTCGCTGGCATTGGAGGGGATGAATGCACATGAAATTAATGCTCAAATTCATCTTGTGTTCTGACATTTAGTCCCGTATAAGACCGATATAATCAATGTACATCACGCAGAATCTGCCGATAGTAAATTAAGCAGACCTGGCTGACTTAATCTGTGAAAATATATCACTTGCACAAGTGGAACAATGTAAAAGTCTGTGGATATAAATGCTGGGTATACGTTTTTGTTGAAGAGGGAATCTACTTGACCGATAGTATCCAAAAGTCGCATGTATAATCCTTACGTTGTCTCTATCACAGCCATAACCAGAAAGAAAACCTTTGGTCATCAAATTTCTGCGTAGGAAGCTGGCAAACGAATGTTGATATATACATATGCAGCGCTGCCATCCCAAACATTTTTTCCGGTACACCAACCGAAATCGCATATTAGCCACCGATCTACTTAAATATTTTACTATCTACTGTTTTGCAGCTTCTTCGTTCTCATTTTTATTGCAAGACCAAACCAAATATAATCGTTTATATTGTTTATAATATTACGTCCTGGACAAAGCACTGTCGTCAGCAATGAATAGATGAAGTGAAGTGAATAGTAAAGTGACACAACTTTCTTTAATTTGCTCAGAAGCAGTGCAGGTGCTTTAGGCCTCTGGTGAGAAAACATCTGAAGGGTGCACTGCTCTCTAAAGGGAAAAGGAGGAACAGTAGCACAAGTCAGCTCACGATAATATCATACACATCTACTATTTCCTCTAGGAAAATGTGTTTAATACATGCATCGCGCAATATACAAGAGTGTATTTTCTAAGAGGCCTAAGCTGTAATATTTCTCAGATAACATTGAGGTTGTTGATGCCAAACACATTCCTTACAGCCACATTCTCGTGGGAGTCACTCAGTAGTGCACAGCTGCTAAACTTAGGTCTCTGTAAAGGTCACCGTAGTTCGATTAGCCAGGAGAAAAATCAGGTCATGGCTCCGCGGTAACGTGAGGAGGTTCCGCCGGTCACACCTTGCCAGGGACCATCCATTCTGACTCATTTTTTTCTTCTTCCAATATTCCCTTAGTCCTCATAACTGGCAAATTTCGGAGAGGTACTTAGGCCTGGAACGTCTTCTTTCCAAAACTCCTCTCTTAAACATCATTTCATTTCGTTTATCATCATCTGTGTCCATTGCCTGTGGCGCCATGTGTAGTAAGGAAGGACGTTAAATGCCACCACTGCCACCACTACCGTTGCCGAGCACGTGTGACTTGCATTCGGGAGGTCGTGGGGGCGATCCCCAATGGCCGCGCACTCTCACGTGTGGTTTTCCGTGGTTTTCCTCTTGTCAGGCTCTTCCTCATATCACAGCTTTCCTGTCCACAATTTCCCTTTGTAGCTGGACGGTGGGCGGCGCCGTGAGCAATCGCCTACCACCTAGGCGGCCCGAGTGCGATCCCAGAGACCCGCAAGTGATGTTTGAAGCAGAAAAATGTTACTGCTTCTCACTGTTTAACCAGTGCTGCTTCCTTATTCTACCTAGGAAAATATTGCTTACCCAATTATCAGCTTGAAATCTCAGTATATCTGTCTGGTTTTAACTGAATTTGAAATAACTGCTTCAAAATCCTTTCCATTATTTCCCCTTTCGTACTAACTCACCCAATATCAGTCAACCCCTTCTGAATTAACGGTGCATTGTGGGACTCCCAAGATAATGCGTGCGTACTGCAAACGATAGGAACTCGTCCGTTTGGGCCCGTCGTCACCCGGATCGATCTGCCTTCGGGTCTTTCCCTTCAGAAGTGGCGGTAACGACACAAATGACCTATGACACACGTACAGACAGCTATGTCTGGGTAATGTGAGGGCTTCTCCGTTGTCAACTACGACTACTACCTCTACTACGAGTACAACGATGACTAAGTCTTCATGACCATGAATAATGCTGTATTGTTTCTCTCGCTGCTGGTCAATGCGGTGACCAAGCCCGATGCTGCTTAACTCAGCTAACAATGATTAGGACCATGGTCAAGAAGCCGCTGGCAGCTTGAGGTTCAACCTGAATCTTTTTGCTGCGTATCCATCCTGAATAGGTGACACCCCTTCCGAGCCCCTATAATCCCCTCATGCTATACACTTGCGAAGTCTGGGGCATGGTCGCTGACAGCTGGATCCTATGGCTCCAAAGGGCGCAGAGGGGAGAACTTTGGTCTATCTTTTCTGTCTCCCTCTCTTTTCCCGTGAGACTATTTCACGAAGCCTCATCTCTTCCGTACGCGGAAGATGAAATTAGGCGCCGGGCAGCAAAATTCTACGCCAGTTTATCATCACATAAAAGCGCCCTGATTAGATCTCTTGGGGACTATGATTACGCCACTTTAGTTCGTACCGGATTTCCCTCATGGTTTGCGGGTACACCAGGTAGCGCAGAAGCAATTCCAGCAGAAGCTAAAGCTGAGCTCCTTATTTAGTCCCACTCAAGAGCTGTTCGGTTCTCAAAATTTTCCCCACCAAAATTAGAAATTTATAATTTTACATACACCATAGTGCAGGCACTGCTGCATCCTGTAATACAACCACCAAGGAGCAATAAGCTTCCTTCTTAAATCCACACCTATCAAAACTAAAGAACACCACTGTAAACATTTCCTATCTGCGGTTCAACTCTATTATAAGGGCTCGGAAAGGTGTAGTTTTTGGTGAACAGGCATCTCTGACCTCAGCATGGGGTACAGTGAGGCAATTGCCCCTAACTCAGCTGGCCGCTTGCGTGACCGTTAAAGTAAGGCAGTGGCAGTTAAACAAGAAAGCGGAGGGAATTTGTGCATAGAGTGAAGTCCCAAGTAAAACAGAAGGGAGGTTTGTGGCAGAGCGGTCTCACATCCAGTCATGATCAAGCCAAATGTTATTTAACTTGGCGGTGTTAGGTGTGGATAGATGAAGTAGTAGAAGTTACTCGTCCAGGGCGTCCTTGGGCAGGCGGTAGCCGATGGTCGCACTGCCCTAAGGGTGTTCGTGATGAGTCGACGCAGGGATTTCCAAGCATTCAGGACGAATGGAAATTGGGTTAATTATTACCGGAATTTACGCTGTGAGTAGATGTAGATAACAAACCACATCTCTCTTCGGTTTGTTGGCGTGTGCGGAGACCACGTTTTACCTGCCGATCAGTGGCGGCTGGTGGTACCACAGGAATGATGGCTCAATGAATAGATTGGCAGCTCGCTCCTGAATGATCGGTATATCTAAATTTGGACTAGTTGGGAATATACCATAAGAAAATAAGCATAATTATCGAATTAATTGATATTTTAGTTACATAGACACGTCAGACATTGCAGACTTAACAATAGTAGATATCCCGCTGAATAATACTGTTCAAGTATTATTTATGTAACCAAAGTTATGCTGGTTCAGTGTTATGCCTGATGAAAATCTGTTTTTTTAAATAATTAATAAAATTTAAAATGTTTTAAGTCCATTTAGTGACCAAATAAACTGAGTTTCGGTAAGCCAGCAGTACAAATAATATTATTCATTTTTTATTATTTTTTTATTTTTGTTTCATTACTTCAGCTGAAAATGTAACTATGTAAACCTATTTTTTCATGTCTACCTACTGACATGGCTTTTTAATTATTCTTTAAATTAATGATAATGAATAACAAAAATTCAGTTTATACACTAATCGGTTCATGTTACTAAAATAAGATATGGAAATTTGGATGTGTCCACCACCATAGTGTGGACCCCAGGCTCACTTGGGCACAATTTCACCCATTTCATTCATCCAGCGTCCTATATGAACTTTATTGATGCTGAACTACTAAACAAAATAAAAATGGGACGTACTATGCTAAATACGCTTTCATATGTAAACACATTTTATCACAGAGCTTTCATTTCTCCATATTTTAGCATCCGTTCAAAGCCATGTTACCCATAAAAAGGGGCGTAAAATATTTTCACTGACGGGAAAGAAAGGTAGGAATAAAAATTACTATATTGCGCTCATAGAAATACCTGCTACTGATGCTTTTCAACAAACGTATGCGCTTATCACCCGTAATTACAGTTTCTAATTACACAAGGAAAATGTAATGAACTAATCACCTATTCGCCTTTCCCTCCGCTTGCCTTTCCTTTCTTATTTTTGGGAATACATTAGCACATTTTGCATATACAATTTTTACTGCAAAATCTTGAAATGTCAAACAAATTCATCTCTTTTTAGCAAAAACTGGAAAAATAAAACAAAGTGACCAGAAACAATAATGTCAGAATAAAGCCATGTCATGATATTTATTTTTGTCTTTAATAATTACTGTTATGGGCCATTCTAGGGGAAAAACCATTATTAGAATTATTGTGGAAAAGCCATTCGGTGTTTTTAATGGAATTGACAAAGGTTTCCAGCTAAGTACATACTCGTTTAGAGAACGCAAGTGAATGGGAAAGGTTGTTTTGTATTGCTTTAGAGTGCGTGGAGTTTAGTTGGCAGGCAACTTTAGAAAGAGAAAGCACTATCTCCTTCTTGCTCGCATGCGGTGTTGTGACGAATATTTCACGGTCAAGACGGAAGGGGTTTACTTGACTAAGCCAAACAATGATGGAACTCTCATCTTCCTGCCCGTATTCCTCTTCCTGGCTTTCTTAGTCTAGTTCTAGTTAATCACGAATTGTTCCAGAATTTCGCCTACCAAGCCTCTTTCTCCCAGTAACACTTTTCCACTTTTTTTTACATGCTCACAAACACTTAATTTTCAATAGTAATGTTTAACTAGCATTATAAAATAGAAAAATATCTCAGCAAATTCCTGGGAGAATGAGGTGCTTGGGGGAATTGCCGATTAGACGCGGTTCCGACACCCTGCCTCACTCTCTTTTTTATGACACTAGAGTAGCTTTTTAAATAAAGTTACTCCTTGTGTAGTATACATTCTCTGTCACACACATCATTGTTGCACTGTTTGTATCGCAATAGGTTACTCGACGATCACTTAGTGGATCTTCTAAGACGCACTTCGACTTTGTCGCCAAATACTGATAGACTTCATAAACGCAAGCAGTACCAAAGAAATCACTAATGAACAGATGTTAATCGCGTAAGATTTGAAATTGCTTTCGTAAATCAAACGCAACCATACAACCAACCCGTCTCTGCAATACAAGTGTTAAAGAGTGGCAAAGTGTGGGTATAGCGGAAGGAGGCAAATCCAACCTCCTCTCTTTCGCAAAGGTTGGACATCGCTGGTATATACGAACAGGTTTAAAAGTTGGATTTATAAAAACGACCGCCAATACAGTACATATTTGAAGATACACATGGTAAAACACATGTAACAATTTAGCAGTCGTCGAACACTCGATTTTATTTACTATACGCCAAGCTCATTTTAGTGAAATGGAAATACTGCAAAAACATTTTTAAAGTAAGTTAGCAATTGATATGTTTACATGACGCGCTTCAAATCGATTTGAATCACTTTTTCATAGTCAACACACGTGCTCGGGATTCATTCGAGCTGAATACAAAATCTGATCCTGCTAGAAATGGTGATCGGATCCAGTTCCATATGAAATAAAGCACGCAAAGGGAGATTATACTCAAAGTCATATTGACACCGCTCACTCAAAAGCTAATAAATATAACTAAAGTGTTTCCGTGGACAAATATCAGTAGACCGTGAAGTTAATTCTATGTCTTGCTAAATTAAAACAATTTAACAACCAGGTAAATAGATACTCCTACGTAAAACTCCAGCGAAGCAGAATGGAACCCACATCAGTTCGTTTAGGACAGGGCTGACGAACGTTACTCCACAGGTGTGAACAGAGGAGTCCCCCCCCCCCCCCCCCCCTCAACAACTACAGTAGCATGCTCTAGCTAGAGCCGGTTGTGCGCTTTGTTTTTCCCCGCTTTTCCGCTTTCGTAGACACGAAGAGAGGGGAAGTAGGGAATGTGTTCACACCTACTGAGTAACGTTCGTCAGCTATGGTTTAGGATATAACATTCACTGTAGAAAAGGAGCCAAGTCGATTTTAGCATATCATATAAATTATACCGTGTTGTACAAAAATCGATTTGATTATGCTCCCCCCCCCCCCCTTTTCGTATTTGAGAGCGATCCACACTTGAATAAACCGATATCGATTTTCTTATGGCTTCATTTGTATAGCCCCCTTTAACTTCTATGGTCATACCAGAGGCTTTGAGAGAAAGTACCGATTGTGTTATTACTTGAGAATCCGTGGGTTATCTTAACGTTACATTTTAACATTTTTTGTTATCAAATACACTCACATTCATTCCCACATGTATACCTCCAAACTCTGCAGAGTAGGGCTAAAGAAAAATTGCCCACCCCAGCCAAGAATCTAATTCGTATCTCTGGGTTGAGAAGCAAGAACGCTGACCAGCCGACCAAAGAGACTGAGATCGATTTAATTTGTATTCCACACTTATTTCAATACCTTTACTTGGGAGTATCTTATGTAATTAAAGTAAGCCGGATATAAATAGTTATTTTAATTTATCAATTAGAAACGTAATGCACGTATTCGTTATGAATATACAGTTTCAATGCGAGTTGAATATAACGTGTTAATATGCCAATACTCGATACGGCAGTCGATTCGATCCTCTTTTCTAGTAGGATATAATTTGAGATGAATTTCGAACTGTATGCCCGTTTACGCGCGAGTAGGTTGTTTTCACTACACTTGCACAGGTAAATGAAGAGAATGAAACCGGTTAAAGTGTTATGCCATGGCATTATGCACGGTGGGCGCAGTCGATTCTAAGTGGGCAATACTACTGTAACATTCCTTAAAGTTTAATTGTTTTCTGTTTACAAATGTAATCTCCTAATGCAGCTAATTTGTTTCCCTTACGTAGACAATGGTAATTATTACATGTCTTCATCATGTTTTTGGTAAACAATTAAGTATCCATATACATTTTACGGTCGTTATTTATAACAGTATTGCTCTGAAAATGGGCTTTGATTTTGTCCTAAACTAATTTTCCTGTCAGCAATACATTGTAGGTAAGCACAATACTTCTAATATCACGGGAAACGTTGTCACTCCCCAGGTAACCTACAATCATGCATCTAATTAGCATACCTGTCAGGTAACACGCTGGCCCGGTCTTGTTGAAGTTATGTGCCTGCTCCTCCTGGAAGGTGTATTTGTGGTTAAGACGAACACATGTGTATCACAACAAAGTCGCTGTTAACTCCTTTTCACACAAGATGTAAAAGCTTCGCAACACGAACTGCAGCGAGGTGGCCGACCGGTTTAGCTGGCCTGAGGAAACAGCGTGCGCTCCACACACGTCTTGTCACGCCAGCCAGCCGCACAAGAATAGACACAGTCCTGTTCACTTCGCCATCACAGCGCATCGCTTTTTTTTTTAATGCACGCCGACGACGCGGATTATGTCATCACGGCTCCTACTGCGATAATTCAGTTATCGGTTTTACGCTAAAAACATAATGGGGCAGCAGCTATGTTTGTTTTTGTCGGTGTAATCTCAGGGAAACTAGCGCATGATGGTGCAAATGTGTAGTAAATTATGTCAAAAATGATAGATAATTTGGTAATATAGCAACCATGTTTTGTGAACATTTGTTTATTAAGATTCCAGTTTATCAGAAATTAATCAGGAAACAATGTTCCATTTTCCATTGTTACTGCCTTTATACGAGAAAAGCAAAGCGAACATTTTGTAAATCTGTATCTTCTTTGGCGCTAAGGCCCTTGTAGTCTAGCCTTGGCCTCCTTTAGGATTTTAGTCCGTTCCTGAATAACCCCAGTCTTCTGCCTCCATCTTCTCACTCCTAAATTTCTCATCTTCCTCTACTCCGTCCATCCACCTTAATTTTTGTCTGCCAATATTGCGCTACCTTCAGGTTTTAAATTCAGGATCTTTTTGCGTATTCTGTTGCCATCCATTCTGATCACGTACCCCAACCATTCCAACCTACGGGCTTTAATTTTGGCCACAATGTCTAGAGATTTATATTGAGCGTTTGATTCTGTATTGCATCTGATTCTTCAGTGACCTTTTTCATATTTAGGACCATAGATTTTTCTTAAGATTTTTCTTTCCCATGTCGTTACTTGTTCCATTTTCTTAAACAGCGTACATAAATTCGATGTCGAGATTTCACCGGAAATATATGTTTTGAGGCCCCCCCCCCTCAAAAAAAAAAAGAATTTTTAGAAAAAGTTCCGTGTGTGTAAGTGTCTGTGCACAGCATAATTCAAAAAGGAACAATCGGTTAAAAACCAAAGTAGATATTTAAGTTTAGCACATTTTAGGGATGCGACATGAAGATTTTGAAGAACATTCCTCTACCCTAAACTATCCTTTATATGGAACATTTTTAAAAAATTTTGGTTTTCTCGAAAATGGCTCTAACGATTTTGGTTAAAATGCCATATGTTTAAGATATTTTTATGAGAAATGAAATGTATATTTTGATATAGCTTACCAAAATGGGTGTTCACGCAATAACATTGTGGAGCCGTCCAACGAGTTGCCGTGAGTTGATGAAATGATTAGCGGAAGGTTACCTCGCGGCGACCGCTAAATATGTATAACCGAGCGCGGTCTTTAAGGGCTACCGACTAACGATAACAGATTATAGTCAACACTGTAAACATAACGAAAGAAGAAACAAGTTTTAGGAATATATGCTCTTTTATTAACTTGAGTCTGCCTACAACCTGAATCCCCACCAAAGTTTGTACATTATTTCCAGATTTGAAGCTTCCCATTTGCTTATGAAACAATTTTTCACTCGGTGACTTGCTAAATATAATAAGGAATCCTTTGCTTTTCTAATTTGCAGAACTCCTTCTACGTGAGTATTTGTGTTGCATTAAATGGATTAAGTTAATGGATGTTTTGTCGATTTATTTCACTAGAATTCTAATTGTCTTAGCTACACTTCCTTACTAATTGCTTTTCTTTCAAATCTTAAATTATCTAGCTAATGACTAGCTCGTGTTTGTTACATTGTGCATTGAGTTTAGTATGGAAATTATTTATTGTAATTATGTATCTATCATTTCTTTATAAAGTGATTAAGCTTACTACCTGTCAATGCTTTCGGTATCACACTGAAGCTCCTGTTCGCAGTCGCACTTGTGTTCGTAGGACGGTTGTCCTATTGTGAGATGTTTGGTATTACCCATGGAGAGAGAGAGGGAGAGAGAGAGAGAGACAGAGATAGAGAGAGTGTGTGTTTGTGTTGATTGCCACTTTTGCTACTGTCCAACAGACATAAGAGTATCCATCGTTAAAGCCCCCCTCCGCGAAATAGGTACAGTGTTCTTGATATTTATGACACTGTTTTGTGAACCCTTATTAACAAAGGCAGAACAAGCACAGCTTCAAAACGTACACAGAAATATTCCCAAAAGTTCTGAGATGAAGCAGCGCTACTGTTTTCGACCAAATATCGCCATCAATACTGTATAGTTTGTTCTTTGTTCCATGCATCAAACCGATGGATCGATATCGTGGCGTCTGCCTGACAGCAGTTACTATTCAAGCAAAAGGGGCTTCTCATCAAGCGGGATGTCTCAGGCGGTAACGTTTGTAGTCCACATTCGAGAGGTCGCGGATTCGATCCCCGTGGCCGACCTTCCTGACCCATAGAATTTTTTCGGAGATATCTTCCGAATGTTCTGTCCCTCCATTTCGTTATATAAATAATTTCATTTCATCCCGTTAGGTTTATTTCAGGGTTGGAAGTGTCGGCGAGCGTCGCGACACTAGCACGGCAGGGAGAACAAATGCACTCTCTCGTCCCCGGATTTGAAGGCGAGCCACTGGTTCCACTCCGAGGAGGGAGGGGACCTAAGCCAGCCTCCGCCGGGGTGCTATTAACTGGGAAAATGGACCTTGACACCTGCTCTGTCGTGGCAACGCTCCGGCCACCCTTGGGATCCATTCTGGGGTGGGTATAGGCTTGAGGTGCTAAGTCCCCCTCCGCAAGTTGCCATTGAGTGATTGCTTTGAAGGGGTTACTCAGTCTTCACAGTCAATTTAAGTGAGGGAGCGAATAATTTTATAGACGTTCTATACCTACCCGAAATAAATTATTTGCATACAGTTTATAGGGAATATGGGGTCGGATTTTTTTAATTACTGCATACAGTTAAAAGAGGAAGTATTGCATTTCACCCAAAAATTCGATATCGAAATTTATCCAGAAATGCAGTTTTGAGATCTTCGGAATCTAAAAAAAATCATTTTCAGAAAAATGTTCGCGTGCGCGTCTGTGAACAGCATAACGCAAAAGCTTAAAATCGGTTAAATACCAAAGTTGGTATTCAAATTCAGCGTCTTCCAAGGATGCAACACAAGATTTTCAAACAAATCCCCTCCCTAAAGTACCCTTTACATGGAAAATTTTTCGAATATTTCGATTTTCTCAAAAATGGCACTAACAATTTTGATTACAATACCATGATTGAGATACCTTCATGACAAATGAAATCTACTTTTTAAATTTTCTGGGAATTTCCTCGAAAGTTCCCTTCCTTCTGGGGAACTTTTGCATAACTGGTAAACCATAAAAGACAGGAAAAATCTTACTACACAAAAATGTAAATCTCGTTCAAATACATAATTTATGTCAAATACATTTTTGTGTGCGTAGTGAACGATTTTGGAGATACACTTTGTCATTTGCCTGAATTTGCAAATAATTATACTTTTCTCAAATGGTACGTTCTTATTCAGTATTTTTTCTCTTAATCATGTAAAGAGAACATAATTTCAAAGCCATCACATAGTGAGCAGCTTTAAAATATTTAACTTTTGCTTAAAGCCTATTGTACCCCCATACTCCCCTTGTATCTACTAGAAAATTAACAATAAGATCATTTCTGTAAATGTGTATCTCGATTAACATTCAAGTAGATAGAGGAATAAACGTTTGTAGAAGAGTAGAGAAAGTCATGTGAGTGCAACATATCAGATTTTTAGTAAAAGTGTGTGCGTCTGTGTTCAGCATCTTCAGAGGTGGCTACACGGAGATTCAAGAATATCTTTCACATGGAAAAATTTTGGAAAATTTTAATTTTCACTCAAAACTGTCTTGATTTTATTAAACTACCGCATGCTTAAGAGATATTCATGATACATGAAATGTACCTCATTAATTTTCTGGGAACGAAGTGCTCGTCACTCGGAATGGCTTTTGCATAACTGGTAAACCGTAAGACAATGAGGGAACACGAGGTACAGCCATTTATATGTTCTATTCTGAAACCGAAATTATGTCAATATATATATATATGATAATAGAAAGAAACAAAAGGAGATTCTAGTCAATAGTTAAGGGGAAAACGTAGTAAAGCTGAATATGTTAAAGTCTCAGGAATGGAAGCCTAGGCAGATTTAAATGAGTGATAAGGTTACAATTGTTGTTTGTACGAAGCCATAGTGATTCCGCGGGCTGATTCCTATCTTACCATGACGTGCTCTAAAGTTAGCCAATGGAAATCGCTTCCTTCGTGTTGCTCGCGCAAAAACAAATGCAACGCAAGACACACTCGTCTTGAATCGAGCCGAGAGTACACGAGCAATTTCTGAGTTGTACGTAAGCTAGCACGTATACATAATTCGGCGGTTGCTAAAGGGTGACAAAGTTAAAGTGTTATAACGTTGTAGTTGAAGTTACAAAGTTACATTCTATTTAAATATCGTCGGCAGTTCTCTACAAATCTGGAAATTTACAAATAAAGTGATATGTTGGTTAATTCTTCGTTTGGTTCCATTCCTACCATAACTCACGCACACCCTGTAGATTAGGACTTCTTGCTAGAGCTAGTCCGGACACCAAACACGAGATCTTATAGGTCTTAAAGGCGACGTCTTCGACGGAGAGGAACGTTTGCGTCAATTCTCTTAGCACTGTGTCGCGTAAAGTCCAACCACCCACAACATACGGTGGTGGGAATGGGAATACGAAAATGACACCACGGGTCACAAACTGGAAAAGATAGACAATAATTGTTGATACGTAACTCCAAGAATGTGCACGAAGATTTTCAAAAAAAATTCCTTCACCCCAACCTATGTTTTACATAGAAAAACTGCCGAAAGTTTTGATTTTCTGAAAAATAGCTCTAACGATGTTCATTAAAATGCCATTTGTTTAAGATATTTTGATGACAAATTAAATGTATATCTTGAATTTTCTATGAAAATCCTCCAAAGAACTCTTGTTTTGCATAACTCGTAAACCATAAGACAAAAACTTACTACGCGAAAAACGCAGATCTGTTATGGCACAGCATGTGTGTCCTTTTTCTGTGTTGCTAACCGTTTTCGAGCCACACCTTATTACTGGTTTGAATTTTCAATATTTATACTTTTTTTCAAATAGGAAGACGTTATTCATCCCAATAATGCAAAAGGAATGCCAACACAGCTCTTAAAAATATGAGTATCGCTTAACCCATCTGTATTCTCTTATTCCTATTTTACCTATAAGAAAATACAGGGTGATCCGTTTGAAGCGTTAAAGTAAAACACTATATAGAAGAAATTATTGAAACATATTGGTTGTTACTGGTGTATGCATATGTAAATGTGTATGAAAGTCTGAAGTGTTGCGTCCCAACATGACCGCCATTGCGAATATCCACAGATCGTACCTCGCGACCAAGTCGCGCCACAAGTAACATTTCTGTAGTGATTTGCTGAAAGATCACTCAATTGTCCTCCGCAGGTTGGCTAGATTCTTTAGTTTTTGTACATTCAATGTTGACTTGACATAGTCCCACCCAAAAATATTTGGAGACTGTTAGGAAGCCATGAAAAAGGTCCACAATATCTGGTTCAATTGTTCCCGCAATACGAAAGCCCAATGCTCTCATATCTTGATAGATAATGGTGTCCAGTATACCATTTTCTTGTAATTGAGGGTCTACAAACTCCTGAATCTTTTCAAAGGTAATTCAGATGCAGGTAGTATTGTTATGCCACTGGAAACTGCACTCTTGTTAACTCTCATTCTTTCCGTGTCCCAACATTATGAAAGTTTTTTGCTGTGGTGCTTCGTTTAAGCGCTAGACGAGTTAATGTCATGGATTACTGCCTCCCATCCAGTTGAAGTATTTACGGCAAAATCAACAATGCAAATTAGTATTTCATTTATCTTAGTAAGGCACGCAATCTTAATCCAAGAAATAAACACAGAACACATAAACAAAACACAAACATGTTTTTTTTTTTAGTTTTTTTTTATTTTTTATTTTTTTATTTATTTATTTTTTTTTTTTTTTTTTTTTTTTTTTTTTTTTTTTTTTTTTTTTTTTAGAATTAACGTCCTCCAACATTGCGTCATATCGGACGAATGAATGAAATGAAATGGGTGAAATGATGCTCAAATGAGCCCGAGGTCCATGGAGCTTTAAGTTACCCGACATTCGTCTTCTCAGGGTAGGGAAAACCTCGGAAAAAAACCTTACCCGGATAACTTACCCTAAGCGAGATTCGAACTCGCGGCCTCTTGAACGTGAGGCAGACACGCTAACCATCACGCTATCGAGGCGGGCAATACACAAACATGTCATGGTTTATAGTTAATCGCAGCTTTACTTCAAAATTAGACTGGCAAACTTTTAAACCAGAGAAATGGCGGGTGTCTATGCGAGAGTACGGCAGAATAGGGCACGTCGATGCACTCTTTGTGTTAATCGCAATGGGCGTGCGTTCCAACATTTACTTTGAATAGTAAAGCTGTGATTAACTGTAAATAATGAGATGTTTCCGTTTTGTTTTTGTGTTCTGTGTTTGTTTCTTGGATTAAGATTGTGTGCCTTACTAAGATAAATGCAATACTAATTTGCATTGTTGATTTTGCTATAAATACTTAAACTGGGTGGAAGGCAGTAGTACTTGTCTAGCGCTTAGACGAAGCACCGCAGCAAACAGTTTCCTTAATGAAAAGTGTTTAAAATATTATCTATCAACTCCCAAAGTTTGTCGGTCTAATTTCAGGACATCCTGTATACATTAATTTAATAAATATAACGTTATACTTTTCTGACATCTCAAACGGATCAGACTGTATTTAATAAAACCATTTATGCAAACATTTCTATCTCGATTAACAAAGTATAGTAGTTGGTGCAAGAGTAGAGAAAGTCATATGTGTCCAAACCAGAATTTATTATCTCATGACCGTACATAGAGAACAGAATTTCAAAGTTTTCATGTAGCAACCAGCTCTTAAAAGATTTGACTATCCCTTAAAATCTACTATATCCTCGTATTGCTCTTGTCTACGTGAAGTAAATGTGCAATAAGTCATTTTTTGAAAATGTTTATGTGGATTAACATGAAGTAGATAGAAAAATAAGCTTTTGCAAGCTTTAGTACAAGAGTAGGTAGTTGCTTGAGTGCAACATCATTCGCTCTTTATTTGTTGCTGCTTTTGGTCGCATTGAAATTTGTAGTTCTTGCTTATACACGTTTTTTTTACTGCAGAAGTTATTCAAATTGAAAAATAAATGGAAAAGTTTTAATTCTTCAAAGTTATGCCCTATATTTTAGACTAGTGAGAAAATGTCCTGAGATCTTTAATTTAAACCTCCGGTCGTTTCTCTCTGAGTCTAAATCTGAAAGATACAGTACTTTACATTTCCAGATAACGACTTTTATGGTGGGGATTACGGTGACGTCAGATACACAAATATGAAGTTAAATAACATTTTTATTTTCTCTATCACATATGTACACAGTAGATAGGAAGGTATTGCATTCCTCCCAAAAATTCGATACCGAGATTTTACTGGAAATAAGCATTTTGCGGCCCTCATGAATCCTAAAAAGGCATTTAGATAAAGGCCGTGTGTTAGTGAACAACGAAAACGGCAAGTCAATAAACACAAACTTGATATTAAGTTCAGCATCTTTCAAGGATGCGATGCGAAAATTTTCAAGAAACTCCCTCAATCCCGAAAAACCCTGTACATGAAAACGTTTATTAAAGTACTCTATATTTAAAATATCCTTATAACAAATGAAATGCATATATTAAATTTTCTGGGAGCAGGCTCTGAAGTCCTGTTCACTCCGAATGACCTTGGCATAAATCGTAAACCGTAAGAGATAAACAAATCTCACAGGTACCCAAAAAATGTAGGTCTCGTTAAATCACACTATTTATGTCAAAATAATAATAATAATAATAATAATAATAATAATAATAATAATAATAATAATAATAATAATAATAATAATAATAATAATAATAATAATAATAATAATAATAATAATAATAATAATAATAATAATAATAATAATAATAATAATAGATAATTTATTATTATATTATAATAATATAATATAATAATAGATAATTTATTATTATTATTATTATTATATTATATTATAATAATATAATATAATAATAGATAATTTATTATTATTATTATTATTATTATTATTATTATTATTATTATTATTATTATTATTATTATTATTATTATTATTATTATTATTATTATTATTATTATTGTTTCCGAGATATTTCTTGGCATTGGTTTGAATTTTCAAATACTTCCAGTGAATGTAAAAAGTGTTCGTACACAGAAAATTATATTAAAACACCTGGAAGAATAGGAATGGGTTTGTTGGGCAAAATATATTTAGATAACATAATTAAGTTTAGTAATGCATCTTTTATATTTGGTCGTACTTTTATATAAAGATATATACAAATAATCTCCTCTAATCTGTAAACAAATGCTATTATATCTCACAAACAGTAATCATAATCCTACAATTTTAGTAGCACTTTTATAAATATATTACATAATTCAGTATTTGGTAAATGTTCCTTTTGGTTTTATAACCACCTCTAGTCTTCGTGGCATTGACGTAGCTCTGCTTTTATCTATGGCTGAATTAACTCTTCTAATTCTTTTTGAAGTGCTTATTTTCTTCAATAGAAAAGCTGTGATTTCTGATTTTCTTCCCCAAAATAGACCACAGATGTTCTATAGGCTGATATCTGGTGTATTATGCTGCATTAAAGCAACCACAAGTGCGTACATCCAGCTGTATATTTCGGGTCGTTGTCCTACTGAAAAATGACACCATTTTCAAGACCTAGTTTCTGAGCATTAGCATGCAGATGTTGCTTTAAAATATTCGTGTACACTTTATGGTCCACCAATCCGTTGATAAAGTACAATCAACTCACACATAAAGTGCTGATACACCTTCACTGAGCCACCTCCATGTTTTACTGTGGCTACTAGATTTTTTTTAACTATATCATCCTTATTCTTCTTGCGTCTGATCGCATCTTCCATCGGAACAATATTCCGAAGTACCCGACCATGATATCCGTCTTCTCGATAAATATTACGCAGAATGCTGGCTGAAACATTAATTCCATGTCTTCTTAGATCCGCAAGTAACTCCACAACAATGATTTTCCGATGTTTTATTTCCCTTGGTTCATCTTGCACTACTAATACCTTTGGTCTTCTTGTTCCTGGCGTGTTTTGCACCGTTTTTAAAACACAAAAACCTATAAATTATTGACTGCATAGAGGAGTAGTGTGTCATCTGAGATATTTCTCTCAGCGATTTGCATTGATCATGGAGCCTAATAATTATGGCTGACACAAAATGTAATGGCGGGTGGGAGAAGAAGCTGGTCAACACAACATCCAATAATACGCTTGTCACGCCTTGCGGTGTTGTCTAGTTAACACTGTGAAATCACGCTGCAAAGCCGTTAATATAAATATCGTCTGTGTCCACAAAGTTCATTTACACAACAGGAAAGAGAACAGTAGCGCTCAGCTGTCAGTCGCCATTAAATTTTGTTTGCCATAGTCTTCTTGTTTCTTCGCAGGTTTCCCTGTGATTGTTCCCATTTGACTTTCCTGTGTGCTTTTTGTCCTTTTACTACTTAGTCATAGTCTCACTCCGTCCCTTGTCACTGCAATCCACAGATATGCAGACAAGTGAATGTTGCCTAGTTCTGCTTTGACACAATCTTCTCAAACCACTACCTCAAATGTACGATCACTTTTTGTGCCTATTTAAATGTCTATTAGATCTTTGACTTAGTTTATAAACATTATACTTATTGAAATTTTATTGGTGTATTTATGAAAGGTAGCGTTTCTTACTGAAGTTTTTATGTTATATTTCTTGAAACCCGTACTTTTACACATATAAGTTAAAACGAAAAACAATCGTTAGAGCCATTTTTGAGAAAATCAGAACATATAAAGTGTGGTTTGGAGTGAAGAAATGTTCTTGAAAATCTTCGTGTCCTTGGAAAATGATGAATTTAAATATTAAGTTCTCACGGAACTTTTACTAAAAGTGCTTTTTTCGATTCAGGGGTATTGGTATCGAATTTTTGGGCGGAAAGCAATGCCTTTCTTCCTACAATTGTACATGACAGGGAAAGTAATAAGATTTCTTAAGAACGGTTTATATACCCACTAATAAACCATGTAGGGTAGAAAAAGTAATGTTAATGTAACACATCGATTCATTACTTTGTACTCAGTCGTCGTGAAACAGCTGACAGCAAGTCCGAGCGCGCTGTGATTTGTCACACCCCACCACACCACTCTCGTTATGACATTATTCAAAGTACAGGTAAGTGTATTTTCATATAATATTAATTTCAGTATGCAATATCCATCCAAATTGCTTCACCGTCACTAATTATGTTTCAGGGTGTGTCCCTATGTACCTGAAGGAGACAGAATTCGGGTTCTAAGAGCAATAAAAGAGCCACTTGATGAATTCTGATGCTGGAAATGAAAATGATGTTATTGAAAACGATCATAATGATGCATTAGAGCAAGAAGATGATGAGAATAACAATGGGCAATGAAAATCATTATCTTGGAAAAGACGGTGAAACCAAATGAATGGCCAAGTTTCCGCGCTGATTTTTGATATGAATATTGCAGGAATTAACGTCCAAGTAATCTACGAGTCAAACAAAAACAAAATATAGTTGTGGCATTGAATTTTTAAGTTCCAGTTCTACCTCTCAAACTTTGCCCACACACGGCTTGTGTATTTAAAAACACCAACAGTAAGTTTGTTGGCATAAATAAATAATAATTACCATGTGAAGGTTATTTAATCCTGGGACATAAAGTACTTACAATAGTAAGTCACCATTGGGGTAATTTGTCTCTGATGTGAGACTGCCTTTGTGGTTTACCAGGAGAAATACGAACTGGTGTGAGAATTTAATGCCATTCTGGCATTTTGTCACAATAGCTCAGTGGTTAGAGCAGCCGCCCGGTAAGCGGAAGGTCTGTGGTTCAAATCCCAGTTGTGGCATTGAATTTTTAAGTTCCAGTTCTACCTCTCAAAATATAGGAGGTTTTTGAAAGATATGTCTTTGGCCCTAATCTGAAGTAAATAAGTGAAAAGCAAAAAGTAAGCATACTGAGGGAATTAGCAGCCAGTGTACGACGACATGCAACAGAATCCTCAGAACTACGCCAAACAAAATTTATAGACAACAAGGTGAAATGCCCGCGGAAGGAAAATCGCGAGATGAAATACACATGTGCACAAAGCGTGGCATTTATCTCTCGTGTGTAGGTATGAAACATTGTTGTAAGCTGTCATGGTTGCACTAATAGAGAAGAAGAAACTGATTATAAGATTTTGGTATTCTACATGAACATTTTCAACGTGCAATAACGTATTAAAAGTTAATTAAAAATGAAGTTTTTTAATATTTAAATGTATAAAATAGCATTTATTCAACTACTTTTATATTTTATTCATAAACATGAATCTCCGTTTGTACACTAATAGTAAAAGCCTGGGCATCGCCAATAAAATAATTTGCATTTCAGAAAAATGCTAAATCTGCTGTGTTGTTTAAACTATTACCTATTATGATTATTATCAGGACTTGTTCCAGAAATACACATGTATAGTAAATACACAAACACTACATAAACTGTATAACTTAAAGCAGTGAAAATATAGAAAAGCTGAGTGGGGTTTGACACACACTACAAACCACTTGTGTTAATTATTCTAGGGTACACCACTGCCGTGTTAATAGATATGTAGGATAGACAAGGTTCGGACGAGGGTCTTAGGTCCTCGACCTGTGGAAACTCTATTGTCTCTATGCTCCTTACAGGCAGGGATAAGACGAGAGAATACAAAGGATGATCGGAGGGACGACAGCAGAGGGCAGAATCCCTCACAGCTACAGAGTTGATCTCCCCGGTGACGCTTCTCTCTACCCCCCCCCCCCTGCAGGCTCTAGGTCCACTAGGGCTCCGGACTCGTAGACCTCCCCCGATCCGGATGGCGAGGATTTACAGCAAGCACCTGTCATGCACGCCGAAACTTCTGCCGATACGCAAACCCTGAAACAACTAAGCAGATGAAAGATGAAGTGAAATAAAGCCACCGCAGCTTGTATGAAGTTCATGAGCTTTCTAAAGCTCCCGTAGGAGTGCATTGCTCAGTTTTTTTTTCTGCTGTTTTGCTGCTGTCTTTACTGTATTTCAGGGGAAGACAGGTAACGCTGCTGTGACGTCAACCCACTTAGCACACATGCTCCCAGAGCAAGCCAGTTGAACGTGTGACGTCACAGCGGGCAAGAGGAAATGGGATACGGGACATCATAATCTTAATTCTGACTGTTTCAATTATGGAACAGTCACAGATTATAAATAATTACATTTCGGCTATATATAATTCTAGTTTATGTGAACAGTCATGTTATAACGCAAATAGAACAGAAATTATAACTATTTTGCCTGAACTAGAGGAGAGCTATACAGAACAATTAGGTGGACATTTTCCATTTCGCTTTTCTTTAACTAGTTTGTCAATGTTAGGGCGTAATGTACGGCACATTTGTAACCGAAGACTGCATGTTAGATTGTGATCTGACAATATGCTTCGGGATTTTGACTTAGAAAGCTTCATAACCGAAAAGAATTGTTCGCACACATACGTAGAACCAAACATACATAATATCCGTGCAACAAGGGCATATAACCTCAGAAATCTGGTTTGAGGAACATTCTTATAACAATTAGCCAAGTCTTCCTTGTGTTTATATTTGTCCTTCAGCAAATCGTCGCACTGTAAATTTATCAATTCAATTTGCAACCTGCTAGAAACATTAACATCCAATGAATACGGGGTCGCAAAAATCTGAAACGTAGTTGACAATGTTTCTACATCTTGAAGCCTGGTCTCAAACTGGCGTGAAACACGGAGAACTGAACACATGCGCCGCTGATCTAGGCAGCCTAGCAATACACTGCTCTCGCCTGACGTCACACGAACGTACAAGCTGGCTCTTCGTTTAAATACGTCACACGGCCCGAAGTTGTCTTCCCCTGCCGTATTTGCTCACACATAGACATTTACAAACGTTCAAACCATGCTCCAGGCTGCACTCGAACCCGCGATCTCTGCACAATGAAGCGCCAAAGCTAGGTACTTCAGCTAGCACACTAATAAATACCTCTGCCTTTATTACAAATCTTAAAAATAAAAATCCGTTTCCAGTCACATGTCTTTCACAACCCATTTTAATTTAGTTTTACTTATGTTCTTAAACAAATTATTCTTACGAACTTTTATTTTTCTACTAATTTTATATTGTGACATACATTTCCAGTTTCGTCATATATTTCATTGCAAATAAAGAGGAAATCAATTCGATATAGATTATACAACGCAGGAGGACACCTCAGGCACTGTTACCCTCGAGAGATTTATTGTGATTATCACCTCCAGGAGGAAGCGATGAAGTGAAGGAACCACAGGGGGCTAAGGCCACAGAGACGCACGTTGCCGTTTTAAGTTACACGCGACATAATAAATGCGCCGATTGGAAAAGTCCCTTCTCAGATGGCTGAAGTGTGAAGAGGTTTAGTTCTTCCCTATATTCTCGTCGGCTTGTTCTTGATGCGCCAGCATTTAGGGGTCTCCAAGAATTAACGTAGGCGGCTGCTCTAATCAATTGAGCTATTGTGACAAACTGCCAGAATGGCATTAAATTCTCAAACCAGTTATTTCTCCTGGTAAACCACATAGGCAGCCACCCAAAGCCATACAAACAAGCTATGCTTTGAGAATGAGTTGGAGTCAACTCGAAACTCGAGTCAGTGTTTGAAAAAATAACTTGCAAACATTACTAAGATAAGTGAAGCTTTTAGTTTCTAATTTGTTCTTACTTTAGAATGAAGTTCAATTCTTATCTGACGAATTTCAAGTAAGTTTGATTGTGTTTCCATTACCCCCTTTGCTGTTGTTTGTTTCCTTTTTGTTCCTGTATATGAGTTTTATATGCTCATTCTGTATATTTTTTGACAATGTTTCGTACATCTCAATTGACATGTTCACCAGCCTCCATTGTTGTTGTAGTGTTTAACGCCAGCTTTTACTGCTACGGCGCCGCAGGCGGTGACACTCATGATATAGGTCGCGCGTTACTTCTTGACGAATGAAAATTTTATATGAAAGGTTGAATGCGAGTCTCTACTCAGCTTTTGCGGGAACGAGAGAGAGGAGGTACAGTCTGCAGTGAGATGACGCGCATGCTTCTGAGCTGAAGTAGTACAACACTACAAATCAATTTATGACACTTGCAGTAATATCAGCCACACGTATTATACACTATACCTCTATAACTGTTTCCACTTAACTTTCTTGCATTTATTCTATTCCCGACATCTCTCCCTCGTCTGAATTGCTATTTTCGTTGCATGCATACATACATCCGTACCGCACAAAACTTTTGCAGTCGACTGTATACACAAACGCGACAGAGGAAAACAGAGGTGTCTGTTATCGTAGCATAAACATTTGCTGACATGTTTATTAAAGGTAGGCTCACTCATTGGATTTCTGCTCAAGGTCATTCGTCAAGAATGAACGCGCAACCTATACATGGAATGAAGATGGAGCACCGGTGGAATGAGATGGCGGGGGAAATCGGAGCACCCGGAGAAAACCCGCCCTGATGCCACTTCGTCCACCACGAATACCACATGCGGGTTCCTTGGATCGAACCCGGGCCGCCTAAGTGGTAGGCGAGCGTGCTAACTGCTCGGCCACAGCGCCGCCACCAGCCTCCATGCTACCTGTGAACTCGCTGAATGCAATCTAATCTAATTATGAAGGAATTGTTATTCTTCTATAATGCCATGGTGGCAAGGCTTGTGTTTAACTTTACTTACATGTATGCAATAGTGAAACACCTGTGGCTTACTGGTGTATAGGTATAGAGGTATAGGTGGAAAAAACCTTAATTTTTTATGTTCAATTACTTTGCCATTAGATAAATAAATAAACACTCCAAAGGGTAAAGTATCCCCATATCCTGAAAAATATTTAACTTCCTATCCCCAAACTCTAACATATGATTTCATTCCTAATTCTCTTTCATTCTTTTCTACAGGGACAGATTTACCACGTGTGAAAAATATATAGGGGAATTGGCAAATTCACAGCTACAAGATGTGAAAAGAAAATTGGAGGGGAAAGATATTGAGGTTTTATGTGTTGAAACCATGGATAAAATGGGGTTTTTATATCTTTCAGACCTGAACTTTTTGTAGCTGGTGTTCATTTTTTGGACAGAGCAAATGCATTCAGGCCATTCTCGAGGGTCTCATTTGAGAGTGTTTAATATCTATTGGCTTTGTTGGTATTTAGCACTTAAACATTTAGATCAATGCTATGCTTTATTTTTGACATTTTACTTTCTAATCTTGATGCAATGCATCAACATGTTACTGGCATTTGTAGTTGTGTTTATTAACAAGAATATATGTGAAATATATGAATAATTGCTTGCCTTTGATTTCATTCTTTAATTCAACTTTTGAAAACAAAACAAAAAAGAAGCTTTTGAGGAAAAATAATCGCTTTTGACCAAATTATAAACATACCTTTTGCATGTCCCTAATCATAATTCATAGCTTCATGTATCCATTGATAATTGTGCTAATAGACCAGAGACAAACTAGTACAATCATGCTATATTAACATGGGCGTCGTGAAGGGGGGGCAAGGGGGGGCCGCGGCCCCTCCCTGGAAGTTGGTCAACTTAATGTGTAATCAATTACTGACTATTAAACTACTATTTTAAAAGATCACTTTCTATTTAACACAAATTACCATGGTTATATGCAACGAATATTATAAATTTTGACAATAAAATAGTGAATTGATATTATCTGATTGCAAATTTCAAACATGTGGCCCCTCCCCCCTGGAAAAATGTCTGCCGACGCTCATGTATATTAAGTTTTAAGCAAATGACAGGTTTGCAAGGTAACAATAAGCAAATAATTGATCTAATAGAATTATATAATGCTGTAATTTATAGTGTTTACAATGGCAACATTATACATATGGACACAGCCTCTGTTTCTACTACAAACATTTTTGTCTCAACTATTGCTCCTTATAACCTTTACAAATATTTCATTTAGTGACAGTGAGTCATGTATCCAATTTCACCATGGATTTGATGCAGTAATATATAAACAGAATTATAGATTATAATCAATTATCAAACTGAACACTCATTAAAACAAAACAACACTTAGGAAATGTGACAGCTGTGTGTAAAACTGATAGCTTGTTGTTTTGAAAAATTTATAAAATGCGGTATTAAAAGCTAGAATGAGTTTTTTATTTATAGTGTGTTAAATTTTCAATAACTGGGAAAGTGATGTGTTAAAAGTTCATTTCCAATAAAGTATGCCCACAGTCATCACAGGCATTACTTCAAATAAAATCTGGCATAATCTCATTTGGTAAGAACATTGGTAGTGCTTGTAGTATAGGATTCTCACTGAAAGATAGATAATGCACTGAAACAGCAGATGGCAATAGAAGCCATGAAATGCATCAGTATTATACCTTAAATGTGCAGTAAAAATTATACAGCTTGTTCTAAGTTAGAATCCTTTCAGCATGTTACAGTAATAAAGGAATACAAATTGTGGAAAAACTAATACATTATGAAAAATAGTTATTCTAATTTTTTTTATTCTTCTTACAAAGCTAATTGAATTTCAGACTGATCCACAAAACAACCTGCTATTAGGAGCAATGAGCTTTTTGAGATAACTCCAAATGTTAAAACATTTTCCCCATCAATATATGACAGTAGCTCCTATAGCCTTTGTGGAATGAGATATTAAAGGATGGCCCCCTCAAGAAAAAGTGAGAGGCCATAGCAGCTTAAGTACCAATTCAGTATCAGCCAATTAGCAGTTCTGATGTCAGAGGAGCTGTTTCTCTTACTCTTGGTATGGAGAGGAACTCACTGAGAAATTTAAGACAAGAGTTACTGAAAAGGAAAGGGAAGGTTAGGCAAGAGGGTTGCATATTACACTCCTATCCCTTACTCACAATTTTCAGGAATGGTTCTGATAATGTATGACCATGTCACACAGATTCTGTGACATCATCCACCTGAATGACTATCTATAAATTTCTAAGAATGATGATTGGTATGGGATAGACTATGCTTTTTCAGTGTTGACATTCGACAAAAGCTCTTTTCACAAAGCTCGCACTTGTGTGGCTTTTTAGCACCATGCATGAAATTATGTCTTTTCAACTCTGATGGCTTACTGAAGTTTTTATTACAAATTTCGCACCTTCTTTCACTTTTGTTCTCATGTATCAAATTATGCTTTTTCTTGTCTGACATCCTCATAAATCGTTTCTCACAAATTTCACATTTGTATGGCTTTTCACCTTCATGAGTCACTTTATGTTCTTCCAGACGAGATAATAATACAAAGTTTTTCCTACAAATTTCACATTTGTATGGCTTTTTGCCTTCATGTACCAAACTATGCCTTTTCAGATCTGAAGAACTAATAAAACTCTTATCACAAACTTCACAGTTATGTGTTCGTTTACCCTCATGATATAAAGTATGTGCATTCAAATGGGACCTCTTGATAAAGCTCTTTTCACAAAGCTTACATTTGTGTGGTCTTTCATTCCCATGAATAACTACATGCTTTTTCAAGAGTGAATGCATTCTAAAACTCTTTCCACAAATTTCACATTTATAGGACTTTTTAGATTTATGTGAACGAACGCCCTTCTCTGTGCACAAAGCATTAGTTATTTGACATCCATCAACTTCATACATATTGCTTCTTCTGCAGGCACGACTGCTTTCTCTCTTTTGTGAGTAATCCTCTGATTCTAAGCTATCACTGGTGACAGAAGTAGAGTCTCCAGTTTTGTACTTGTGCGTATGCAACCTGAAAGTTGTGAGATTAATCATCAATAAGGACTGGCATAATATGAAATATACAGGAAGTATTTGGGAAAATTGTGAAAATCATAACATTTATTTCAATAAGATACAGAAATGAAACAAATAGTTGGACACCATAATATAGTACTGTTTGTGAAAATTGCAACACCAAGAAGGAAACACATGATTGAAATGAAGTTTGTACCACAGATTAGGTACATGACAATAAACAAATGATTGACTTTAAAACTATGAGACTATTCAGCATTTGGTGTAGCCTCCACATGCAATTAGAGCTGCTAGATGCTGTGGCATGGAATCAAAAAGGTTTGGAATATGTTTCTGGGGGATCTCCTTCCACACAGTTGGCATGCGAGCACACATATCATTGACATCAATTACTGTAGGACCGTAACAAACGAGTTGCCAACCAGTTATATCCCATGCATGTTCAATGAGTGATATATCAGGTGAGTATGCAGGCTAGGAAGCAATTTCTTTGAAGAAGGCTTGTACATTCCTCATAACATGTGGCCAGGCATTTTCCTGCTGAAATGTGGCATGTGGAGATGCCCACAGCAGGGGGAGTACCTCAGGCCCAAAACCTCCCTGATATACTGATTCCTGTTCAAATTACCCTCAACATGAAGGAGGCGATATCAGTTGTAGTATTCAATGGTGCCCCAAACCATCACACCTGGTGTTTGTCCACTATGTAGTTCAACAATGCAGACTTCCAGGTTGTGCTGACCACGGTACCATCGAATACGTATGTGGTCATCACTGCAGGATAGGTTGAAGCAAAACTCGTCTGAAAAGATTATACTTTGCCATTTGATGACATTCACATGGCCATTGCAGTCAGAGGCACTTGTAGTTTCTGTACAATGGAAGCTGACATAGTGACATTTTGCAATAATTTTAATCAGCAGCAGACAGCGATGAATCGTTAATGCAGGCAGGTTCACAAATGTTGCAGTGCTTCAGTGTCGAGCTAACACTGTAAATGAAGCTGTGTAATCCATTATGGCCATGTGGATAAGATGACGGTCATCTCGTGCTGTGGCCTAATTGCGTGGTCCAGTAACCTATTTTCACTGTGTACAATTCTCTTTTCTCCAATGCTTCCACACATACATCACTGTCAAAGCACCATGCCCTGTATGAGCTAAAACGTCACAGTATGACAAATCCACTTCCTGTAGATCGATCATTCCACCCTGTTCGAGCTCACATGCTGATACTGCACCCTTTCAACGTCGATGAGGCATATTGGCACTTACTTTAATGTTTCCATCTTATTTGACAGTTCTTCACTGATTAATTATACTTCGGGCAGCTCTGACCATTTTGGACAAACACAACAGAGCTCTGCTCGGCCTCCATGTAACCTATCAATCTGTAACCCTATCACTAATTGCTCACACACTGCTCTACACATCCACCAAATCTGGGTTCTTTCAGGGAATACTTTTGCGATGTTGCAATTTTCATAAACAGTAGTACATATCTTTTCTAAACCACCAAAAAAAATGTGAAAATAGTAAACTCTGAAGTGTAACACAAACAGACAGCTATTTGAAAATTATGCTGACAAAAGAATGCCTTTCCATCCACTTTCTGTAATTCACACTGGTGATTGCAACAAATATTTTCAATTTAGTATGCTACTAATACTATATTAATATACATTTTGTACACTGGTACAATTATCGACTATTTAAAATTTGCCATGTGGTGCTTAACATTTGGGAAAAATTAAATGAAAAGTAGTAAATTTTTTTGAAGATCTAATGCTTGAGTAAAGCTTGTCATACACAGCACAGTTTAATGAAAGCAACAATTTTTTCTTGAACAAAATACTTGACCATCTCTTTGACTTCATAATTATATAAAATTCATTAAGAATCAGAGGACTTCATCAGCTGGTTTAAAAGTAACACTTCTCATGTATCTGTTATTTTTTTTTCCAGTGACAGGAAGACAATAAAAAATCCTTTTATCATAAACTTACAAGATATCTACTTTAAATAAAGAATTTGGCCAGAAAGATGAATCAGACTTGTAAGCTTTGGATCTCCATGCCAACATTCTACCCACTTGAACTACATATCTTAGCTTCAAACAACTGAGCTGTGAACTTGCTTTGTTTGAAGTCTATAATGCATGACAAGCCTCCGGGAACTGGATGTTATTAATGGTAATAATGATGTAATAATGCAGTAATTTCCATTTTACTGATTACAAAGATGGAAAATAAATTTATTCTTTCATTATTGAATCAGTTTAAAACACTCAGCTAAGGGACTTCCAGGCCTGAGTTTTAAGCTTTAATGAATATTATGAAGTATAAAGAATCCTTGTGATGATATGATAGACTTAGTGATCAGAGCTTCACGGGTGATCAGCCGTGTTAAATTTAAGAAGGTCGAGCTTTCGGCCATTATACACTCCATGGCCATCTTCAGGACTTAAATTTAACACGGCTGATCACCCGTGAAGCTCTGATCACTAACGTTCGCCGTGAAAGCTTCAAATCTTACATGATAGACTTACTTTGTTGATTTTGTTGGTAGGAGGTGCCCCTCTCTCACGTTTATTGAAAAAGTAGCATCCTAGAACATATGTCATTACATTCAATAAATAAATATGTTGCAGAACTTGATATAGAATTATCATAATGACAATGGAATATCTAAACTATTTAAATCTCTGCTTTCCTATGGCTAAATTACCATTATGCAGACTTTGGTACACTTAAATTAAAAATATGCATATTTACAAAACTTCATACTTTTATGAGCTAAAACAGAATGGCTACTGAAGGCTCTGGAGGTGTCTGAGCATGTGGTATATCCAATATGCAATTTGCAGGGGAGGATATGTGGGGAGGGGGGAAATTCCCCCACTCTGCATTATTCCACACTGATCAACTAGGGATGATTATTTCCCGTTCACTGGATATAACCTACATAACTTAAAATTTAATTTACATTTATGGAGCTGTACATAGAAAGTATTAATGCTCTATAACTGTTTTAATATTAAAAGGTTTGCACGTTAATTTTGGAAAAAGCGTTATATGTTTAAACATTTGAAACTGAATATAAAGTAAAAACAAATTTCCTTATTTGAAATTGAATTATCATTTTCTTTCTTCATTGTTATTTTAATGTTATAATCCACCATCTGTTACTTATTTCCAACTTAAAACAAGTATATGCCATTGCTTGATTTTGTAAATAAACATGTTCCACAAATTTAGTGTCTTTTAAATAAAATAACATTATCAACACTTTCAAAACAAGGAAGTATTTTGTTTGTCACTAAATAATTCTCAAAATATTCACAGCATGCTCATTTCAAAGATTTGGGTTGTGATTAAAGAACTATAAAACAATGGGTAGACTGGCATCACAAAGGGAAGTTGAACGGGTCAAATCACGCAGGCATTCAGGTAGGTCTCATACAGCAAGACTTACACAAGATGAAGCCCTGATAGAATGTGTGAAGAACCAAAACTTAAAGACACAGGTCTATCTTTCTGGACAAAGCAATTAAGTATAGTTGCTCATATAAAACCATACATTAACACTGAAGGATGCTGTATTGCATCGCATCGTCCTGCCACTCAGGACACAAGCCAGGTAGGTTACACTGGCTACAGTGCAATATTGACCTTCCTCAGGCTTACTAGGACCTGCTAATCTGGAGTGATGAGAAGGTATTTCGATCTGACCAGTGAGGGACTTTGTGTCTGTATTGAGCATGGGGAACTGCATATGAACCTCAGCAAGTCGTTCAAGCAGAACATTTGGGAAAATAAGGAAAAATTGAAGCTATTAACAGTGAAGCAACACATTTGGGAAAAATTTCATCACATTTATGGGCTCATGACAGCATCAGGCTCAGGGGAGTTAATTCAAATATAACACAATTTTTTCTTATTTTTGGTACTTCATCCTACACAGTCATATAACTTCTTTTGCTCAATGACATTTTTATTTTCCACAGCTTTCCCAATGTCAGACTCCATGTTTGAGGTACACAAACGTAACAGATACCAAATTCTTTTCAGTAATGCTGACACGTTTAGCTGTTTTTATATTGTTCAATTTGGAAAAGAATTGTTTACATACATAAGTTGATTCAAATGTTGCTATGAGATGGCATGCAAACTGACGAAGATTCAGAAACAAAGCTTCTGGTATTGACTTATATAACTCCAGATCAAATAAGCTGGATATTTGTAGAGGAGCGTTTTGCAAATTTAATACTAATTGCAGGATACTATTTGTTTCTGATGACTGAACAAAAAAGGGATTACTGAAAAACTGCCATTCATAATATATAGAGGGGAGAGAGAGTGAGTGAGAGAGAGACACAGACAGATGAGAGAGAGAGATAGGGAGAAAGCATGTCAGCAAAATCAACTTAAATTGCAATTCAGTTAACACTGCATATTACATGAGTACCTTTACCCTTCCTTCATTGTTTTGCATTTCTGATTTAGACACAAGAGTCTATGGAATATTGCATTCATTCACTCACAGGAAATGCACTCAAGAACTATCAAAAACTATATTCCGACTACTCTCTGGGAACATGTGCGAGTCAATAATGTGAAGTCTCAACACCTTGCATTCCTTATCTAGCATAAAGTTAATACAATAACTTTCACTAATGCAAAACTTAAAATTTAAAAGTATTGAACAAGTATCAAAGGTTCATCTCAAAATATCAGACATATTTTGTACAATACTACATAGTATTGTAAGTATGAGTGATTGAGGTTCCATCCCTAAATATCAAATAATTTTTCCTTTTTATTATTTAGTGCAACAATTCTTAATATCAAGTCTGATTAGAAATCTTTTTAAATCAATTTGAACTGGATGAATCATATCATATAGTGAATGTGCAAAATGAACGTCAATGGAGTCCAGGGTATGCAGACTTAAACTAAGAATGAGGAAAAGCCCTGAAAAAACACTTTATCCAGTGCACCTTTACAATATGAGATGGGTTCATAATCCTGCTTTGTCTGCTTGCCAAAATACTTAGTTTGAAGCGTTCACTACAGATCCTATTTGTTTTTTGTTTTTTTTTATGTGCAGTTCTAGCGAAAGAAGCATGAACTATGCAACAAGGATAGAATGCACGTTACTGTCGACTTGTGCAGAGCAACAAAGTGTAGTAGGTATGATTTCTGTGACCTAACGGGCATAACCTGACTGAAATTCACAGGGACATGTGTGGTGTGTAGGGACTACTGTATGGACATAGCAATCCCACCAGGGGTGTGCATTCTTCAAAGACAGCTGTGATAACCTTTGTGAAATTAAAAATTATTTTGTTGTTTAACGACGCTGTCAATTGCCAGGATCACATCAGCGTCGCCGGTGTGCCGGAATTTTGTCCTGCAGGAGTTCTTTTACATGCCAGTAAATCTACTGACATGGAGCTGTCGTTTTTAAGCACACTTAAAAACCATCGGTCTGGGCCGGATTTGAACCCGCGACCTTGGGAACAGTAGGCCAGCGTCTAACCAACTGAGCCACCCGGACCAACATAACCTTTGTGATTCGTCACATTCTGGATGGCCAGTAACAGAAGCAACCCTACAGAAACTCACAGCCATTTAGATGAAAATTTTGAAAGATAACTGCTGTTGCACACACCACCCAGTCTAGATCTTGCACCATTGGAGTTTTATCTGTTTAGTCCCATGAAAAAATTCCTGGCCAGTCACCACTTTGCAACAGATACAGAAGTGAAATTAGCAGTCCACAGATGGCTATACTCTCACTGAACTACTTCTATGAACAAGGTATAATGAAACTGATCACAATGAGAGAAATGTGTTCAGAAAGTTGGCAACTACAGAGAAGTTGCTAAAAGTTGTCATAACTTTTTATTTTTTTGACTGATCTTTATTTTTAAAACATAATTGTGCATTATTTCACTATCCACCCTCATATTGCACACTATTTTACTTATTACAACAAAGAATTACAATTAATATAACTTTTAATTATAATCCATCTGCTTTTTAATGATTTGGTCCAGCACTACACAAACTTGCAGATTCCCCTGTTCTAGTGTTTGCCCAGCCTTGCTGCTCAATCACAAAGTCTTGATTTCTTAAGGATGCAGGAAATTTGCAGAGGGTTGGAAGAACTACTGAAAAGCAATGAAACTACTTGATACACACAAGTTACCTGTTGCATTCCATGCAAATCATTTTTTTACCTTGTTCTGCAAACCTCACCTTTGTCTCAGTCTGTAAACCAGTATTCAAAATAGCAGCTTCTTCTGTTTGAGGCTCTTTCTGGTCTACTCTTTCAAGCCAAGCATTTTCATCTATTTCTATTTTTATAGCAATCTCTTTATCAAGATTGTGTGTACCACTGTTATTCTTATACTCTACTTCTGAATATAAACCAAAGGAAGCCTCTTCATTCTCTAAATCATTGTCTGAAATAGGTTCTTCCTTGACTCCTGGGTTCACCTCAGCTGAACTATCTTCCAACCATAACGGCTCATTTGTTTCTATTTTGTCACCATTGCTGATTACATCAATGCTATTCTCAGACCATAATTCCAGAGCTAAAGAAAAAAAAAATCCTTATAAACATTATTATAAAAGTAAACCAAACAAAAAATTTTGCTATAAATCACTGTAATAAGTTTAAATAAAAAGTAGTGCAACATCATAATTTTTATGTAATCACAATATATGTGCCATATACTGACAAAAGATAAAGTCAACCTCCACACCAGGAGAAACCTGCTTATTTAAAATGTGTACCAAATTCACCAAAGATTAGAAGTTTTTTAAATCAATGAAGTTAATCACATTAATTGAGGGTATTATACATAATTCCTCAAATAGAACAATGATTATACCCTATTCAAGAACATTCCCATGATATACTTTAATACTTGTATCATATGGTATAAAATGATTTCTGTGTATTTCTGAGTGTCCTTATATAAACTTCTACCTGGATTTTAGTGTAAAAGAAACAAGAGGATTTCTATCTTTGAATAATTTTATTTTCTTAACAACCTACTACATAAGACAGTCTACATAGAATAATTTAAGCTATGTCAGTAACAGAATAATTGACTGATTAAAATATCACCCTCAGAGCAAATAGAAAACATTTTGCAGAGGATATATTAGTCCTCAACATGCTCCCAAACTGGTTGAACTTGAGGGGGACAACTAGCTGTATAGAATGATTGTTCCCCCCCCCCCCCATTTGGCAGTTAAAGACTAAAAGTTCTGAACTTTTCATCTCTCCCTAGCCTTAGTTCTATGATACATGATTTCTTCCATTGTCAGCCATATTCTTGAAAGAGGACTATGCCACCAACTCTTGGAGGGTGCTGCATTTTGTATGTACTATTTACTTCATAGAAGCTTCTTAGCTGTTGAAAGTATTCCTTCTTCCATCATTGACAGAAATCTTCAATTACCTTCTGTTTTTGTCAGAAACACTTTGCAAGATTATGTGGCAGAGTTAGCTCTGGTCCTCCTAGAATCACTGTTTATCTTTTCCCAAGCAGGAAATGAGCTGGTGATTTCTTCTTTATCTAAGTTTTTGGTGATTAATCTGCTGTTGAGGGCAGTTTCAATACTGGCTAATATTGTGTTTAGATCTTCCTCCTCTAGCTGTGAATGCCCAAGGATCTTTCTCAGGCAGCGCTTAATGGAGCTAACCATTCTCTCCCAGAAGCCTGCCCACAAGTTGCCCGTGGTTCAATGACATTTCTAATGACATTATGATCTGTGCCTAAGTTCTTTCTATTACTCTCTTTCAGCATTTTAGCTCCTTGTTGGATGTGATGAATATTTGTGCATTATCCTGAGACAGAATATTAGAAGACCCCAAAAGAAAATCGTTTATGTGAATATTTGTTAGGAGTGTAATTTGTTTTTTGATGTTGGTATGAGTTGGTTAAATGACGAAAACGTGTTACTAATGTTCATTGTTACGAACAATTAAGTTTGTTTAAAGACGTCATAAATATTTCCATATTTAATTTTAATATATATGTATAAATAAAAGAATTAAATGTGTTCAATATTAAAAGCGAAATCAAGCTAAAGATCGCTTCCCTAATAAGTATGGAAAAGTAACTACCACTATAGAATTTACAGTATCTACAATCCTCCAGACAATACACTAGATCTAAATTCTATTCCCATAGAACCCAAAAGTATTTTAATAGGTGATTTTAATGCACACTCCCCTAGATGGGGCTACAGAGATATAAATTCAGCAGGAAGAGTCATAGAAGACCTATTAAACTCATCAACAATGGAATTAATATTTAATCCAAATGATCCACCCACTTACCTTCATTATAATGGTTCAGGTACAAATCCTGATCTTCTGATGGTGTCATCTGACATAATTGACAATACAAAAAGAGAAATAATAGAAGACCCAGGTTCAGGCCACAGAATCACCATAAACTCCATAAGAGGTCTAATAAATAAAAGTAACAAACCAAAAATTAAAACTTCTTGGAATTTTAAAAAAGCAGATTGGTCCAGTTTCCAAAATGAGATAGAAGGGAAGTGTAATATACTGTTAGAGTCAGAGTTCAAGTCAACAGATGAAATGAATAAAAAAATTTGTGAAATATTATTGACAGCAGCCAAAACACATATCCCCAAAGGAAAGTTAAAGAAATATAGCTACTTTTGGTCTCCATCTTTATCTAAGTTAAAACACGAAAGAAATATAGCAAGAGTCAAAGCCGAAAGAACCAAGTGTCCAGAAGATGTACAAAACTGGAGAAGAAAAGCAGCCATTTTTATTAAAGAATTAATTACAGCAAAGAGGGCCAGTTTCACAAATTTTGTAGAACATATGGACTATAGGAAAGATGGAAATAAAATATACAAATTCCTTAATAAAACAAAATTATCAAAAAATACAACTGAACCATTAAAACATAATAACAAAAGCTTAACTACAGATAGGGAAATAGCAGAATCCTTTAACAAGTTTTATGCTCAGTCACAAAGAATACCCCAAGCGTATAAAAAACAAGATAAGGCTATCCAAAAAACTATCAGAGAAACTAATAAGCCAAAAGGTATACAAAATTATATTTTTTTTCAGGATTTTAACGAAACAGAACTGGATTTAGCAATAGAACAATTACAGAACAAAAAATCTCCAGGACCTGACAAGATCCACCCAGAGTTTATTAAACACCTTGGCAGGAAAGGAAAAGAAATCCTACTTAAACTGTATAACACGTGTTGGAGAATGACTGTACCTTCCGACTGGAAAAAAGTCATTATCATCCCGATTTTAAAGAAAAACAAACCTTCAAACAATATTAATAGTTTCAGACCAATATCTTTGACCAGTGTTATTGCAAAAGTGATGGAAAGAATGGTGGCATCTAGACTTAACTGGTTCCTAGAATATTACAACTTAATTAATAGTTCACAGACCGGCTTCAGACAGAATCATAGTACAAGTGAAAATGTACTCCTACTAAGCCAAGACATCAAGGAAGCTTTCAATAGAAAGGAGGATACCTTGGCAGTATTCATTGATTTTAAATCAGCATATGACTCAGTCTGGAGAAACAAATTAATTGAGAAGTTGCAATCAATAGGTGTGAAAAGTAACATGCTTGAAAGTAAAGATTATTTAAAAATTGATAATGATCCTTTAAAATTATGTATTTCAACTTTTAATAAAACTTTTAATGAATTAAAAATGATACCTAAAAAAGAAAAAAGTATTTTAAAAGTCAATAATCCTGTTTTACCCAGGTTATATGCACTTCCAAAAATACATAAACCAGGAAATAAAATGAGACCCATAATAAATTCAATTAATTCACCTACATATAATTTAGCTAAATGGTTAACCAAAAAATTTAGTAATTTTGAAACATTTGAGAGTTTAAGTATTAAAAATTCTTTTGAACTAGTAAAAAAGATTAATAACCTAATATTATCTGACAATGATAAATTAGTTTCTTTTGATGTAGTTTCTTTATTTCCTAGCATTCCTAGAAAAAAGCTTTTGATTTTTTTAAAAAAATAGTTAAATTCTTTAGAATTAGATAATGACTTAGTAGATGATTTTGTAAAACTTACAAATCTTTGTTTAGATCAAAATTTCTTTAGTTTTAATGGTAATTTTTTTCAACAAACTTCTGGCTTGGCAATGGGTAGTCCACTTTCACCTCTTCTTGCTAATATTTTCATGAGTTTTTTTGAAACTCAAATTACAAAATCATTCCCTCTAATTTTTAAAATATGGTATAGATATGTGGATGACATTTTTGCTGTTGTCCCTAATAAACAGATAAATGATGCTTTAAAACTTTTAAATTTACAAGATAAAGCTATACAATTCGCTTTGGAAACTGAGAATAATGGATTCCTTTCATTTTTGGACTTAAAAATTAAAAGACATAAAAATAAATTGAAATTTGATATTTACAGAAAATCTACTCACACTGATAATTACATAAAATATAAAAGTTTTAATCCTTTTGCACATAAATTTGCTGTTTTTAATAGTTTAATTTATAGATTAATAAATATACCCCTTAATAAAGATGAATTTGACATAGAATATAAACATATTATTAACACTGCAGTAATTAATGGTTTTAATACAGATTTTATACATAAAAGGATAGGGGAATTTAAATATCAAAAAGCTGTCAAAGAAGTTTCAACCCTTAAAGAAATAAAAGATAATTGTATTTTTAAAAATTTTACTTACCATCCATGGGCCAATAAAAAATTTACAAGGATTTTTAAAGAATATGGAATAAATTTGGTCCCTCAAAATAATTTAATATACAAAATTTACTTAATTTTTCAAAAAAAGATAAAATACCAAATTATAAAAAATCTGGCATTTATCAATTTAGCTGTTCAGAAAAATCTGGCATTTATCAATTTAGCTGTTCAGATTGTGATAAAGTTTATATTGGTAAAACTAAACGTCATCTAGAAACCAGAATAAAAGAACATTTTAGAAATATTAAATATAAACAAACTGATAAATCAGCTGTGGCAGATCATTTTTGGTCATTTAACCATGAAATTAATTCAGAGGTTAAATTACTAAAACAGTTAAGCAATCCGATAGATTTAATGGTTTGGGAAAAAATTTTTATTTTAAAAAACAGGAACCATGTCATGAACTTTGAATTACCATCTATAGATTGTATTTATAAATTTTTGTTTCCACAGATTGGTAAATAAAAAATTGAATAAGAATAATTGTTTTTCACAAAAATAAAAGATTGTAGCTTGGCAACGATTTTGTTTATATGGCTTTGAGAATGAGCTGGACATAGCTTGAAACCCCTGGGTTAGCAAAAGAGAAAAAGAATATCAACATTACTAAGATAAGTGAAGTTTTTAGTTTCTAATTTGTTCTTATTTTAGAATGCTTAAATGGATAACTCAGTTTATTTCACAAAGATTTTGTGCCACAAAATATAATACATACATTTCCAAATATAAACAAACACACCGAGGACTTCCACAAGGTGCTGTTCTGAGCACAACACTCTTTAACATATATATAAATGACCTTCCATCAATAATTAAAACTTTAGAAACCAAAATTGCTTTATTTGCTGACGATGTAGTCATTTGGACTTCAGGCTCTCCAAAAAAACCTGAATTAATTAAAGACAGAATAGAAACAGCCCTAAACAAAGTACATGAATGGAGCTCCCAAAACCTCATGACTATCAATGTGGAAAAAACAAATTATGAATTATTTACACTAAAATACAAACCAGTTAATATTAACATAAATTATAATGGTAAACCACTCAAAGCAGTTGATGATGCCAAATACTTAGGCATCACTTTCGACAGAAAGCTAACTTGGAAAAAACATATAACAAACATCTCAGAAAAGGTTGAAAAGAAACTGCAAATCCTGAAAAGGTTAGCTGGTGCTAAATGGGGCTGCTCAAGGAGAGTCCTTAACACAACATACAAAATGTATATTAAACCAAACCTCTTGTACTGTTCTGAAGCTTTAATAACAGCAGCAAATGCTAACATCAATAAACTTGAACAAATACAAAATCAGGCTCTTCGCATAATCACTGGAGCAGTTAAATCCACACCTATTGATGCCATGCTTGCCTTAATACGGACCCCATCAATAACAACAAAAATAGAAGAACAAGCATTGCTCCAACACGAGAAAATGTTACGACTGCCAAACTCTAAATGGACAGAAGAGAACCTCCCCCCTTCAATCCTTAAAACTCATAGTAGTTTCCTAGAAAAGGTAATACAGATTAGGTCCAAATTGAACATTCCTAACACCAGAGAAAATCTACTTATAAGAGAAAATCCATTGGAATTATTGCAACCTACCTTCAGTTTGGAATTAATAGAGGAAATAAGTAAATCAGATACACCAAAAGAAATATAAAAACTTCTAGCTCTGGAAACAATCAATACTAGGTTCCCACAGAAGAATGGCTGCACATATATACTGATGGATCCTCCAAGGAAAACCTTACTGGAGCTGGAGTTACGTGTTCACATTTTTCCTTTTATCATTCTGTTGGCAGAGACACAACAAATTATGATGGAGAAATAGAGGCTATACACATTACTCTCCGACAATTATTAAATCTTCCCTTTAATAAATTTAACAAGGCAGTAATTCTTTCAGATTCTAAAGCTGCAATTCAGGGAATATGTTCAAATACTACAAAGAAGTCCACAAAAATTAGAGAATGCTACAAAATGTTAACACAACTCCAAAAAGTTAATAAGACTGTTCATCTCCAATGGATTCCAGCACACTGTGGAGTCATGGGGAACGAAGCTGCAGACTCACTTGCAAAGAAAGGCACAACAATAAAACAAAAGTCTAAATTCAATTTCTCATATTCCTCAATAAAACGCTTGATCATTAAAAAATTTTCTCATTCATACCTACAAGAAATAGAAACAAGTGCCAGAGATAAAAAATGGAGTACACTACTTTCCAACCCAGATATAATCCCCCAGAGACCAAGGAAAACAGCGGTTGCAGCCTTCGACTATTGACAAATCACGACTGCTTAGCAAGTCATCTCTACAGAATAGGTATCTCAGCCTCACCAATATGTGTCCTGTGTAACGATCCAACAGAAATGAACGAAGACCACTTGAAAACCTGTGAAGCATTAAGATCAGAAGAAACTACAGTTCAAAAGTATTGGAAAGCACGAATGCTAATGGCTTCATTGCCAGATGCAAGGCACTAGAAAACAACAACAACAATGCAGGAACTATTTGACGAACGCATGCGCGGATGTACACGTGGCAGTCGGAATGATAAACTCACAACTAAAAGAATCGGGACTAGTGCCTAAATATTCAAGGTGATTAGAAGTATTTTGGTAGCATGTGAACATTGTAGAACGTTTACCAAACTTTCATCAAGCTATTGTTCCACTTTTTGAAAAAGTGGAAAGACTTAAATAATCTAAAATGGTGCTAAGAGGATTTATTTAAATGTAAAATAGAGAAAAAGTGTTAATAAAATAATACATTGTGGTGAAGAAACATCGTGTGATTTTTCATTCCATCGTTACCACGCCCTGAGAGAAATAAGAGCCACATCGCTCAAAATTGAAGCAACACTTCAATAAAAACAGCACCAATCCGAATACATTGTATGCATCTGCTTATAAACCTTTGCATATCCATTAGGAATTTATATGCAAACATATCTGAAAAGTTCCAAATGAAGAGTATGTGCGGCAGCACAAGTGAACAATGTCCTTCTAGTAAACTTGCCACACCTGACATAAAGGGAGCCAGCAAAGTTGACTCCCGCAACAGAGAACGGTTGTGTGATTTGACTCGATCCAATGGCAGGGGAGCCCCACCCTAAACTATCCTTTACATGCAAACTTTTTCGAAAATTTTGATTTTCTTGAAAATGCCTCTAACGATTTTAATTAAAATGTCATATGTTTGAGATATTTTGATGACAAATGAAATGTATATTTTGAATTTTCTGGCTATAGCCTGTTTACTCTGGATAACTTTTGAATGACTCGTAAACCGTAAGAGATAGACAAATTCTTAATGTACAAAAACTGTAGATCTCCCTAAAACACACAATTTGTGTCCGAATAATGGGTTTTGTAAGGTGAACCATTTCGTTGATATTCCTTGTTATGTGTGTCAGTTTCAGAAACCTTAAAACTTTGGTGAAATGGAACATCGTTTTTCATTTTTTTATATGTTAAGCATGCAAGGAGTATGGGATCTCAAAGCTTTAAAAGATTTTACAATCGCTGAAAGCCTACTGTATTCTAATATTCCCCTTGCACCAACAAGGAAATAAACAATAAGATAATTTGTACAAATGTTTATCTCAACCAACATGATATAGGAATAAGGTTTGTAAGGATGGTTAGTACAAGAGTAGAGAAAGTCATTTGAGTGCAACACACCAGATTTTTACTTTCTCTATTACATAGTAAGTAGAGAAACTATCGTATTCCACACAAAAATTTGATGTCAAGGTTTCACCGGAAATATATGTTTTGAGGCTTCCTGAATCCAAAAGAAACAGTCTTAGAAAAAGGTCCGCGTGTGTGTGTGTGTCTATCATTGTGTGTATCAGAGTGTCTGTGTGCAGCATAACTCAAAAACCAAAAATCTGTTTAAATCAAAGTATTTAAGTTTAATGTCTTTCAAGAATGCAACACAACAATTTTAAAGAAAATTCCTCCATCCTAAACTACCCTTTAATTCCACTGAAGCTTCACTTAAATATTTCTTGATTTAAGCAATTGCATCATCCACTCTTTTATTCTTAATTCTTTTGAAAACTAATATTAAAAATGTTTAGAACATTTTTATTTTCTCAAAAATGACTAACAATTTTGATTAAAATGACATATGTTTGAGATATTTTTATGACAAATGAAATGTATATTCTGAATTTTCTGGCTATAGCCCATGTACTCCTGTTTACTCTGGATGACTTTTGCTTAGCTGGTAAACTGTAAGGGATGACCAAGTCTTACTACACAAAAAAGTAGATCTTGCTAAAACACACAATTTATGTCCAAATAATTTTTTTTATAGTGAACCATTTTGGAGATATTCCCTGTTATTTGTGTGCGTTTTGGAAAACTTAAAAACTTTTGTCAAATGGAACATAGTTATTCATTGTTTTATATGTTAGTGGTGCAAAGAGAATGGAATCTGAAAGCTTTAAAAGATTTGACTATCGCTCAAAGCCTACTGAATTCCCATATTCTCCTTGTACCTTCAAGGAAATAAGCAATAAGATAATTTCTGCAAATGTTTATCTCAACTAACACAAAGAAGATATAGAAATAAGACTTTGTAAGAATGGTTAGTACAAGAGTAGAGAAAGTCATGAGACTGCAATACAACAGATTTTTAATTTTGATTTCTCTGAGGTTTCTAGGATATCAATATGGATTAGGTCTTATTCCAAAGACAACTACCAGAGGAGAATATCTAATTCTTTCTTTCTTTTCTTCTTTGCCTGATTACCCTCCCCTTATGTAGGACTTACACCCTCTAGGAGTCACAAGCCAGCGCCTAAGGTCAGACGCCTATTGGGCAGCACAGAACCTATGAACCGGAGAGAGTGAAGACCTGGAAGCAGGTGGTTAGCCAAGCACCAGGTATGATAGTGAGGAAGAGGATGACATGAAAGGCAGACAAAATTGATAATTGGAAAGATGATAACAGAGCAATTGGTGGAATAAGTGGCAGGGGAAACCGGAGAAAACCTGCCCTCACGCTGCTTCATCCACCACGATTACCACATGCGGGTCCCTGGGATCAAACCCAGCCTGCCTGGGTGGTAGGCAAACACTCTAACCACTAGCCCTATCTAATTTTTTCTGTTAAAAAACTAGGGAAAAGCCTATTATACCCACATAAAATTTTGTCCTGTGTCTCTATTCACAGATGACTTTATCATGTAAGCTGCAATGCCTAGGTTAGTGTGTGTTACAACAGATGAGAGGGTTCTGTGTTATCGAAACTGCCTGTGTTAGGTTATGACATCTAGGTTAATATGTGTGTATCAACGAGATGACACAGTCCTGTGTTATAAGAGGCAACGGTAATAAAGGAATTAAATGGTCCCTGCACTTCACTTCTATTTCCCCTCCTTGCAAGCTTTAATCTGCCTATAAATCGTTGTAAGTTTCCTGCTATGATATATGTATTACCTCTTTATACAAAAAAGGAGATAAAACCCTGACTACCAATTATGGGTCCATCTCACTTTTAACAGCCTTTTCTTAAGTAATGGAAAAAGCTGTACACAGGTTTTAAGATACATGGAGTTAATATTATTTCATCATTCCAGTTTGGATTTAGGAAAAAAATACATGCTAACTTCTGAAGTGCTAATAGCCCTATATAAAAAAAATTACAATTAGGAATATTCTGTGATTTAGCAAAGGCTTTTGACAGCATTGATCACAACCTATTGTTGCAAAAGTTAAAATTTTATGGTTTCAGTGAGATCGCCAAAAATTGGTTCAGATCTTACTTAAACAGAATATAAAAAAAAAAAAAAAAAAAAAAAAAAAAAAAAAAAAAAAAAACAAGGTAAATGGTTATGACTCAGAACCAGGTGCTATTACCAAAGGGGTCCCTCAAGATTCTATACTTGGACCTTTTTAATATTTATAAATGTCTTGGCGAGGAGTCAATCACTGTACTTTTTGCAGATGACACTGTGCACTTATATCTGAAAAGTTACATCAACAGTTCAGAGATTCTATCAATAAGGCTTTTGAACAGCTCAACATGTGGTTTGAGGCAAATATGCTATCATTAAGCTACGATAAAACAAGTTTTATTAAAATTAAAACAAAGCATAAGCAAATACATAAATTAACAATCAGATACAACAATTATACCATAAGTAAAGCCCGGATTTTTATGTAATCTCAAGGTGCAAAATATGTACATATTTACATAACAAAAACATCAAAATATGTAATGAAATATGAAATATCAACAAAATATGTAAAATTATGTAATAATCTAAATGCTAAGATTACTACCTCAAATCTAAATGCAGACGGCAAATTACCCAAAATTTTGTAATTTGTAAGTACGTAAATTAATTACAATGAGTTACAATTTATTAAATATAGCGTTAATTATAGGGAAAATGTTTTGTTTTAAGCAGGATTTACCTAAAATTTAATTTCAAGCAGGTACTTAGAAAATAAAAAATGTGTTTTGGATTATATTTATTAAAATTACTCATTTCACATAATTATTTTACTTAAACTTTAGACGGTAAAGCAATGTTGAAATACTGAACCAATTTATCAACAGGTGAAACAATCAATTCAAAATAATTAAATTTTCTAATGAGGATGCATTTTCAGTTTTCTATCTCTTGACATACAATGAACAACCAGGCATTTTCATTTTGAGTCTTTTGCATCTTTCAACGTACAGTGAATAACCATATAGTTTTCCATATTTTCAGGGGTTATTGTTTGTCTCCTGTTGAATAAAATGTTCTTATAAGCAGAGAAGCTTCTCTCCAGGTCACACAAAGTAACAGGAGCATATTTTAGCATAGGGATCTTGGTTTGCAGAGAAATGTTGGGTAAATCGACACGTCACCATTTAACACTTTAGACACGGACACAAGTGTAGAGTACCCTGGATTCCTGTTTAGCATAGCTTTGAATTTTTCGCCTACCTTCCTTCCTGCAACTACACTAAGCTTCTGTGATGCACTTCCATTAAATCCATAGATTCGTACAGAAGGGTACCTGATGTTTTGAGGTGCCAGGCAACCAGCCAAAGTTACTTTTGATGTAAGCACAGGAGCTTGCCACTTTCGGATCTCTAAAGATGTCTTGAGATTCACGTATGGAAATGGCTAATTCTGAAAAGAACATGTTCACCACTGAATGGACTCCTTCAAAATGTTCACAATAGAAGTTCACAGCTTCTAACCACATGCCCCATCTTGTAAGCACTGGCTCAGGAGGCAAAGGGACATGCTGGAGATGATTTTTATAGCAGCCACTTTTGGATCTTTAAAGATGTCCTGAGATTCACATATGGAAACGGCTACTTCTGAAGAGAACATGTTCACCACTGACTGGACTCCTTCAAAATGTTTACAATAGTTCACAGCTTCTAACCACGTACCCCATCTTGTAAATACTGGCTCAGGAGACAAAGGGACATGTTGAGGATGATTTTATAGCACTGAACTCTGTGAGGTAGAGGATTCACACATATATAGTGCTTATAGTTACAGCTGTAAGTAATTAATATTTATACGCAAATTTTTGTAGGTCCCATCAAAATGTAGTTCAGAAACGTATTATAGGTCGTGAGGTAAGACATGAGCAATTGTTGCACAAAGAGGAAACTGCTTTCCATCCCTTCCTCTCTGCAACAGCTGAGAGGGGGAATAGAAGTGTCAGTTTGCTGCAAATGAATAAACTATCACAATGTGCCGCAACAATTGCAGTTTACAGAAAAGTAATTGTTGGCACATGGCCATATTTATAGCAAAATTGCTTTATTTGTTATACATGTCATTAGCAATATGCACTAAAACGATGCTCGCAAATTTTGCTTCTTCATGAATGGAAACATCATGACTTCTATGCATACATGATTGCACACTTCCCCCCATCAGCGTTTCAGGTAAAAAGTTGTGATACCGAAATTTAGATTTCCAATCGAATGGGCTTGATAAAGACACGTTTTAATTTAATTGCCGGATGTGAGATTTGCGATAAGTGTTAAGTAATAACATAAATAGATAATAGAGCAGGAAGTGTTGTAAGGTGAGCAAGATATGAGTAAATAATAGTCGTTAAATTTGTAGGATAAACACATTATTGGTTTGAAATTAACGAGTCATGACGTCATACTACATAGTTTAAATACACGTTTGAAAGTCAGGTCTACCAACCTTAAAAGTCGCGCGATATATTTAATAAAATATAAAGTAAACATCGTTTAATCCTAAAAAGGTAATTATATATTCGAAATTCATAAAAGAACATGTTATAATAGAAAGAGACATTTCTAAATTGCGGGAAAAGGAAATAGCATTTTGGATACGAGGCTTTTTTGGATGACGTCATGACATTCAAAATTGGAGAGAACGTTTTTCCTTAGCGTGGGTACGCCAGAAAGCGTCACCACTCGCCCCAGACCAGTACGGTACGTTGAGGTGTGCAAACGTGAGTGCGATTCCTCTACATATACAATCGGCATAGCTCCCGAAAATATCTAAGATGCAATAAACAATATATAAAGGTTTTCTTGGGTAGTCTATTCGATAACACCTGCGCGTACCCGAGAGAAATTAAGAGATCTCAATCTGAGCTAGCGGGAAAGAACCAAATCAACGGGCAACAACGAGAACCGAACGACATTTCCGCCACAGTTGCCACTGTGCAGCTAAGGGAATTGCTCTTGTGCCTCAAGTATAATAATAGAACTTTATTTATATTATAGAGAAATGCACACTCAAGTTTGAGCATTTCACATTTCAGACTTTGCTATAGTGACCGAATCACAGCGGTATAACTGTTTCATCTAAAATGGAGGAAATGTCATTTACATATGTGCTGGCCTATCACAGCACAACAGCGTCCCTCAGAGGCACATGAGGGGAAGGTCGGTGGATCTAAATATCATCTATTTAGTCCTCCCGGCTAGGTCCGATGGACCCGTTGACCAACGATAGGTGTGGTCCCCCTTGCAAAATGGGGGTTTAAGTCGGGTGATGTAACTGCCACATTGTAAAACTGGTGCCAGTTAAGAAAACAGTTACATGAAAGCCACATACATGAATATGAGTCCTAAAGATAAACATTCCGGAGTTAAAACTGTCCCCCAATCGGATCTCCGGGTGGGGACATCTTTAGGCAAATTTCATCACAACAATTCCAATACTTTAAGAATTCTACAATGGAATGCAGGAGGCATGTCCCAGCCTAAAAAACAAGAGCTAATGAAAATATTAAAAGACCAAGATATAGATGTCTTCACAGTACAAGAAGCCAATATATCACAAGAACAGGAAATATACTTTGAAATGGATCAGTACACTACACATATACTTCCAAAGGCTCGTCAAATAGCAAGTGGTATTCTTACAGGAATTAAAAGAAATATGAAAGCTATTATCCAAATCAAAAAAACAATGGAAGAACAAGATAAATCAAAAATAGTTAAAATTGAAGTATGGAAAAGTAACTACCACTATAGAATTTACAGTATCTACAATCCTCCAGACAATACACTAGATCTAAATTCTATTCCCATAGAACCCAAAAGTATTTTAATAGGTGATTTTAATGCACACTCCCCTAGGTGGGGCTACAGAGATATAAATTCAGCAGGAAGAGTCATAGAAGACCTATTAAACTCGTCAACAATGGAATTAATATTTAATCCAAATGATCCACCCACTTACCTTCATTATAATGGTTCGGGTACAAATCCAGACCTTCTGATGATGTCATCTGACATAATTGACAATACAAAAAGAGAAATAATAGAAGACCCAGGTTCAGGCCACAGAATCACCATAAACTCCATAAGAGGTCTAATAAATAAAAGTAACAAACCAAAAGTTAAAACTTCTTGGAATTTTAAAAAAGCAGATTGGTCCAGTTTCCAAAATGAGATAGAAGGGAAGTGTAATATACTGTTAGAATCAGAGTTCAAGTCAACAGATGAAATGAATAAAAAAATTTGTGAAATATTATTGACAGCAGCCAAAACACATATCCCCAAAGGAAAGTTAAAGAAATATAGCTACTTTTGGTCTCCATCTTTATCTAAGTTAAAACACGAAAGAAATATAGCAAGAGTCAAAGCCGAAAGAACCAAGTGTCCAGAAGATGTACAAAACTGGAGAAGAAAAGCAGCCATTTTTAAGAAAGAATTAATTACAGCAAAAAGGGCCAGTTTCACAAATTTTGTAGAACATATGGACTATAGGAAAGATGGAAATAAAATATACAAATTCCTTAATGAAACAAAATTATCAAAAAATACAACTGAACCATTAAAACATAATAACAAAAGCTTAACTACAGATAGGGAAATAGCAGAATCCCTTAACAAGTTTTATGCTCAGTCACAAAGAATACCCCAAGCGTATAAAAAACAAGATAAGGCTATCCAAAAAACTATCAGAGAAACTAGTAAGCCAAAAGGTATACGAAATGATATTTTTATTCAGGATTTTAATGAAACAGAACTGGATTTAGCAATAGAACAATTACAGAACAAAAAATCTCCTGGACCTGACAAGATCCACCCAGAGTTTATTAAACACCTTGGCAGGAAAGGAAAAGAAATCCTACTTAAACTGTATAACACGTGTTGGAGAATGACTGTACCTTCCGACTGGAAAAAAGCCATTATCATCCCGATTTTAAAGAAAAACAAACCCTCAAACAATATTAATAGTTTCAGACCAATATCTTTGACCAGTGTTATTGCAAAAGTGATGGAAAGAATGGTGGCATCTAGACTTAACTGGTTTCTAGAATATTACAACTTAATTAATAGTTCACAGACCGGCTTCAGACAGAATCATAGTACAAGTGAAAATGTACTCCTACTAAGCGAGGACATCAAGGAAGCTTTCAATAGAAAGGAGGATACCTTGGCAGTATTCATTGATTTTAAATCAGCATATGACTCAAGTCTGGAGAAATAAATTAGTTAATAAGTTGCAATCAATAGGTGTGAAAAGTAACATGCTTAAGTGGATAACTCAGTTTATTTCACAAAGATTTTGTGCCACAAAATATAATACATACATTTCCAAATATAAACAAACACACCGAGGACTTCCACAAATGTGCTGTTCTGAGCACAACACTCTTTAACATATATATAAATGACCTTCCATCAATAATTAAAACTTTAGAAACCAAAATTGCTTTATTTGCTGACGATGTAGTCATTGGACTTCAGGCTCTTCAAAAAAACCTGGATTAATTAAAGACAGAATAGAAACAGCCCTAAACAAAGTACATGAATGGAGCTCCAAAAACCTTATGACTATCAATGTGGAAAAAACAAATTATGAATTATTTACACTAAAATACAAACCAGTTAATGTTAGCATAAATTATAATGGTAAACCACTCAAAGCAGTTGATGCCAAATACTTAGGCATCACTTTCGACAGAAAGCTAAGTTGGAAAAAACATATAACAAACATCTCAGAGAAGGTTGAAAAGAAATTGCAAATCCTGAAAAGGTTAGCTGGTGCTAAATGGGGCTGCTCAAGGAGAGTCCTTAACACAACATACAAAATGTATATTAAACCAAACCTCTTGTACTGTTCTGAAGCTTTAATAACAGCAGCAAATGCTAACATCAATAAACTTGAACAAATACAAAATCAGGCTCTTCGCCTAATCACTGGAGCAGTTAAATCCACACCTATTGATGCCATGCTTGCCTTAACACGGACCCCATCAATAACAACAAAAATAGAAGAACAAGCATTGCTCCAACACGAGAAAATGTTACCACTGCCAAACTCTAAATGGAAAGAAGAGAACCTCCCCCATTCAATCCTTAACCCTGCTGTTCTGTTCAATATTACTTGACAAATGTACTGTTCGGGTCAATATGACCCGACGTGTCAAAATGCTGTAGAAAATTTGAAATACATGCGTTTTTGTACAGCTGGTAACAATTGACATTGATTTTCTCTTCCTGTGCTTTGTAGATGATGATGACAATGATAATTGTACACAACACTTTATTAAAGACCATTAAAGAATATCCCTGATAAAACAGTACCTAATACATATTTGAAACAACAGGCTGTTTTCAGTGCAAACATTCACTTTGAAAGCAATACAGCTCTTTTTATCTTTCTTTAGCTGTTTTTCTTCTTACTTACGACAGTTTGGGCACAAATATGTTGTATGTGTTTTACAAATATCTTTATTACATTTTCTACACAACATGTTTGTTTTATCATTGCTTGATGGACAGAACTTGCAACGAGCAAGTTTGACAGTTTTTGTTGTTGCTGATTTTGATACCCTAACCATGTCTTCAGGATTTTGGATGCGTCTGACCAATCTCAAAGAATCTTCTGTTCTTGGGAAACTTGTTCTTGATTGAATGTGTTGTCTTACCAGTGATTTTCCAAGCTCTTCCAAAAATATTCTTCTTCTGGTCAATTTCCTTGCATTCCAATTAGGGTCAATTGAAGTCCACAGTATGTATACATTATAAGCAGAAACATCAAGCATATTGTAAAATACTATCATGGGCCACCTATTGGTTTTGCGTTTGCATGTATATGTACCTGTTAGTTGATCAAGCGTGTCTACCGCTCCTTTTGTTGAATTATAGTCCAAAATAATTTTTGGTTTCTTATCAGCCCTGTGACTGATTTGCTTATTGTGGTGGAGAGTGCTCATAAGTACATTTTTATTTCTCTTGGGAACATAATTGACCACAGGAGTGAAGTAAAATGAAGAACTGTGTACCTCCTTGTTGGTCATGTTTTGTGGAAGCTCAGGCTTATTCTTCCGTATGGTTCCCAACATTGTCAATTTCCGTTTCAAAAGCAGTTGCCCCAAACTGTATGAGGTAAACAAATTTTCACGTGTGATATTCTGCCCTCCAATCTCAGCAGTGAGATCAGCTACCACTCTCATTCCCTGATTTTTTTTCTGGTGCAGCTCCGCTCTCCTTTCCGGAATAAATTTGGGCTTTCAATACCTATGAAGATTTGCTGTCACACAGGGTCCATATTTTGATTCTGTATTTTGCCGGTTTACTTGGGATATACTGCTTGAATGGACAGTGGCCTCTAAATGCTACTAACTGCTCATATACAGTCACATTTTCTCCTGGATTATACAGTTTTGGAAGCACTTCTACCCATTTTTACCAAATACCTACTACGAATTGCTGCAAGTTTATCAGTACGTCGTCTTTCTTCTCTTGTACATTTCTTATCAAATCACAAGACATGTGATATCTTACAGAATGTTTCATGAGACCTAGTTGCTTGAAATATGTTTTACCCAGTATCCTTACCCTACAAGCTTTTTGTAGATTCCCCATGAGATCGATACACACCCGCAAGTAATAAGTCCTAAGTATGCTTGAAAAACAGAATAATCAATACTTGTCCACTGTTGACCATAAGCCCTCTGTCCCTCGATGTTTGTCATCCCAATTATTTCATTTTGAAGTGCTGAAAAAAGTACTACTTCAAATGAACTATTTATATCACTTATTCTGGTGACTGCATACCTTGTAATTCCTGGTGTACTCTTGATTATGTTCAAAGCTGAGAGACGGCCAAGTTGTGCTGGTGGATTCAAATGTCATTCTATATTCCCGTTTTTAGAAAGAAAATTCTTTATATTTGTTTGTAAAGTCTGTGAACTCTCGTAGCTGTAATCAGAACACTCACTTTCGTATTCAGTGCTGACATGATCTTTGAACTCCGAAACTATTATTCATCTACTGAGGTATTTGCTAATTCCTCCAATCCAGCATCAGGTAATGGTCTAACTGCCATGGTGTCACAATTCAAACTGAGCAAAAACAACATAGCATACAATTGTCGAGAACTATTTCTTTCCCAGAAAAAGCAACGATCAAGCCCATTGTTGTAACCCCTCATTATTGATAGAATGGGATATATTGTTCTCATACATTGTTACATGTTCAGCACTTCAATACCAATGTAAGTTTTGACATATGAGCAGTCATATTTATGTCGGGTCATAATGACCCGAACGCTACTTACGTAACTCTTACATTTCACGAAAACAGTGTTTGGAGTATATTAAAATGCTTTTAAACACACGTTGTTCTTGCATTTCCAGACAAAGTCACCAAGTTTTGTAAATATATATTGGAAATTACTAAGTTAGAAACTAAATTTAGATTCATTTCGGGTCATATTGACCCGAACAGAACAGCAGGGTTAAAACTTATAGTAGTTTCCTAGAAAAGGTAACACAGATTAAATCCAAATTGAACATTCCTAACACCAGAGAAAATCTACTTATAAGAGAAAATCCATTGGAATTATTGCAACCTACCTTCAATTTGGAATTAATAGAGGAAATAAGTAAATCAGACACACCAAAAGAAATACAAAAACTTCTAGCTCTGGAAACAATCAATACTAGGTTCCCACAGAAGAATGGCTGCACATATATACTGATGGATCCTCCAAGGAAAACCTTACTGGAGCTGGAGTTACGTGTTCACATTTTTCCTTTTATCATTCTGTTGGCAGAGACACAACAAATTATGATGGAGAAATAGAGGCTATATACATTGCTCTCCGACAATTATTAAATCTTCCCTTAAATAAATTTAACAAGGCAGTAATTCTTTCAGATTCTAAAGCTGCAATTCAGGGAATATGTTCAAATACTACAAAGAAGTCAACAAAAATTAGAGAATGCTACAAAATGTTAACACAACTCCAAAAAGTTAATAAGACTGTTCATCTCCAATGGATTCCAGCACACTGTGGAGTCATGGGGAACGAAGCTGCAGACTCACTTGCAAAGAAAGGCACAACAATAAAACAAAATTCTAAATTCAATTTCTCATATTCCTCAATAAAACGCTTGATCATAAAAAATTTTTGTCATTCATATCTACAAGAAATAGAAACAAATGCCAAAGATAAAAAATGGATTACACTACTTTCCAATCCAGATATAATCCCCCAGAGACCAAGGAAAACAGCTGTTGCAGCCTTCCGACTATTGACAAATCATGACTGCTTGGCAAGTCATCTGTACAGAATAGGTATCTCATCCTCACCGATATGTGTCCTGTGTAACGATCCAGCAGAAATGAACGAAGACCACTTGAAGACCTGTGAAGCATTAAGATCAGAAGAAACTACAGTTCAAAAGTATTGGAGAGCACGAATGCTAATGGCTTCATTGCCAGATGCAAGGCACTAGAAAACAACAACAACAACAACAACTCTGTGAGGTGCTTTCACAAAGACCTTTTTTGTTGCTGATATCAACTTATTAACACAGGGAAAGTTACTTCGTAATACTTCAGCGACACATTGCAATGCATGGGCCAAGCAGGTGAAGTGAAGTACAATTGGGTAGAAAACCTTAAGGGCCGTAGCACCTTTAATCAATTAGTACGCTGTGGCATCTGAATACATAATTAAAACCTTTTCCTCACACACACCCTCTGGCTACAGAATCTTCATCCCATCGTTTACAAATCTTGCAATTGTAGAATGATTTGTTTGTTCTAACACCTTGCAACAAAATAGAAATGGTTTTGCTGGACTTTTGGAGTCTAGTTTACCTACTACTAAATTTGCTATGTACCGAGCAATCCATGTCATCTGTAGTTTAATCGACGGCAAACCAAACACAGGAGTCTCTAATTTCATTCCGTACATGAGCAACTGCTTCTCCATAACACCATGAAGATACCTTTTCCTCTTAGTAGATTCGTCAGGAATAACTTGCTTGCAATATTTTTCTAGAAAGGAATGAAATTAAGGAATTTGAAGTTTATGCCACGGAATATTAGCTGCAACCATTGCACTGCGCAAGTCTTTCAAAAATCATTTCCAGACGGTTCCTGTTGCATTTGTGTCAATAGAACTTGCTTTCTAGAAGTCTGTAGGTGTTTGTTGTGTATGTGAAGAGCACTTTAATATGTTGTTCCAATTGAGATTTCATGGAACAGCCAATTCCTTTACCGCATGCTTGACAGACTATTACTTATTATTTATTTATGCCAACAAACTTACTGTTGGTGTTTTTAAACACACAAGCCGTGTGTGGGCAATGTTTGAGAGGTAGAACTTAAAAATTCAATGCCACAGCTGGGATTTGAACCACAGACCCTCCGCTTACTAGGCAGGTGCTCTAACCATTAAGCTACTGTGACAACCTGCCAGAATGACATTGAATTCTCAAACCAGTTCATATTTTTCCTGGTAAACCATAAAGGCAGTCTCACCTCAGAGACAACTACCCCAGGAAAAATATGACATTGAATTCTCAAACCAGTTCATATTTTTCCTGGTAAACCACAAAGGCAGTCTCACCTCAGAGACAATTACCCCAGGAAAAATATGAACTGGTTTGAGAATTCAATGTTATTCTGGCAGGTTGTTACAGTAGCTTAATGGTTAGAACACCCACCTAGTAAGCGGAGGGTCTGTGGTTCAAATCCCAGCTGTGGCATTGAAATTTTAAGTTCCAGTTCTACCTCTCAGACTATTATTTTTCCATCGATTGTAAAGGCGCTATCTAATTTCACCCATGAATTCAACTTGCAGGATAGCGAGGACACAACTGGTGCCATTTTACTAAGACTTGCAAGAAACTAACTGCAGTATTATCGCCTCGCTATATTGATGTTTGTCCAGCGGCTCACTTTGGTTCCTGGCAGGTATTATATTACAAGATGCCAACTACCATGACAATGGTAACAATCAATTTCTCCAGTCCTTCTAAATGCCCAAAGCACTACGAGAAACGTGACACTGGAGGTCAACATTGTCGAGCGGCACCTGCTTTGCTATAAACGGACAACAATCAGAATGAGACGAGATGGTTATTATTGCATTTTTAATTTAACTTCTATCCTTTTTCGCACATTGATTTTTGTTGCTTTCAGCAAAAACTTGTGAAAACAGTAGTTTATAATGTGACTACAATATTTTTTAAAAAATAAAATTGTAACGAAACCCGGAAAATGTGTACATTTTATGTAACATCGCTAAAATATGTAAAATTGTGCAAAATATGTAAAAAAATGTAAAATAAAAAATTGTAACGGAGTCCCAAATGACCTAATTCACCAACATTTTTACTTTTCATTGAAATATTATACAGGATTTAAAATATGTAATTAGATAAAAATCCGGGATCTAACTATAAGTGAAGTATCATATTAAATTTCTAGGGCTCCAAATAGATGAGCTCAGCTGGAGAAATCAAATAAAAGTAATGTTACCAGAACTTGGCAGTGCATGCTTTACCTTAAGAAATTTGAAGAATTTCCTTAATAAAAATGCCTTAAAAGCAGCATATTTTGTCTACTTCCACTAGCTGATATATGGAATTATTTTCTGGGGCTATTCAGCACACAGCAGGCAAGTGTTTATATTGCAAAAAGGCATCATACGTATTTAATGTAAAAGGTGAGTCAATTAATAACACTAAACAACACTTACATTTATAATTTTCCGGAATGCATTTCGGAGGTTAACTTTCCTCCATTATCAACCAGTGTTGTTTAGTGTTATTGACTCACCTTTTACATTAAATTGAATATAACAACACTGTTTTCAGATTTCTAAGAAAGGAAGACACCATACGTATTGTTTGTGATGTTGCTTCCTATCATTCGTGTAGGCCATTATTTAGAATCCAAAAAATTCTTACTCTTGCTGGTGAATATACATATTCTCTGTTGAACTATCTTACAGATAATTATGATAACTTCACAACAAATCTTGCTGTGCATGATCACAGTACAAGGAATGCAGGTGATTTGCATAGACCAGTAAATAACTTAAAACTGTTTCAAAAAGGATGTTACTACTAAAAATATATAACAATCTTCTAAGTTACCTCAAGCTGTTAGGCAATCATAGTCAACCTAAAATCTTTAAAGTCATTCTTATATACTCACTCTCCATAAACTGTTGAGGAATTCTTTAATATCTCATTAACAGATTAATATTAAATACATGCAGATCATACATGATGGTGATTTATAGCATATGTAGTGCACTCTTACAATGGTGGTGGCTCAAAAAGTTTAAAAAAAAATGCTTTTTTTTCTCTTCTTCCTTTCTTACATAGACGGAAATAATAGTATTATTGGTGGTGGGTATTCTACTAGAGTAGCCGTCAGGAACGATAGTGGTGACAGATAACCTGCATATAGGGGAAAGAGGGGAAGTGATGCATTGCAACTGTTTCCTATCTTTCTCAGGAAGTATTTGTACACATTATACACCATTTTCCTGGCTTGACTGTGAATAATGCAATGTTGTTTTTGCTTCTGCCACCTTCGGAACTGTTAATGAACTATCACACAACGGAGTGAACTTATTGCTTGGAAATTACTTAATTTCACTGTAAAACCATACAAATACTCTCAAACATGCACTCTGAAACAAACTATGCTTGGCTAGAAAGAATGTGACTGACGTCATTGGATATTTGTCTACTGTGCAACCGCCTTTGTTCCTGATGGCAACTATAGTCATGATGCATGTTCAATTGCATGACGAGTTCAATGTCCCTGACCTCTGCTTGCAGTGGGACCTAACGAACAAACAAACCAAATTTTATTCTTACTGAACTACATTCAAATTAGTTTTCCTCCAAAACATTACATTTATGCTGGTGAACTTTCTAGTGATTTTGGCACTCCTCTGCAATTCAATCTACTTCTACAAAAACCAGAACACAATGTGTACTTACTGAGTATTTGAAAGCTTAAAGCATGTCTAAGGAAATGTTTGATCTCAATCAAATTATTAGTTATGGTTTTCAGTGATTCTATGCTACTTTCAGTGCACAAGAGGGTAATAGAGGAATTAAATAGTAGTATATAGAGTTCCCAAAGGAAACATGATTTATGAGCAGATTAGAGCTTGCAAGGAAGGGAAATGGAAGTGAAGTGGAGGGACCATTTAATTCCTCTAGTACCGAGGCAACTTCTACTTTTGCCATGAGTAACCAGGTATTTGTAACACTATATCTCAATCTTTCTCATGTTTTACAAATTGACGCAGATATGATAGCTTAGTTAAATCTAGTCTCATTCTTGAGGAGCTTGTACTACTTTCTCATGAGCTTTTTTGATATCAGTTATAGCATTCATTATTTCTGCTTCTAATGCCAAAAGCAGAGAGATCATAAAACCCTATCTGAGAAACAAAATGATAAAGTACCTCTGCAGCCTCCTAGTTATTGTAGGGGATAGTTAATCAATGATGGAATTGGGATACTGAAACAAGTCTGTATGACTTAAATAATGTGCAGAAAACTGGCATATTTACTTACACATTTACAAATTTGTTTAATGTTTCTGTGTGTTATATTTAACATAAGTTCTATCTGTAATTACTGTAATTAACCTAATTTTCGTAAGGTCTGTAAACAGAAGTTTGGCCTATTTTGGCTTCAAATGCCACAAGCAGAGATCATAAAACCCCATCTGAGGTACAAAGTGATAAAAGTACCTCTGCAGTTTGTAGACTCTCTAGAGGATAGCTCCACAATGATGAAAAATTGGGATGTTGAAACTGGCAAGTTAACTTAACCTGCACAAGTTTGCTCAATCTTTTTGTGTTATTCCTGGCACAAATCTTGTAAACGAAAATTTGGCCCATATTGAGATATAACAAACGCAATGGATTTAAACTAAAACTTAGAATTCAACGAAATCCCAGTATGAATTACTACTCCGACGAATTTCCCAGCTTTTTAAAATGATACGTTACCCTTTTTTTCACCATCTTTTCCTTCTCTGCGTATTCTGATTATTGTCTTCCTGCTCAGACCTAACAATTTGCTTGCTCTTTCTGTTGGTTTATTAAATGGTATCTTAAAGCCACTATGTTTCTCTTCGTCACAAAATTTTATTACATTGTGAGCCATTTTTCGTGCCTGACTGTCAAGCTTCGCAATTTTTGCACACATTCTTTATTTCACATAAGAACGTTTCCATAAACTTATGAAACGTGTTGATATTTGAATGGAATGTGATCACGTGTATAAATATACAATTTGCACGCATTACCATGGCGAAGTTCAAATTCGTCTCCAACTAAATAGCCCTATACGATTGCTAAATTGACCAATCAGGAGCGTCCACTGGTTGTACTCGTAGGTAAGGGCAGGTAAGGGTATCAGCTGACCCAAAGAGCTCTATGGCTAGATCCACGCTACATCACAAGAAAGGTTTGTTCACTATAGTGACACAAGCCTTAGGCAATAATGTACGTTGTATTAAATAGTTTGGTGTTCTATGGTATATAATATGATAGGAATAAACACTAGAGAGTTGTGGTTAGGACAATATTTATCCATTAAGTTGGCGCAGTTGTTGAGCAATAGTTAACACTATGACCAAGTTTTTTTTTTTTTTTTTTTTTTTTTTTTTTTTTTTTTTTTTATGGGGGTTTTTGGACGCACTATCACACTCCTGGCAGGAGTAATCGATGTCTGCGTCGAATCGAAATATGTAGGAGAACTGAGAAAAACGTTGCATCAGTAAAGGAGGATCGGAGCACAGATCATAGTTTCATTTTGCAGTTAACGAGATGGCGAAGTAGTAGACGTGGCAAATCGGTATCCGCACTATATACCAGGGAGGAAATATTCCATGGGCCATTTCCATAACGCTTGGCTAGTCTGCTGATAAATTGCGTAACTGGGAGTGCGTGTGAGGGGCAATTAAGAAAGATGTGGTTGATATCACCGTAGGCACCACAATCACAATTTGGAGAGGCTCTTTGGCGGATTTTAAATAGGTAGGCCGGTGTAACGGCGACTCCTAATCGGAGTTTTGAGATCAATGAGATTGCAGCTCTACTGAGAGTGGATTTCTTAAACCATGGGTAGCACTCCGTTAGGGGAGGTGCGTCGGGATAGTGAGAGAGGTGTGAAACCACGTGGTTATATATAAGCCGTGCAGCATCTCTCCAAGGGAGGGTTATCGGTTCCATCGGTGCGGGGAGATGAGCCGCCTCTCTAGCCAGGCGGTCTACGGTTTCGTTGCCCGAAATATTTACATGTCCCGGGACCCACAAGAATTGAATTGTATTGCTGCGGTTAAAGTGTTTTGAGATTTCTAGTCGACACATCACCTCCCACCAATCCATCCCCGGATGCATACTGGGTGAGCTGATGCTTCGGAGGGCACTCAAAGAGTCTGAACAAAACAGGATCGTGGAGTTGGAAATACCAAGAGTAGATCGTAGAGCTTGGTAGAGGGCATAAATCTCAGCAAAATAATTGCAGAACCCCGCAGGGAGAGAAACCCGTGCCGACGTTAGTGTTGTCCAATTTATGAACGCCACTCCCGCACCTGTTGGGGTAACGGAGCCGTCGGTATATAGGTGGAAAAATGGTTGAGTCATGGATGCCTTGTGTTGGGACATGAAGTGGTGGAACCGTTGTGGAGTAGACGGGTCCCCGCGATGCAGATCGGCAGTCAGAAGAGTCGCCTGTGGTTGGTGGACTAAGTAGTCCACTAAGTATATCGGTAGCCTGGGGAAACTGGGCATGCCCTCTAATTCTTGGCATTTCCGAAATACTATTAAGTAAACCAACGGATGGCGTGTGGAAGCAACTACTTGGTAAAGTGGTAAGCGTGTACTTAACAGGAGTTTCGCGTACAATGGCGTTTCTCGATATTGAAATAGTTTGGCTATAAATCGGACTGCAAGAACCACCTGCCTATGCAGAAGAGGCTGCATTCCCAGCTCCTTGAAAACCTTATTCATAGAAGGTTTGCCCCCTACCCCAAGTATGGCTTTGCCAATGCGGTATAGGACCGAGTCTATTTTCCTCTACCACATCTTAGGAAGATGAGTAATGACTATCAAGCCGTAGTCTAATTTTGCCTGACATAAAGATAAGAAAATGTTGTATAGACTCTGGGGGTGTGCTCCCCAGCTACGGCCTTGCAAGTAGCGGAACAGGGTACTAGAAGCCAAGAGGGATGAGTGCAGGTGTATCGCCTGCGATTTCCAACTCAGGTTATGGTCCAGGTGTAACCCAAGAAATTTGACGGATCGAGCTAAAGGCAGCGGATTTTCCCCAATGGTCATATTAGCATGTAGCAGAGGTGGACCGCGTTTAAAGAAAATCGATACGCACTTGTCAGGGTGAAGCGTCAGGCCAAGGTCTTTGAGCTTGCCAAGAAGGAGGTCTAAATCGGCCTGAAGGGTGGTCGGAGAGTGACTCACAGTATGTAGAGGGGTTTGGGAATATAAGACTAAGTCGTCGGCATATAAAAGTAGTTGGCTATGCTTAAATGGTAATGTACTTAATGTGTGAATGTAAAGGATAAAAAGGAGAGGACTGAGGGACGTGCCCTGGGGGAGACCTTGGGAACAAAAACGTGGGGATTGTAACGTATAGCGAGGATGAAGGTAAATGCAGCGATTTGACAGGAGGTTGATAAAAAGTGTAAGTAGGGAAGATGGGAAGGCAAAGTGATGCAATCCTTGGATTAATGGGCCAACAGACACAGAATCATAGGCATGTAATATGTCTAAAAAGTGGGCTAAAACCCCTTGGTTCTGATGCCACGAGACTCGAACGTCGTGTGTAAGTTGTGCCAGATTATGCGTAGTAGAGAAACTCTTACGAAAGCCATACTGTCCCTTTGGCCACAGACCAACGCGTTCAAGGTAGAAGGATAGCCGCGAGACCAATATTTGTTCTAACAGCTTGCGCAGAACGGAGGCGAGCACTATCGGTCTATAGTGTGCTGCTTCGTCGCCCGACTTGCCCGGTTTGAGGATAGGGATCACATAAAATGTGTTCCAACCTCCGGGAATCGTTCCTGTGGTCAGGATGTGCGAATAGCATTCTGTAAGTAGGTGTAGAAGTTTGCTCGGAAAATGACGAATCATGTCATAGGAAATACCGTCTGGACCCGGCGTGGAAGAGTGGTTGTGTCGTTGGAGAGCCATTTTTAGTTCTTCGATTGTCACTGAGGAAATCAACTCTCGTCTCCCAGGAATACACTCCACACAACTGTCAGTTGTGTCCTCCACCTCCGGTTTCTCGGCTGCGTAATCTGGGGTTACGGAGCATAAAAATTCCTGTTGTAGCTCAGGGTTATATTCTATGGGAGACATTGGTCCCCGAACACGCGACGTGAACCATCGAAGTTTACGCCATATCTCACAGGATGAGACGTGGGGTGCGAGGTTAGAACAGTAATTCCTCCATCCGAGGCGCTTCGCCTGTTGTAGAATCCGTCGAGTTTGGGCATATTGTCGTTGCGTGGCCAAGTAGAGGGATCTGGTAGGAGATTCTTTGTACTGTCGCAGGGCCTGGCGCCGTTTAGCTACTGCCGCAGAGCACTCCGGTGTCCACCACGGAGGCTTCGCAGTTCGTGTCAAGGCATACTGACGAGATTTGGGGTAGTATTTAGGGAGGGTAGTGTTTAGCGTGGCATCCAATAGGTCGAGGGGATTAGAGGCTATTTGTGTGGAAGTGATTTGAAGAAAGGCACTATCCAGGTCCTGCGTGAATTGGTTCCAGTCTTGTATTTGCGGGCGTATTGGGATATGGCGAAGGCGTTGAGCCGGACCAAGCGGAGAAATTTGCAGTAGTATGGGCCTGTGGTCACTGCCGAGGCTGTCAAGATCCACCCTCCAGGTAGATTGTGGCCAGAGTGAGTCAGAGATAAACGTAAGATCGGGAGACGTCGGACGTTGGGGAGGTGGCCCATAGCGCGTAGGGTCATCGGTATTCAGAAGCATGAGACGGGAAGAAGCCAAGAAGTGTAGCATCCGGTGCGTGTGTGCACCGTCCCGTATCTGCTGCGGTGTGAGTCCGAGGTTAAAGTCGCCACATATGAGGGTTGGTAGATGGGGTTTAAGCAAAACGTGGGAGTTCCAAAAGGTTTGCGATATATGGTGTGCCGGAGCATTGTAAACCGTGAGGATCTGCAGTTGAGGAAGTTGTAACAGCACTGCTTGAAATTGTTCATCAAAACTAGATATTTTCTGGACGGAAAGAATAGTAAGGGAGGGATGAAGTAGGAGGAGTAGACCTCCCCCCTCCCGGTTACGATCGTGCCTAATAATCCGGCGAGGAGTCCAGCGAAATGTGTGGTGTGGCGCTAGCCAGGATTCTGAAATAAGTACCAAATCAACATATTTATTAGCCAGGTACTGTTGGAGTTCCGCCCGTTTAGAGCGGATGCTACGCGCGTTCCACTGGAGTATAGATAGTGGCTTGTCCATGGGGCAATTAGGAGGCATACTGAAGCGTCTGTGCCTGGATCAAGCCCGCGAGAATACGCCCTGCCTGTTCGACCCAGTTCGACGCTTCTGTTTCCACTAAGAGACGTAGATCTTCGAGTTGTCGGCGAAATGCGAAACTGTCTACTAGTTGTGTTACAACGTGAGGTTTGTTGGCGGGAGCCTCCGCTTGGGATGTGAATGAGCTCAAAGGAGCACTCGGGGTTTGAGAAGCATATACAGGTTGAGAGGGGCCTGCCTGAGGTAGGCGACCAGAGGAGTGGGGGAATGCGCGCTTCGGAGGCGGCTCTTGAGCCAGGCGAACACGTTTGGAAGTGCTAAAGTATGGCGAGGTTTTTTCGGCGACAGGGGGCGGGGGGGGCACCGGTCCCTCCTCCAGCCAGACGTTTCTGTTTAGTCAACGTTAGAGTCTGGGGTGTCGGCGTTGTCTCCCCGGGTCGTTCTGTACGTGGAGCATTTTCTCTCACTTTATCGGCAAACGAGGAAGACCCCTTGAGCATCGCCAGAGCTTCGTAGCGCGTGACCCGGAGCTCGGCGACACGTTTCAGGACTGCTTCCTCTCTAAGGCGGACAAGGCAAGTTTTTGCATTTGCCGGATGTGCAAGCTTGCAGTGTACACATCGTAGGTTATTTGATGTGCAAGATGAGGTGGTATGTGATTCGGCACACTTAAAGCGTACTGTATTGCTACGACAAGCTTTAGCCGAATGTCCATATTTGGCACAGTTGTAACACTGCATCACGCGGCTGATATAAGGGGTAATTTTAAAAGAGCTGTAATATAGTCGGAAAGAACGAGGAAGGGTTTGACTGCGGAAAGTAATGACACAAGTCTGTGTAGGGTGGTATACAGTTTCACCCTGCGGGGTTACTTCTTTGCGCTTGAATCGGTAAACATGTTGAATGGGGGTATTAGATTCTGTATTTCCAAATTCCATAATCTCCTGCTCAGTAATGTCAGTGTCCACATTTCTTATAATGCCCTTCGTCTCAATGTAATGTTGAGGAATGAAAGAGCGCATATTATTCTCAGAGTCGAAACCGGATAGGAAAAATGCATTCGCCTCGGAATACTTTTCAAAATAAATTTCAAATCGATTTGTTCCAGCTTTTTGTAATTTAGAGATATGATATTTCGCATATTTTTCAAAGAGAAGTTTACCGTGCTTCAATGGGTGTAGAGAAGCTACATCATCCTTACTACTTGTAATGACTACTAAAAATGGAGCTAAATCAATAAACGAATATAAGAGTTTTTCCTTAACGGGAGTCGGGAGGCTAGCAGTAGTTTCCGAAACCGGCAAAACCGGAGCTTCGGCTTCAGCCATTTCTTTGTCCGAGTCCGGGAACGATGGCTCGTCCATCGGCCGGCGAGTAGTACGGGATCCCTCCCGTCACCGAGGAACACTTAAATGTCGGCACCTGACCGTATCAATATATTTAAATTATTAAAGAAGACAAGATGAAACGACAAGATCAAAAGTACGTGCACTGTAAATAAAATGCACTTTGTATGGCACCACAATCCTGTGACTTGAAACACAAGCACACTAGTTAGTCACGAGCACTGCACTACGAACACGTGCACCAGGTTTCTATATATTATTCCAATATCTTCGTTTCCTCTGTATAACACCAACTTGACCACAGATTGCACAGTTAACTTGCTTTCCCTTGAAAACCACAATTTGTGACAGAACCTTATCTAAATACTTTTTCCTATGACCAAGTTAAGGACTTTCACCCTAAATTTAGATTCCTTTTTTCTGGGCATTTCTAAACATAAATTATAATAGCCATCTGGCGTTGTGCGTACACCGCCAAGGCAGAGTTTTTAAGGAGCAACATTATCCGTGTTGGCAATTTCGGGATATACTTAGGAAAAATAGAAAGAATTGCAAGATAAATTCAGAATGATCCAAGTTGTAAATTTGTTCTTTTCTTCTGATCTGTTAATACTAAAGTACTCTTCTTATTTGCTTAGGTGTTTCTTGACAAATATTAGTTTGACAACCTTAAAATCGTTTTCAAGTTTTCTTTATTCATAATTTTGGCCTTGTGCCGGTACAAGGGGCCCGGCTTACAGGCTATAAATTTACATTTATTTACAATTCTTTTTTTTACAAGCTTATAGTTTTGGGTTTCACCAAAAACCCTTACGGTGGCCAGATGGCCACCGAGAATAGTGTCTATTCCAATTATTTTTTGTTGTTTTTTCCCCCTTATATACATATATACATACATCTATATGCACACATACACGCACGCATTCACCCACACACTCACATTCACACACACACACACACACGTTCACTGGGCACACCAGAAATATGCGTCCCAGCTCGCGCACTGCACTAGTTACAATATTTACATTTTCCCGCTGTTGTCCTGCGTGGGCAGGGTGTAGCTCCTGGGTGTTTTCCGAGGCGAGGGCCTCTGCCATAACGTGTGTGTGGCCCTAGAGCGAGATTGCATGGACACGCATTAGTCGGCGAGCCGTGCCGCGTCTAGAACATTTTTATTCTAGTATGTTTGCGGTGCTTCGGCTCGCCTTTGCCAGTGTTGGCGATCACGTAGTTTTCGTGGTTCCTAATGCGCGTCCATGTTGTCGTTGCTCTTTTTGCTATTGCCTCTGGGATGGACGGGATCTGAGTTTCGAGGTGAAGAGTTTGGTTATTGGTAAGGAGTGGAGCAGAGAGGATTTTTCTAAGGGCGAGGTTTTGGAGGGTTTGAATTTGTTTGAGGGCGGTTTTAGAGGCATTTGCCCAGGCCACGCGTGCGTACAGGACCACCGAGAGTATAAATGACCTATATAAAATCAGCTTGGATTTAAGTTGTAGCTGTTTGCTGCGGAAGAGGGGGGCACATAACTTTATCCACTGTCTGCCTTTTGACCGTATTTTTTATGTGGGTGGACCAGCACATCGTGTGGTCCATGGTGACGCCAAGGTATTTGACATTCTGGCGACTGCAATACTTGACCACCGACCGTTAGGTCCATTGCCAAAGTGTGATGCCGCTTTGAAAAATGTATTAGCTGGCATTTATTGGAGTTAATTTTGATTTTTCAGTCATTTAAAATCGTTAGTAAGCAAAATTATAATATATATTCAGTCATGAGAGCCCGGGAAACGATCGGGATCATCCATCCAATTACCGGTCCACCAGTCTCCTTTCGACCCTCTCGAAAGAACTTGAGTCCTAAACCGTTTGTCCTTCCTTTTGGCTGACATTCAAATCATCCTGAGTGGATTTTGTCCAAGGTACTAAGCTCCCCAGCAGCTCTTTTCTTTCAAGAGGAGGTGCCTGTCAGTGAAGTGCATGCGTGGTTAATTAGGTTCTGTTGAGCACCCCGGATAGTCCAGACGGACATGATTACTACATACGCGTTTGTATGCAACGTGTGCTGGATAGTCCGTGTGCTACCCATACCGGCGTGTAACACCATGGGGAGTGAATTAGCGGCCTCCCAGGAGTTCCAGGAGGGCACCTTCACAGTTGTGATGTCTGGATGTTGAGAATGACTTCTCAATAATATGGCACGCGGTCTCATATGCAACTAATTTAAGTAGACTCCTAAACACGCCCTCGATAGCAGGGTGCGAAATCGTTAAAAGTTGGCGGGGAGAAGCATTTCAGTAGTATATATTTCGCTGCTTGTCTGGTTACATAAACCGCTACCCAGGGATATTTTAGTGGGGAGAAATTCTGGGTATAAAATCATTGGTGGAGGGGGGTCCTACCCATCCCCCGAGATTTCGTTCACTACTCAATAGTCTATCCCTCACCAGTGGGCGATCATATACTCGCAACTGCACGCCCACTAATTCTTTTCCGTTTGCGAAAGTGTATAGACATGCATATGAGAAAGTCGAATGTCCAACTTTCTTGTACGTATACTTGCTCGTTTAATTTTCCCGCGCCCTCTTTACCAAATGACAACTCACTCAGTCAACAAGCTGAGATGCATAAACCCGTTTTTGCGACTGGCGAAGGTAGCTTTTTGGCGAGGGGTATGCAGGGAGCGGTGCAAAGCTTGCATTTAAGAGTACGGCGAGTTAAGGCAGCATAATCGACAAGGCCAACACATGCGATTCTTACCGCGCAAGCGCACTACGTTCTCGTACAAGTCCCTCCCTCTTCCTTGCTACGAGCATTTCCCTCACGTTTAGCAGAACCTACTAAGCAGCCAATGTGACGGTTCTAAATGTAATGTAGCCATCTTCTATATTATATTAATGTTATAAACACAATTAAATCTAGTCTTATTAAGCGATTATAAATGCACATAATTACTCTTCATGTCGTAATTTACTAAGCCCAATACTTCAGTTTGAGATAGTTACTTTCTTACAGTGTTTATTACTGTTTATTATGTTTGTGTTCTGGTAGCAAGTTGCATGCAGTTCTGTTTGCACGTAGCGGAAAATTTGAATCGATGAAAGTGTGGAAATGAATAACTAAAGGAGATAAATCTTTCGGATTTATTTTTATAAGAGAAGCTGTTTTCCGTGCTTATTGTTTGCGAGTGAGAGAAATGGTGTCTGGACAAATAATAGTTCTTGTGATATTGGTCATTTAAAACAAAAAATAGCAAAACATAAGAGCTCAATTGCCCATATGAATTTAGAATTAGAATTGTGTGGTGTGTGTTAGAGAAAGAAAGGGAGTAAAGGTGGAGAGTATGTAATGTACTGCACACCCACTGCGACAAGTCACGAGCCGCAACTGTCCCTCACGCTCTTCAGTGTCTATGGCATATTTCCCAACTACTCTGCAGCAAGATGGCAAGTGCCGAAGCTTCGGAGAGATTTCACTTTGAGGCCATCATCCATGAATTTTGAGAGTCTCAGGAGGCTTTGGATTTGGCTAATATAGCTTGTGTTATACGAATCAAATTTCATCCAAAGGTGACATAATTCGTATGTATTTATATGTGTGTAGTGATATAATTTACAGTTAATACGTGATCTATCAACGAGAATGATGGTAGCGTGATTTACTTGAGGATTTTCGGTTTTTGGACCATCTGAATAGTGACTACTTTTTGTTGGTTAAGGACGACAAGTTTGACTTTATTTATCGTTTTAAACCAGTGAATGTTTGACTTTACTCCTTGTTCGTTAAACACCGAAAGTTACCTTTTGCACTAAATTTGAATTACTTTAGTGAGTGTTCTAGGTACTCTATTAATCGTGTGTAATTGTGATACTTTAGTTCACTGCGTAGTATTCTATAATACGCGCTTTCCTTACACACCATGGCTGTTCCCACTGATACGGGGCAGCTAATTTATTCTGCGATGCAGACGTGTTACCAATCTGAGGATCAGGTATCTTCTCTACCAGCACCGCCCCCAGCTCCTCAAACCACATCTGGTTGCTCCCAGAGAGAAGCCTCCACTTCATCACACCACCAGCAAAGACAGCCCATGCCCGTTTCTTCACACTGCTCTGGTCAAATGCAGCCTATCGACTGCAGCTTGCCTTCCGCCGCCTTTAAACCACGCAGCCAGGATGATTGTCCACGTGACTCAAAGAGGAAGAAACTGGGTTCTGTTGTTCCTGTTTCTCCTTTCGCTACAGCCAACCGTTTTGCAGCCTTGGCTAACATGGATTCCGAAGAAGGAGATCGTAGTGAACCTGCGCCTACTACTTCTACTTCCTCATCCCAGAAACCACCTCCCATTTATGTGTCTAATATACTCAACATGAATACTGTTATAAAACACTTACAAACGTCCAATGTAGGCGCCTACAAGCTTGTTACACTGGACAGCAACAAGGTCAAGTTCTCTTTCGAGAGTATAGACGGTTATCGTGCAGCCATACATTATTTTGAGTCACAGAAGGCAGAATTTCACACCTACCAAATGCGTCAGGATCGTAATCTTCGGGTGGTTATTCGTGGGCTTCACCCCACTATTGGCACTTCTACGGTAATGCAAGAATTAACGTCTCTTGGGCATTCCCCTGCCCAAATGACTCCTGTTTACCATCCCGTGACAAAAGTGCAACTGCCCCCTCTTTTTCTTGGATCTAAAACCAAATCCTCTCAATGACCACATATATAAACTTGATCGTTTATATTACACGACGATAAAAGTGGAACCACCGAAACCCAAAAGGGGTGTTATTCAGTGCCTGAACTGCCAGGAATTTGGACACAGCCGTAATTATTGCCACAAGCAACCACGTTGTGTCAAATGTGATGGCAACCATCCTACTGCGCAGTGCTCTAAGGCTCCTCACACGCCCCCTCTGTGTGTGAATTGTAAAGGTCCACATACGGCGAACTATAAGGGTTGCCCTGTTCATCGACGGCTCCAAGCTACTCAGCGGTCTCACATTAATCCCCAACGTACCGTTTCTGGTGTACCCTCTGCTACTGTTCCTTCACTTCATACTTTCCCTCGACTGGAGTCTACCGTACCTACTTCTACTGGAGCTGCCTATCCTCGTCCTCCTGTATCTAATGTCCGGCCTCCATCGTCGTCTCCAGATTCTCAGGGCTCACCTGCCGGTGCTTCACAGTCCTATGCAGCAACAGCCCGTCAGGGTGAACCAAACCGTTCTCAATCGGATTGCTTGATGGCACGTCTGGATTCTGTCTTTGCTATTCTTCAGCCGCTCCTTACTACCTTACAACAATTGATTCCTGTTCTGCTTCGTATCCATGGCTAATTTTGTCCCCACTTCAATTCGTATCTGCACTTGGAATTGTCAGAGTATCACCAATAAGTTTCATGAATTACTACACTTCCTTACGGTTTATGAAGTAGACCTCCTGTTGGCCACAGAAACCAAATTGGCTCCTCACATACATTTCCACATTCCTGGCTATGATATCTATCGCGCAGATCACCCTAACTTGACTAGAATGGGTGGTTCTGCGGTGCTTATCAAAACCTGTTTGGCTCACCACGCCCTTCCACCCATTTTGGAGGACTCCTTTCAGGTTGCTCGGATTCTACTTCCGCAAACATTCAAGTCGGATCTTTTTATTCTGCTCCTCAGAACCCTGTTACTCTGGCTGATTTCTGGGGTATCACTCATGCCTTCAAGGCCCCCTTTCTAGTCGGAGGCGACTTTAATTCCAAACATCCTCTTTGGGGTTCGAATTTCTCAAACCCTAGAGGTAAACTCCTACACACTGCAATTCATCAGTTACACCTAGATGTAATCTCTCCAACTGAACCCACGTTCTACCCGCACAATGGTGGGACTCCAGACGTGCTGGATTTCTTCATTGGACGTAATATTTCCCGTCACTGTTCCCTTCCTTCCGTTATTCACGATCTGAGCTCCGATCATCTACCAGTCCTGCTTACTCTCTCTGACGGTGTGAAGTATAAAGACCTCTTTCCGTCCCTGGTACGATATCCTTTTGATTGGCCTTTGTACACCTCTTTGCTTGCTGGTCTCACTGTTACGACAGTGCCGCTTAAGTCACCCCGTGATATTGATGTGGCTTTTTCTACCCTGACTCGTAATATACAGTGTACCGCCAACCTTGCCAGCAGCAATATCCACGATCTCCGTCCTCGGTCTGTGACTTTCTACTCTCCAGAGATTCGTCTTCTACATTCCATCAAGAAGGACTGTAGGAAACTCTGGGAACGTACGCATTGCCCACTTCATAAAACTGATTTTAACCGCGCTACTCGGGAGCTGAAGGCTGCCCTACGTGCTGCACGCAGTAATGCTGCTGAAAGCAAACTTCGAGTCTTAAACACCCGCGATGGATCCTTATGGCAGAAGACTAGAACTTTGACACGCCATTCTGCTGCCATACCGCCTCTTAAAGTTGGCAATACTTGGTTTTCTACGCCACTTGAAAAGGTCAACCTGTTTTCTGAACTCCTGGTACGACAGTTTTCACCCAATCCTGTGCTCGACGTGGAATTTAATCATCGAGTGGAGGAAGAACTCACGCAACCTTTATTACTCACTCCTTTTCGACACTACTTTACCCCTGCTGAAGATAAAAATACCATCGTCCGCTCCTCAGCTCACAAATCTCCAGGTCCTGATCTTATTGTGCAACCCTTATTACTTCATTTTCCCCGGAATGCGCTAGTCCTGCTAACACAGATCTACAACGCTATTCTCCGCACTGCTCATATCCCTCACCAATGGAAGCATGCTACTGTTATCCTTCTTCCTAAACCTGACAAAGCTAAAAACGATCCCCGCAGTTATCGTCCTATTAGTTTACTCTCCCTTCTCTCCAAAATCTTCGAACGTCTCCTTCTACCTCGCCTCTTCTCTGAGCTCGCACCAATTATCCCTGATACTCAGTTTGGATTTCGCCCTCTTCACTCCTGCTCTCAACAGCTACACCGCATCGTTGACACTATTCTTGATACATATGAACGTCTATCTGTGTGCTTAGGATTGTTTCTGGATACGGAGAAAGCTTTTAATAAGGTTTGGCACAATGGTTTGTTATTCAAGCTCAAACCGCATCTCTCGGACACCTATTTCCGCCTCCTACAGTCCTATTTGCATAATCGCACCTTTTCCGTAAAATATGACCATGCCTTCTCCAAGGCCCTTCCTATATCATCTGGTGTGCCGCAAGGAAGCGTACTAAGCCCTTTATTATATCTAGTATATACCTCCGATTTTCCTCGTCATCCTCAACTCACCATCGCTCACTTTGCCGATGACGTGGCAGCCCTGAGTGTGGGCACTTGTGATGTGACTGCTAGCCACCTTCAGGACTTCTGTAATCAAATTCAATCCTGGTGTCAACGTTGGAGGGTGACTATGAACGCTCATAAGTCCAGAGTTGTGAAGTTCACTTACAAAAAGAACGTGACCCATCATCCCCTTTACCTGAATGGGACGGAGATACCCACAGCGACTTCCATAAGATACCTGGCCTTATCTTGGACAGCCGGCTAACATGGGGTCCCCATCTCTGTAGTCTAGTGCAGAGGATTCGTCCCCGTATCCGCGAAGTCCACCATCTTGTGTCTGGTTCCTCGCCCTTGCCTTTGCGGTACAAGCGCCTGGTATATACTTCCCTAATTCGACCCATGTGGCAGTATAGCTGTGCCATTTGGGGTTCTGCAGCTCCATCGCAGATCCTGAGGATCCAGCGTACCCAGAATCGTTTTCTACGCCTCATGACAGGCGCTCCCTGGTACGTGCGCAACTCTACGCTGCATGCTGATTTAGGTCTACCGGAGGTGATGTGTATCCTCCACATCTGCTATAGAAGACTGCATCAATCCTGTCTGCGCCATGACAATCCTCTGCTCCGCCATATTTATCTTCCTCCTGAACCTCTACGACGAAGACTGAAGCGCCGTTGGCATTCTGATTTACGAATGAACATCTAATTCTATACAAATGCTTTTTCTGTAACTGTTTTTCCCTATTTCTGTGTTATATTGTTGGGACTATCGCTGGATGGCACCCCAATTACACGTTTCATGTTGTTCTGTGTATAGCTTAGCTCAACCATATTGTACCTAATTGTACAGAAGAGTTTCCTTTAATAAAAAGAAAAAAAAAAAAAACTCTGCAGCAACAAACACATTCTCAGAGCCTTCACACTATATGGAGACACCACATCGACTAAGAGTGTCGGTCTAGGTGGCTCAGTTGGTTAGACGTTGGTCTACTGATCCCAAGGTCGCGGGTTCAAATCCGGCCCAGACCGATGGTTTTTAAGTGTGTTTAAAAACGATAGCTCCATGTCACTAGATATACTGGCATGTAAAAGAACTCATGCGGGACGAAATTCCGGCACACCGGTGACGCTGATGTGATCCTGGCAATTGACAGCGTCGTTAAACAACAAAATAATTTATAAAACTCGACTAAGAGTGGTGTCGGTGTTGACGCATGTCCATTAAGCCCCGCAGACTATCCCACGTTTCGCTTCAGAGGACAAAAGATCGAATGGAGGAATTCAGTATCTAACCTAACTGGGAGTGAAGCTAGACAAGGACCTAACTTCATGCTTCCTGCCGCCTCCTCTACAAACAATTCTTGTATACTCGCTTTTCTTACTGTAGTATTTGTGATGGTTTAATAATGCGTGTGCATAGTGCCTTCCCCGTGTTTTTATTCAGTTATTTGTTTTGTTTACTTTTTGTTATTCACAGCATCCTACGCAGTGATGAATACAGCCACTTTCCTCCTGGAGAGGATATTAAACTTGACGGGGGGAGGGAGAGAATGTTAATGATATGGCGGCTCGTGGCTCGTAAATTTGGGAGGCCGGCATAATATATTTTCAAAATTAGCACATGGACATGTCAGTTAATTTTGAAATTCACCCGAAGATATGTGAATTGGGGAGTAATGTTTCCAAAAAAGGAAAGCTACATCTACTGATAGGAGGGGCAAGCACTTCAATAACATGAGTCCTGATTTTACATTAAATGTGGTTAACCGAGTATTGCAAGGGCGGTAGTAAATATTGTAGTTGTACACCCTAAACTCCACTACTAATTTATCACCCTGCATTTGGGGCGTTTCTCTTCTTTTTTAAGCTAACAATCACACATTTTTCTTAACGTGGGTCACTTTATACAGGAGCTTCAGAGGTTGGCGCCATTGTTTTCAGAGCAAGTTATATTATACGTAATACGTATTCAATGTGTCATGCTAGCAAAATTACCAACATAAATGTAGTATTAATATACATTCTTGGTATCATTTTATCGCAAATGTGCAACTCTACCTTAAATGGTACAGATAGAGCTAATTTAGTTCAGAACTAAATTTCATTTACAATCAATTTAAATTACAAAATTCAGTTTAAGAAGGAGTATGTATACGAATGGCAGCGTTGTTAGCAGTCAGACAGTTCCTGTGGACAGTTCCGAGGAAAATTATCGCAGGCGCTTCCCCCTCCACCCGAATTGTCATGCCTCACCACACCGCTGCACCTATAGTTCAGCCATCGCCGCACCTCCTTGGTCTGCTGACAGTATCTACAAGACGCGAACTTATTCGGAGGGATGAGCTACAGTCCGAAGCTGTATCCGTATGTATGAAAACATAGGCGCTCTTCCGCGAATTAGCGGTGTAAAGCATTTTCCACGAAACAAGATGGGTAAATAGATGCAGGAAGTGTGCGGATGTATTTTGGCATGACGTCTGATATCAAGGATATTTGAAGTAATGCTTTAGATGTAATGCTACCTTTTCTTTCTTATTTTTATTTATTGGTAGGGCGCCGTCCTAGAGGCCTCCATTGCCAGCCGCCACTGGTACAGATTATATATACAAATACCTAGATATGAACTTCTCGGGGGGACCCGGGCCACCCCCTGAATTCATCACTGATCCAACGTATATAAGAGTTTAGTATTTAGTAGTATTTTTTAAAATATGTCCAAATAAACACAAGGCTATTGGCCAAGTGCAACCTGAGTCTACAAGTGATACGGATAAATCGTTAAACCAGGGAAACGCCGGATATTTCAGCTAGTATTCCATAAAATTGAAATTTGATTCGGAAGTAATCATTTCCACAGTGACCGCGGTGACATGACGATTTGCAGATAGCTGAGCTAACATGTGTTGAAAGTGGGATCTCTGCCAATCACTTAGTCACGTCCGTCAGTGTTATTCAGCTCAAGTTGAAGCTTGACAGCGAAGAACTGAGCTTTGAATTTCTTTCATTGTGATAACAACTCCAGCTCGAGGTGAAACTTGATGGCGAAGAACTTTTGAAGTGCGATCACCACAGAACACTCTATTAGGGCGATCACTTTCAATCACTGCCCTGCAAACATTTCGATCACAGGAGTGATCGGGACTTTTCGTTCACAGTGATAAAACCAGACTAAGGTGTTTTCCGAATTTGGCAATACTGTGTAGCATGGCGCAATGGTGTGTAGGTTGGTTGTAGAGGAGGACTAAAATATTTTTTTTACTTTTTTAGGTTATTATGGGGACCTCTCAGAGTACTCAATCTCGAAGAATATCTATTGAAAATGATGACCCTGCCAGCGTAATTAAAGTATCTGATTCTGTTGTACAACGATTGAAAGGAGCAGCGGATAACCAAAGCACTCCGACTTCACCGCAAGCACAGCAGACATCAAGGCAAAGTGAATCATCGGAGTCAATAGTTTCAGGGGGAATTTATCCTAGCAAAACTTCTGTAGAAATTCGACAAGAACAAGAAGCAGCCCTTCGGTACAATGATCAATATTGGCAACGTAGATTAAAAGTAATGGAAGAAAGCCACAAGATGATTAATGCAAAATTAGAAGAAGAATACAATAAAGCAGCAAAGGAAGTTGAGAGTCTATTTGCACGATTGCCCGCAGCCCCGGATAAACAGTCATGCGATGCAGCTGAGGAATTAGTCAAGAAATGTTATCAGCAGTATCCCAAGGAAGTTCTTAGATGTGCCAGGGAGGTAGAAGAGTTTGCAGCTTGTGTAGATATGAAGAGGATTAACATAGTTCATAGCAGGCAGTAACTGCAATGTTGTACAGCAAAATTGTACTTAGTAGTGTTCAAAATGTTTATATGGGTATGGTGCTTTCAAAAACATAATACCTAAATGTTGAAATTCATAATAGTGGACTACAGCTGAAATGTCATTCTTCACTGTTGTGACTGCACACAAGAACACACTCAATAATTTGATGTTTCCAACTGTTAAATTCTGTATTATTATTTAGCCTGAAAATTTCTACAAGTGTGTTTACAAACAATACTGTTTGAGAAACTTCAGTTGCATTGCTGTAAATGTATGTTCATTATAAAACTCATTAAAGCAAGTTAAGTGGAAGTGATTTTAACTTCTTAAAAAGAATTACAGTAATGGCATAGGAAGGCACCTGGCTTGTGCTATGAGAGTGAGGGTGTGGCCTAAGTGGCGTTTGTCAACTATGCAACTGAAAGCTGCAGTAATCAGATGTTCCCCACCAAATTCTGTGTATGCAGCCGATTGGTGTAGTTGTATATATATAACGGGTGATCTAAAAGATCACTGGTGAACCGGCTGTACTGTGTTTTGTGTGTATGGATCATCTGCGCTTGTCACCGACTGCCGCTGTCATAGAACAGCGCAGATAAGACCATACAGCATTTTTAAAACTACTTTTGGCTTTACTTACCAATATAATTATAGCAGATGCTGAAACTGGTCACCGTCGTCCATACTTTTTGGCACCTCTTTAGGAAATTATCCATCACTTGTAGTTCATGTTGGGAAATGCTGCCTATTTCCTGATGGATATTTTGTTTTAATTCTTCCAGGGTGTGTGGATTTGTCTTGTACACTACTTTATGCTTAAAGTTACCCAGAGATAGAAATCACAGAGACTTAGATCGGGGGACCGAGGGGGCCACAGATCTCTACTAATAATGCTGTCCTGAAACACGCTTTCTGTTCTCGTTGAAAGATTGGTTGTATGAACTGTTGCACAGTCCTGTCGATAAAGGTAAAATCACGCTCCCTGTTGGTTAATTCTCTAAAAAAAAAGGTGCAAAATTGTATTCACATATGTACGGGTGTCAATTATTGACTTGAAAAAAAATTGGGCTTATAACTCTTTCTCCACTAATGGCGCACCATACACCAATTTTTTTGTCATGAAAGGGTATTTCGTGAACAATATTAGGTTTCTCAGAGGTCCAATAATGATTATTTTGTGTATATTTGTCCATGAAAAATATTAAATGGAAGTCTTTCTACAAATCGTACTTTACCTTGGCGAGCTAACGAGTTAACATGTACAAATTATAAATAAATACTGCTGTGCAGTAGAAAACAAATACTGAGCCATAATACACTTTGTGACTAAGTACAGGACTAAATAATAAAGCACACTGGTAATAATGCAGCTACATGATATCGCGTTAGTGCAGTATTGATTGTGAGCAGAGCAAAGAAAAACAATTATGCTCGTGACCTTGTGTATATCAACTGCTGTTACGGTCTTTACACGTGCACAGTAGAAAAACAGCACATAGCGGTTCACACGTATTTGGATCTCTCTTGTATATATGCATTTTTACTTTCCCTGAGAAAAATATTTAAAAAAAAAAAGAGAGGAATGATGTGCTGCTTACTAAGTGCACATAACTAAAAGAACAAAACATAGCTCATTTTTATGCTATAATGCATTACTACCTCCTTTCATGTATTGCCACTTCCATTACATAATGTTGGTGATTTAGTAAGTGCATGTTTCTTGGGTTGGCAGTGCACCAGCCACTGTAGGCCATGCAATTGCTGCCACTAACTTCTGCAAGGCACTTCCTACGCCATTATCAGTGTTACTCTACTTACATACCCCTATGAAATGACAAGAACAGCGTGCAACCTTTGTTGACATCCAGCAGGGATTCCAGGTGGGCAGTTATTCTCATCTGCCTGAGGATTTTTTGCATGGAGACCTGGCGCCTGTATATCCTACATGTAAGATTCAACTTTCTGTGGCCCATATCCTTATAGACTGTCAGCAATACACTCTTGAGTGCCAGTCTGTTGGCCTAGGGGGTGCACTTGCTACAATTTTGGGTGACGAGCCAGTGTGTCTAAGACGCTGCAGTTTGTTGCCTAAATTGGGTTTGCTAAACAAGTATAACTTGTGTTTTAGTTGTTTGAGCTTTTGACCCTTTTAGCATTCATTTCTATTTTATTTTAACCTTATGTTATACGTTTTACTGTTTTAACTGTTTAGATTTAATGTTCTGTTTTAGGTTTTACCCTTTACCCATTTTAGTGCATGGATGTCGAGGTTTTTAAGTTGGCGCACTCATGTGCTGGTTGGTGCTTTTTATGTGTTTCCACTTTTATTTGTCTCTTTTAACCTTCACCTTTTAGCTAGCTAACTGCAGGTTTAAGGCTTTTGTATTCTGACTTTGGGTACAATTGACTTAGCTGTCGACAGCCCTTAAACTCCATCCATCCCCTATGAAATATGAGTATATGAGCAATGTTATGTCATGAAGATCATTTTATTTCATTTATTTAGAACTCAGAAAAATCCTATAGTTGAGTGTTCGCTGCAGCACATGTTTAAACTCTGGAAGGATATTTGTGTATTGGCACAGGGCATGCAAAAAAAAAAAAAAAAATTTTTGATGTTTTGCACTCGCTTGACTTCCTCTACTATTTTACAAATGCTTGCTCATCTATGTTACTTGAGATAAGCATTATCTTATTGCTAATGTTCTTGTAGGTGTGTGGCATTATTTTAGATATGTTCTTTTAGTTGTTTAATTATTTGACACCACTTTGCGAGTCATGTTTTCAGGGGTTCTTCGGAGTACCTATGAGTCCCACGTGGTTGTCACCATGTATTTACTTTGATGATCTTGCGAGGAAGCTTAAATCTCAGGGTTCACAATAATAAGTTCTCAGGACTTTTGAGATATGGTTGCAGTTTTGTGAATTAAAGGAGTTAAAAGGTTTAAAGGATCACACTTGTAAATAATACTTGCACATTTTAAGGTGAAAACACTATGTTATCGAGAATTCTGCAAGTCATCTTAACATTTGCATTTAACACCACTTTGATTACTTGAAATTATGTCCTATTCTTATGTAGAGTAATTCACATTTAACTATAGTCTTACACACACCTTATTTTTCTCTTTTATTTTTTTTTGTGGCCCATTATTGTTCTTATGTTGAAATATTTAATATGAATTGTTCTGGTCCAAGTGGCTGTTAAAGATCATTTCACATATCACTTTGGCGAACGATACTCCCCCCCGAGTACTTCTAACAAATTGGCACAATTGAGGGGCAACTCGCTTCATCCTAATCCCACCAACCTCTCATGTCTTATGATTTGTCCTTTTCTAAAATGCTATGCTCTCTTTGGCTCTTGATTTATATTTTGAATATGAGTACTATTAGTTGGATTGGCGTACCCAGGTGATGAATGGCATCATTTCCAGCAGCCTAAATTTGTAATCCCTACAAAATTTACAGAATTCTCTGCATAATTATTATATATGATGTATAATAATTATATATTATTTATTGATAAATGATTATACAAATTAAAATATGGATACATTAGTTCAATTATTCTTTTAGATAAACAAGTTAGTGATAAATTATTCCAAAATTATAAATAATTCCGAACATGGTAATTGAAAATAATGAATAAATTAATGTTTAATACACATTGATCCCTTCTCTAAAAGGTTTAGTTGAAAATAACACTTCAGGTGCAAGGAGAATATGGAAATACTGTAGGCTAGCAATAGTCAAATCTTTTAAGAGTTGTTCACAATGTGATGAATATGAAATTCCATTCTCCTTGCATGACCAAGAGATGAAACATAGATAACATATTATTCTTAGATATGAGTGCAAGTAATGGAAAATGTAAACAAATATCAAGGAAAATTTTGGAAAGGCTCACTCCACAAAACATTGTACATGACATAAATTGTTTTACCAAGATTTAAATTTTTGTATAGTAAGATTTTATCTATCCCTTTTGGTTTACCGGTTATGCAAAAGTCGTTGAGAATGAAGAGGTCTTCTGAGTGTGAGGACAATTCCAGAAAATTTAAGATGTACACTTCATTTGGCATAAAAATATCTTAAACATATGGTCTTTTATTGAAAATTGTTAAGAGCCATTCGTGGGAAAATGATTTCCCAAAAATGTTCCATGTGAAAGATTGTCTCAGGTCGAGGGATTTCCTTGAATTTTTTTTTGTAACGCCTGCTTTTACCACATACACATACAGCGCCGCTGGCAGTGATACTGTTGATACATGGAATGAAAATGGAGCACTGGTGGAATGAGATGGCGGGGGAAACTGGAGAACTCAGAGGAAACCTGCCCCAGCACCACTTTGTCCACTACAAATCCCACATGCAGTTGCCTGGGATCTAACCTGGGCCACTCTGGTGAGAAGTGAACAGCCTAGCCATTTGGCTAAGGCGCAGCCTTGAAAATCTTTGTTGCAACCTTGGAATATAGGTACCAAGTTTTGTATTCAACCAATTCTATGTTTGATTTAAGCTGTTCACAGACACACATGTGGACCATTTTCTGAAATTGCTTTTTTTTTAAAATACAAGGGACCTTAAAACTTATATTCCAGTGATGCCTCAGCATCAAACTTTTGGGTGGAATGTAATACCTGCTCTACCTGTTACATTCATGATAAAGTAAAATTGGATAAACGCTGGTGTAGCAAAACTATCTTAGTGGATAAGGCACCTGAAACTACCACTTGATGTGTTCAGTGATGTTGCAGACATCAAAATTAAATTAAAATTATTGTCGGCAATAAACTGGCAATAAACGCTGTCAATTGCCAGAATCACATCAGCGTCGCCGGTGTGCTGGAACTTTGTCCTGCAGGAGCTCTTTTACATGCCAGCAAATCGACTGACATGGAGCTGTCGTTTTTAAGCATACTTAAAAACCATCGGCCTGGGCTAGATTTGAACCCTTGACCTGGGGATTAGTAAGCCAGCGTCTAACTGAGCCACCCAGTAGTTCTCTCAGTTTCTGCCATGCAAGCAATTGAACTATATGACAGTCCATATTAATCTTATAATATTAAGGACGTAAGATCTTATTATAGATTACTCCAAACAAAATTTCGAACAGCGGATACCAGTACATGTGGGAGAGATTGGTAATGAGACTGCAGACTTTCTAGCCAAAAAGGTGCAATATTACACTCAAAACCTATGAAGTCTTGTGGATTAGATGCGAAACTAAAAAATATCAATGCCACAACTGGGATTTGAACCACAGACCTTCCGCTTGCCGGGCGGACGCTCTAACCACTGAGCTATTGTGACAAACTACCATGTGAAGGTTATTGAATCCTGGGATATAAAGTACTTACAATAGTAAGTCACCATTGGGGTAATTGTTTCTGATGTGAGACTGCCTTTGTGGTTTACCAGGAGAAATGCGAACTGGCTTGAGAATTTAATTTTGGCAGTTTGTCACAATAGCTCAGTGGTTAGAGCATCTGCCCGGCAAGTGGAAGATCTGTGGTTCAAATCCCAGTTGTGGCATTGAATTTTTAAGTTCCAGTTCTACCTCTTAAACTTTGCCCACACACGGCTTGTGTGTTTAAAAACACCAACAGTAAGTTTGTTGGCATAAATAAATAATAAATACTAACATAATATTCAAAAGAAAATTTCCAATAAAAATTATTCTAACATAAAAGAAATAGTACAAAAGTAAAAATGTACCAAGGAAAGAAGCAGTTGCTCACTTCAGATTAGCCACTGGACATGACTGTTTGGCGGAACATCTGTATAGATTTGGTTTTATAAGTAAAAATGCATGTAAGATCTACAATGCTGTCAAGACTTTAAATGGAGAACACCTACTGGAATTTAATTTAAAAGGTGAGTTAATTAATAACACTGAACAACACTTACAACATATTTTTCCGGGACGCGTTTCGAAGGTAACTTTCCTCCATTATCAACCGGACAATAACTGGGTTTCCATGGTGCAGATGGTGATGCTTCTTCTGGTGTTTCTTCTGGTGGCGGTTTGATGAACTTACTGAAAATGTCTCTCGGAGGAATGTCGAAATTAAATACTCGGTTTCTATTTTTTAAAATAAAGATTTGTTCCCATGTGGACAGTTCTTGTTTTCCGGTTATGTGTTTAAGAAAAACAAGAACTGTCTACATGGGAACAAATCTTTATTTTAAAAAATAGAAACCGAGTATTTAATTTCGACATTCCTCCAAGAGACATTTTCAGTAAGTTCATCGAACCGCCACAGGAAGAAACACCAGAAGAAGCATCACCATCTGCACCATCAAGCACCATGGAAACCCAGTTATTGTCCGGTTGATAATGGAGGAAAGTTACCTTCGAAACGCGTCCCGGAAAAATATGTTGTAAGTGTTGTTCAGTGTTATTAATTAACTCACCTTTTAAATTAAATTAATTACAACAACACTGTTTTCAAACTTCTATGAAAGAAAGATACCTACTGGAATGTCCAGAATTGAGGAAAGCTGTACCAGATGGAAAGATACATCATTTATATTGACTGGCTAGGGAAAAATTGATGGATCAAAATCCTGCACATTAGGTCAACAACAGCATTGGGCTAATACTCCGCCTTAAATAAAATCGAATTCAAAAAGAAATTGTGAGCCTTGGAAAATAGATCTGAGATAATCCCCTGACACTGCGATTGTGGTAGAACAGGGAAGTTGAAGAAGAATTAGAATACTGATGGTTTTATCAATACTTCCAATGGAAATAGTTACTATATAAATCTTTACTTCTGGAAAGGCAAATGAACACATTTTGAAAATTATGAAAGTATTTAAAGCTGTACATTCTTTTCAGCTTTTTTTCCTTTCAGTTTGAAGATGCTCAAACTTATGGGTATGACAATTCACTTTATTGGACTCTCATACATCATTTTAATTAAGCTGATTAAGAAGATGGATCACAGCTAATGAGCTTCATCACTTCAAAACTAACAGGTCTCTTCACTTCCCTTGAAAGAGCACCAAGGGACTTTTCAACACCAAAAGGAATTATTCAGAAAGTCAAGAGTTAGTGTGTAGCTGATGTATGTGAAAGTCTGCAAAACATAGTGTAAAAGCTATGAAGCATGGAAGACTTTTGTCAGTGGTCTACAGAGAAAGTACGAATCAGTTGGGGAATTTAATGTCATACTGGCAAGTTGGCCATGGTAGCTTAGTGGTTAGAGCAGCTGCATGTGAAGTGGAAGATCTGTGGTTCAAATGCCGGCTATGGTATTGAATTTTTCGGTCCTGATTCCACCACTCAAACATTGCCCACACCAACAGTAAGTTGGTTGGCATAAAAAAATAACAATTACCATCTAAAGATTACTTAAAACCGGGACATAAAGTGTTTACAATTGTAAGTTGCCCTTGGGGTACTTATCTCTAATGTGAGATTCCTTTGTGGTCTACTGGGAAAGCACGAATTGGTTGAGAAATTTAATGTCATACTGGCAAGTTGGCCATGGTAGCATTGTGGTTAGAACAGCTGTGCATGAGGCAGAAGATCTATTGTTCAAAGTAGATATGTGATTCAGGGGCTAACAACAGCAAGATTCCATGTTGTGTAGAGCCTATGTAAAATTCAATGGCATAGCATGGTGTGTGGACTTGGGTATGCACTTTGAACTCGTGTTAAGGGTGCGCATATGTGAAATTTCTAAATTCTAAAATTATTAGCAGATTTTATTCAAACTCAGACATAATATATGTAAGGAATAATGTACATTGAAATTTTCATTGTAATATCTTTAACACCTTTAAATTTATTATCTTTCCTAGCTATGTTTTTGGCAGCGTACGTGAAATGCTCCACATGATGAAGATTTCAAAATTTTAATAATATTACAGATTATTCTGTCATAGATAAGTGGTCTCTATAGAATGTTAGTAACAGAAAATTTTGTAATGCTTTGGTTTATTAAATAAAAATTAATAACTTTGAAAAAATAATTTTTTCATACTTTATAATTTACCAACTGGTAAATATTAAAATTACTTAAAAATTAATCCTACTATTTTTTTTGCATTCTCAGTTTGTTGATTACAAGCACTTGGATTCCATATTCAGAGCAGTAGGTTCCAGGAAGTACAGCATTCTCTCTACAACACGTGTTTTGCTTGTAGTGAACAACATGGATTTACATGGCCAATGTGCATACCCTGCATTTGGATTCTTGGCATATTTTTCTTTTACATGTTCACACACATTACTCTTCAAAATACTGCATATTGTACTTTGATATTTACAGAAGCTAAGAATATGAAATTAACCTTCACTACCAAACAAAATACTGAAAAACTTAGCTTTAAACTTCATTAACAAGCGAGATGCACTCTTCTGCATCACATCCATTATGCGTGCACATTGTTTGAATAACCACTAGCTGCTCTGTTTCAATGCATGGCATGATATGCTAACAATACTAATTCATATCACATTGTTGTTTGAAAAATTCCCATAGCAAGCATTATGCCACTTGGATTAGTTTATTGATAATAGAAAAAGTTAACTGTGGAAAACTGGCAGGGTGTGCAACACATTACCCACATCCATTGACGCTATGCCCTTGGTAAAATTTATAAGATAAATCTACAAGCATACTTCCTTTATTTTTAACAATTCTTCTTGTGTTGCACTTTGAAACAAGATTCCAAACAATGGGATGTGACAGGTGCACCACATAACTCAAATTTCTTTTCTAATGTGTTTTGTTTTGCAATATATGGGGAGAGTAAAAAAGCATATGAACCAGCTGTGCTGTGTTTTGCCTGCCTGTGTCCTCAAGACTCATTGCCATCTGCCGCTATCATAGAAAGATGCGGATGAAGCTATACAACATTTTTAAAACTACTTTTAAAGGCTTTACTTACCAACTTTATGAAAGGAGATGCTGAAGCTGGCCATCATTGCTATCCATACATTTTTGGCACCTCTTTAAGAAACTATCCATCGCTCGCCGTAGTTCACATTGAGAAATGCTGGCAATTTTCTGATGGATATTTTGTGTTAATTTTTTCCAGGGTGTGTGAGTTTGTCTTTATGTTTTAAGTTACCCCAGAGATAGAAATCGCAGGAGGTTAGGTCAAGAGATCAAGAAGGCCACAAACCTCTACTAATAATTCTGTCCTGAAACACATTTGCAATTGTTCTCATTGAAAGATTGGCTGTATGAGCTGTTTCAAAGTCCTTGTTGAAAAAGAATCATGCGCCCTGTGTGTTAATTCTCTAAAAACAAGGAGGAAAAATTATCTTCCTTTCCGGTTGATAATGGAGGAAAGTTAACCTTCGAAACGCGTCCCGGAAGAATATGTTGTGAGTGTTGTTCAGTGTTATTAATTAACTCACCTTTTAAATTAAAAGGAAAAATTATATTTATGTTGACCTGAAAAACATTGGGCCTATAACTCTTTCTCTGCTAATGGTGCACCGTACACCAAGTTTTTCGTCATGAAGGGGTACTTCATGAACATTAGGTTTTTCAGAGCTCCAATAATGATTATTTTGTGTTCACACATCCATGAAGCTGGAACCATGAAAAAATATTAAATGTGGGTCTATTTTGCCATTGTATATGCTACTGAGAATCCACTCACAGAATGTGTGTCTAATTACAGGATCATCTGGTTGAAGAGCATGTGCCACAGTTATTTTATATGTTTGAGGTCATGTTGAATCACTTTTTTACTCACCTTCACTTAAATTGTTTTAAAAACAGGAAACGTTTTCAAGACCATTCAGTCTCATCTTCAGGTGTGTTATCCAACCATATTTTATATGGTTTTAACTTCAGCAATTTAGTAGCTGTTCGAATAGAGCCAAAAGAAATGCCTGCTTGTTTTGAAAGGTGTCTAAGCAATTTTTGAGGGGAATTCTGCAAACCATGACCAATTTTGCCTAATGTTTCTTCGGTAAGAACCCTAAGCCATCTTTTAGATTATTTTAGCCTGAACGCTTCCTGTGGCCTAAAATTTATTGTTAAGTTCATGAATTGTTGTATGGTCTGGAACTTTAACATTTGGAAATCTTTCTACGAACCATACTTTCACTTGTTAAGCTGAGTTAACACATAATGAACATAAATACTGTGCAGTAGAAAACATATGGTGAGCCACAATATACTTTGTGACAAAGCGAGGACAAAATGATAAATCACTCTTAATAATTTGGGCCCTAATGATCAAGTTGTCAGTCACTCACTCTTAATAGCTGAGTAAAGTATACCTTGGAGAGGGGAGATTTTCTTGAAAATATTTGTCACCCCTTGGAAGGTACACACACACACCCCTCCTGTTGGTCTGGGTGGCTCAGTTGGTTAAATGCTGGCCTACTGATCCCAAGGTTGCAGGTTTAAGCTCGGCCCAGACCGATGGTTTTTAAGTGTGCTTAAAAACGACAACTCCACGTCAGTATATTTACTGGCATGTAAAAGAATTGTGGGATGAAATTCTGGCAGCCAATTGACAGCATTGTTAAACAAAATAATCTTTCTACCCCCCTCTTTCATATTTCTATAAATACTTTTCTGGGAGTCTCAAAATATATACTTGCAGTGAAATATTGGAATGAACTGTTTGGATGTAAAATATTAAATACTTCCTCTATTTACTGTAGGTCAGCAAGAGAGAAAGTAAAAGAAATATAGTCAATAACAAACACCACCAATTGTTAATTATTATTTATTCCAACAAACTTGCTATTGGTGTTTTTAAACACACAAGCCGTGTGTGGGCAATGTTTGAGAGGTAGAATTGGAACGGAAAACTTCAATGCAGCCAGAATTTGAACCACAGACCTTCCACTTCACGTGTGGCTGCTCTAACCATTGAGCTCTGTGACAACTTGCCAGTATAACATTGAATTTTCCAACCGATTCATACTTTTCCGGTAGACCACAAGGGGAATCTCACATCAGAGATAAATACCAAGGGTGACTTACAATCATAAGTACTTTATGCCCTGGGATTAATAACCTTTAGATAGTAATTGTTATTTATTTATGCCAACAAACTTAGGTTAAGAAGGCTGTATAATATGCCAATTAATCACTAAAAACTTTATACTTCTCATTTCTGTAGTTTTATTTTTATAATAAAGTGTTGGAAGGCAGTACAAAGCAACAGAAAAATAATTGTCTTAATTTGTGTTATGGATTTAATTACTACTGAACAACTAGATGCTGACATAGAACTTTCCAGGTTAAATGTTCCTGAAGCACCAATACCTCTTCGAAGAGCCTCAAAACATGCATTTTTGCTAAAATATTAATATTAAACATTTGGGTGGAAAGCAGTAGTTCTTTATGTTGGATTAAAAATAGAACTGTGCATGTGGGAACTATTTTAAACTCTTCTGCTTTTGATTATTCTGAACGGGATAACGTGGAAGTAGGAAGCATCTAAATAGTCAGTCTCAACAAATTTGCTTTATTACCATTAATTTTGGAGCATCTTACATAAAATATTTTGGAATTTCTAACATCATAAGATCTGCAAATTCATAATTATATTCTGTCATTTACAAATAATCTTATCACCATGTAAATGAATATGGGTGTTTCTCTTAGAGACGAAAATGACCAGAGCATGCAGGCCAGCCTGCTGCACTTATGTAGTTGATCACTAATCCTTCTTTATGCTTAATGATTATTTCATGAGGCAGTGATGTATATATATAATTACAGCTGTAACATTTATCAATATACATAATACAGAACCACATATATTCTAAGACACTTAAACAGCCTATTATTCTGAACACTTATTCCTGAAAAGGTTGAATCAGATTTGGAAAACTTGTTTCACAGCTGTTAACTTTGACTTTCCCATGCTAATGTTATTGCCAACAGAAAACTGTACGTAGGTGGTGATCCTGATAGTGACTAAATGGAATGTTTCAAATTTGATTCACCTTTGTAACCCTTACCTACACACAAGTAATGTTACAGAACTATTTCTGGAACAATTTCTGAAATGAATCCTGTATTATTTATTTTCAGTTTGACTATTAAAATTAGTTTAGCACACCCTGTTTGTAAGCTACCATTATAAAGATCAAACCATCAATTTTCAGTAAATTGCATGACTCAGAATTAAAGTACAATGAGCACTGTGTTTAAGGACAGTAATGCTTAATGTGACATAGAGATGAAATGACGGATAGGGAGCAGTTAGAAGTAAAAAAGAAGAAATCATATCATATTTATTATCAGAAAAAGACATTCTCATTGCATGTTCACAAAGAAAAGCTTGAAAATTTTTGTTGGATGCTTGAAAATGGTCTAAGCATGTAAATTTAACCCACTGTATTTCTCCATTTTTTTTAAATTTCTCTACCATGTATATATAGTGGGAGGTGATAGTATTGTATTTCACCCAACATTCCATATTTATACTTCACCAGAAATACATATTCTAAGGTCCACCAAGTGCCCCCCTCCCCCGCCCCTAAAATAAAGAACCAGATGTATACCAATTTTATTCAATGATTTTTGACAAAATCTCCCACTCAAAACTACCCTCCACACATATAAATTTTTCAATTTCTTTAAATTGCTCTTAATTTTGTTTAAAATAAGCTGTGTTAAAGATGTTTACATAGCTATTAAACTTTACATCTTGAATTTTCTCTGAATAGTCTGTGAAGTTATCTTCCCTCTGAATGAATTTTCTATAATTTTATAGTATAATGGATAAACCATAAGAGATAGACAAAATCTTAGTATATTAAAAAGGTAGAGCTCATTGAAATGTAGTATACGTAAAATATTTTTTCTGTACCATTGGTTTCCTTCTTTTAAATTTTTCCCAGGTTGAACTGTCATGCAGTATCTACTTATAAAGCAACCATAACATAAGTTTTGGTTGCTAAAATTTATTAATATAGCAACAATAAGATAAGTGCAGTTTTAGTTGCTAATTTTTATTAACTTTGTTTATTTATATTGCCATTGCCAATGTGCCCAACAGATGCCAAGGTTGTATAGATGCTGAGGGACATAATTTGATATACCTTTTATAATGAAAAATGTAATATTCATATTGTGTTGTATTGTTAGCATTTACTAGGGAAGAAACACAGCCAATGTGCTGCTAATGATGAACAAATCCATGGGTCAAAGAAACTGGAAATTTTAATTTCGTTATTGTTAGTACATGGTTTATATCAGAAAGCTTAGATTCATATCATTGTTGAGCGTGATAGTTGCAAATTAGTAAACATGGACTCTTGAGCAAAGAGGATTTGTTTTAAAATCTTATTATCTAAATGGTCAAAGCACTGAAGCTGCTTGTAGGGAGTTTCGTCGTCATTTTCAAATCCGTCATCATGATCCCGTGCCCTCTGCTCATGTGATAAATGACTGGGTTCACAAATCAGAAGAAACAGGCTCAACACTAAAAAAGAAATCTCCAGATAAACCAAAATCTAGAGTTACTATAGTGAACAGCCTGACATGTTCAGTCTGGAGACATTCTCTGGCACTTAACGTGGATCGCTCTAGTGTACAAAGAATACTGAAACATGATCTAAAATTTCACCCCTACTAGTTGCAAGTTGTGCATAAATTAAATCAGTAGGACATAAATAATAGTGTCATGTTTTGTGAGCGATTTTTGAATGAGATTGAAAATAACAAAGTTCTTCCAAATTTATGGATGTCTGACGAAGCCCACTTTCTTTTAAATTAATTCGTAAATAAGCAGAACTTTCGGTATTATGTACAAGAGAACCCACAGCAACTTCATGAGCTGCCCCTGCACTCACAAAAGGTAACCGGAGTGCTGTCTCTTCCAAAGGAATTATTGGGCTATACTTCTTTGAAGATTTCAATGGTTGTGCGCAAATTGTTACTGCAGATCGTTAAGTGACAATGATTCAACATTTCTTGTGTGGTCAAATAAGAAATTTTGGGATCAACAGAACAACTTGGTTTCAGCAAGACGGTGCAATGACACATGCTGCATGCATCTCTATGATGGAACTGCAAAATTTGTTTGGGAATCATGTCTTATTGAGAAACGGAAACTTCTTGTGGCCTGCACGTTCCCCTGATTTGTCTGCATGTGATTATGGGGGTATCTCAAAAGTAAAGTATACGCAAAAAGAAACCATGAAACATTGACGACCTGAAGACAGAAATTCGTGAAGAAATTGCGAGAATCCCAGTAGTTATGCTGCAAAGAGTGATGAGAAACTTTAAAGATCAATTACAAGAATGCGCGTGTTGGTGGTGGACACTTAAAGGATGTTATTTTCAAAAAATAGTGGTTATAACAAATGGCACACTATTTTCTAGATCTTCATATAATAAAAATTAATACATTATTTAAGGTTTTATTTCACAATTTCAAAATGTTCCGTTTCTTTGACCCATCCTATAGTAGTGCCAAGGGAGGGGTGGGCTGTCAGTCACAATGTTCAAGAGAAACCTGGGATCTTTTATATTATTCTACTGTGCTCCAAAATAGCTCTGAAACATAAACTTTCATTTTCAATAAGTAATGTTTTCAGGTTGGAAACACAACCAATTCCAACATAGTGTGGAGAAAGTGATTTTCAAATTGAATTAGGCAAAACTTTTGACTGGGACAAAAAATTTGGCTCTCACAATACATGTATATATGTGTGAGGAAAACCTTGAGTTTCTCATTCGGAGAATAGAAAGTGAAAAGCAAAGAATTACTTTCTGAGATATTATTTCTTCTTTTTCACTGGATTTTATGCATACACTCTTTACAAACATAATTCCATGTTTTGAGAAAGGAACAGGAACAAAGCTGTTGTTGCATTCAACAGGTGACAATGGAATTTATACTACATGACTACTTTTCTACTGCTCTTTGCATATAAGACCAATGCACAACCTAATTTCCTTTAATGATGAACTTGTAACACAAGAGTTTTATTATATTAATGTTTATTTAGTGGCATTTATTCTTTAATTATGTAAAGCTGATTAAATTTAATGAAAATAATTTACAGCCCTTATATCTCAATATCTAGCTAAAGGATCAAATAGGCATATCTTCTTTATATATTGTTAAACAGATCGGTAGTAATAAAGTATCATTGATGTTATGTGATGGCACAATGAGTTGGAATATGAGATTATCCCCTGATGAGTTTATCTGTTTAGGATAAATTCTATCTGTTTTGTTACGTCTATTAACATGTTACATGATTTTCTGATCAGATTTCATGAGCAAAATGTAATTCCTATCCTTTAGTATTTTTATATACTTCATGTTTAACAATGTAGATATGTTTTTCTGGCACTAATGATTACAATCTTTAGGTTTTTAATTTTTTCTCTCCATTCTTACTTCTCTTAAACCTTCCTCAATTCCTTACTCTTTCAGTGCAGTTCAAGGATTTACAAACTAACTGTAAGTATAAGAAAATTCTATCATTGGAACTGTTGTCTTGTGATAATTATGCATTCAGTATTCATTCCAAATGCTAGGATTATTCAGCAAAGACCATCCATCACTGAAGGCTATATACACTGGGCTTTAACAAAGGAACATTTCCTTTGAACTGTAGAACAGGCACACATACAAATGAGCACAAATTTCTTAAGGTCCACACTGACCTAGATTTTGTACTTCATGTGTACTAATTACCAATATTGCTTCCAATATAAATGTTCATTAATTATTGAGCATAGGAAATTCTGAGGAATACAAAGAGTTTTCCTACAGTAATTCCCATAATCTTACAATTACTTTTCTACTTCTATTAAGGCTTTCTTGTATAAAGTTAATACATTGTGGGTTATTAAAACAATCACTGGTATGATTCTTTGCAATTTTAAATTATATTACAGAGATTTTAAAATATTTACTTCTGACTCTCAATTCCTTTTGAGTGCATTTGTATCGCATTTGTTGCAGATTTATTCAAGCAGATTTTTAAATCCTACAACAACTGGTTTGTTATATTTAAATGGCATATGATGTATTCCATAATTAAGTGTGCATAACAAATTCTCTGGTGAAAGGTGCCAAAACTGCTTTAACTCAAAGATCTATTGTGATTTTCTCCATATGTTGATAGTAAACAAACTAAAATGAAGAAAATGCTGTTTTTGTGTGTGAAATTAAGATATCTATTGTAAGCACTGATTACAATTTTATTATAGTAAAGTTTAAATCTATTCATGAAATGGTACTATGGTAGGTGTAAAATTTAATGGCAGCTGATAGCTGACTATTACTATTCCCTTTCCTGTAGTGCAAACAAATTTTGTGGGTGCAAATGATATATCACTGGCTTTACAGTGTGATTTCACAGTGTGTTTAACCATACAACATCGCAAGGCGTGGCAAGCCTATGATTGGATGTTATATCAAGCTATCCATCATTACAGTTTGCATCAGCCATAATAAATACATTTCTGTAGATAATTTCTGCACCTTTCACTGTGCTCTGGCTCCTGAATTAACTTGAAAGATGGAAACTACTTGTAGTATTAGCAGCAGCATGTATTCAATGGAAGCTTCACCTCTACTTTAATTTTTAGTAATACATTAATTTCTAAATGGCATATGGTGGGACAAAAATATCATAAAGGCAACAAAAAAGAGATTATATGTCAGTACTATACAAAGTATTGTGCTTTATGGAGCCGAGGTATGGGATACAAATTATTGCCATAGAAACAAGTTATTAACCACGGAAATGGACTGTATAAGAAGTGAAAACTCAAGACTGTATAAGATTAGAAATGTAGACATCAGGAAGTCTATAAAATTGGATAGTATAATTATAGACAAAGTGGAGTGTAAAATGCTTAAATGGTTTGGATGCACCAAAAAGATGGGTGAAGAAAGATAGCATAGGAAAATATTAGAATGGATTCCACCAGAAAGAAGAGGATGAGGGTGGCCAAAAACATGCTGGGAGGGTGAAGTGAATGAAGCAATGAGAGTGAGAAACTTAGAAGATATGTGTCTAGATAGGCAAAAGTGGAGACTGGGAACAGAGAAGTGTTGTCAACCGTAGAAATAATAACTAATTTCTATATTTTCATTAGTCACCCTTGTGGAAAATTTAGTGATACATAGGAGACACTTCTGCAAGTAGTTTTCTGGAGTCGTAACAGATGACATGGAATGTTTGCTAATGGTCAATATTTAGATACACTGTTGATATAATCTTGTTTTGTGACAGCAAGGTACTTTTTATTATCTTCCTGAGGGGAATCCAGGTTATTAGTTGTTAGAGTTTAGGAAAATAAATCAAACCAATTTGTTTTAATTATAAGTAATACTAGCAATATAATATTACGTGATGTGGCCAATGTTTCTAATGGAAACTTTGTTTTGACAAATTTCACTTCTAAAATCAGAATTGCTCATGCTTTGGTAATTAGGAAAAGCACTTACTGGAATCAATTTTGAAACTGCAAACTGTTTGTGTGACAGCATAAATGTAATGAAAAATTGTGAGGGAAAAGTGCTGTGTTGTGTATGAAATTTTGAATTGAGGTTCTTCTTTATTTACCTATGAAAATGTGAAAGAAATCATTGAAAAAGCTAGGGGAACTCTGGGTTAGAGAATTTGAAACCAAAAATCAAAACTTGTGTATAAGCCTGTGGCACAATAGCCCATCCAGGCCAAGGCCTACCACCTGATTACTGCATCCCTCCACCCACTGCCCACCACAGATATGAGTGGGGTGCAGTACTGAAGGTGGGATGTGGTGAGTGTCCCGGTCCCTCCCGGCCAGTTATGCAGTCTTCTCGACCAGGGGCTGCTACTTTTCAATCAAATAGCTCCTCAATTGGCCCCTCAGCGATCTAACATGGCTGAGTGCACTTCGGAACAGGTCTCCCAGAGGGAGAAAATCTCCACACTGGTACTGGGAATCAAACGTGGGTCCCCCGCTTGGTAAGCAGCAGTGTAGCACTAAGAAGATGACCCAAAACTTATGTATGACATTTAAAAAAAAAAAGAAAGAAACACTTGTGCCATTGAATGATTCACAGGTTGTAAAAGCAGAGCCAAGTTATTTTGTTGGTTGTGTTTACTCTTCTCAACACTATTGTCACCACATGCAGTTGAATATTACTACAGATGATGCTAAATGTCAGTTAACATAATTAGAGTTGGTAAAGAAATAATTATGTAGTTATACTTTAGTAACAATTCTGACCATTCCAGCTCCAAAAATATACTTCGTTCCAAATAACCAATACAAAATAACAGTCAAGTGCATCTATACATATCATGAATAACTGTAACAGAAAAATACTGTTGGTCCACTATTGTGTTACTTGCCTAACTCTGGTTCTTATACATTAAGTTATGATTATTATGATTATGATTCATGTCAGAAAATGGTGCTCTCCTTCTTTTTCAGTTGACAAGCAGATTAAATTTGTAATGTACTGTTAACAACACATTTATATACTTATCATTAGGGAGCAAACCTTCATATAGGAAACAAAAGGTTGCAGAGTTTGGACTATAGGAAGTGGGAGGGGTCAGTCTGTCACGTGATCACAACACAGAGGAGGCCAAGTACAGATGATGCAACAACGTTGTAGATAACATTACTGCATGATATTCACTCCCAAATTATTGTACAAGTTCAGCAATACGTGAATATTCCAATTTTCATGCTGGAGGCAATTTACTCTGTGTGTGAATACACACAGAGTGGAGTGGGAAACACTATACACTGTAGGCAGCGAGTCTAGTTGATTGTGCTGTCAGTGTACGCGCACAATGATGTCGCACTCTGTCCATGTGGCAGGTAACTTGCAATCGCCTCATTTCACAATAGGTGTATAAAGGTTCGAACCCTATTTATCATGATTACTGCTCACTTAATTCATTTTAAAGGTACGCCCATCATCATAACATGACTGTTATGTATACCTAAGTTTACATGGCACTAATGATTATGTACTCAAAAATACCATCTGAGAAAATTGCTTTTTCCGTGCGCATTGCAGGAGCTCAAAAGCATAATGCTCTGATTGGCTGGAATATTCCTAGTGGGCAACACCTTCTATTGAAATTTTGGAAACAGGAGTGTTGCGAGGTGTCACATCATATACATACCTCTGTTGAACTCTAACAAAATATACTCTGTATGGTCAGAGTGTTACCTTTAGAACTTCTTACAAAAATACTCTCCAATCTCTAGTCTTAATTGCTTTACCATATTGGGCTAATTTTCAATATGTGCTTTACATTTTATTTTGTCCTTGTTTTATGTTGCATGCCATATGGTTACACTGTAGCCACACATCTCTCTAGGTTTGAATAGTTTAAAATGGTAAATACCATAGTTGCATACCTTCAGGTGCATCTTTTAAGTGAAGCACCCAGTCTGGTATTTAGCTTGTGACTGAAGAAAACATAAAAATTCCTTGGACTAATGGATTTCAGTCCCTGACTGCCTGAGTGCAAGCACCTGAGCCCTTACAATTGACAGAGCCAGCCAAATTTGGTAGACACAAAATTTAATGGCAGCTGATACCTGACCATTACTATTCTTTCCTGTTATGCAAATAATCTTTGTGGGCACAAATGATACTTATGTACCAAGGCCTGGCAGGCCTCTTATTGGAGTTTGTGTTGACTAACTCCTGCCACCTGCCATTAAATTTTGTGTCACTGATCAATACATGTAATATTTACAATCGTGTGACATAACACCAAATCTATAAATGTAAATAACAACTTAGAGACTATAAACTTCATTTATCTTAGTGTGTGCTGCAAGTTCTTAAAATCAAAGACAGATAGAGTAGTAGTAGTAAATATTATTTATTTATGCCAACAAACTTACTGTTGGTGTTTTTAAACACACAAGCTGTGTGTGGGCAAAGTTTGAGAGGTAGAACTGGAACTTAAAAATTCAATGCCACAACTGGGATTTGAACCACAGACCTTCCGCTTACCGGGCGGACGCTCTAGGGTTCAAATCCCAGTTGTGGCATTGAATTTTTAAGTTCCAGTTCTACCTCTGATAGTAGTAGTAAAGTTTCTATTTGAATTGGTATGCTTTGTATGATATTTTGGTTTTGGAAAGTAGTTCTGTAGTTCATTTAGAGATAAATGTATGAGACGAGTTTGTTAGCAGAGGAAAGAGTAAAAAGGGGTTTCTGGAATTATCATTCCTATCATCGGTGCCACGTTTGTTTATACTGGTTGCTATCATAACCAACATAAAAATACATAATATTTCTACGTGTTACCAGTTGCTGAAGACAAAAATTTGTCAACAGAATTAATTGGCAGTATTTCAAAATTCATTACGCAGTCCTTATTTTTAAAAATGAATATCTTTTCCCATAGATTAAATATATTCATTTTGAAAAATAATGGCTGCATAATGAATTTCAAAATACTGTCAATTGATTCTGTTAACAAATTTTTGTTTTCAGTGATTGGTAATACACAGAAATATTACATACTTTTGCACTGGTTATGATAGTGACCAGTATAAACAAATGTGGCACCAATGACAGGAATGATAATTCCGGAAACTGCAATCTGCTTTTGACTTCAAGAACTTGCAGCAGATACTAAGATATGTGAAGCATATAGTCTCTAAGTTATTATTACATTTATAGATTTATGTTGCTTCACTGTTAACAGCAATTTTTTCATTATAACACCACATATTTGTAGGCAAAGGGTGCAGATGGAAAGGAATGGCAAGTTTTGTTTCTTACAGCTTTGCAAGTACTATATACAATTCTGTTAACCCATTAGTACTTTAACAATAACTTTGCCTTTCCCTTTGGCTCATCTACTCTACACTGGCTTCCTAGCCAAGAGCCAGAGATGTCACAGAGCACTCAGCTGGTTGACTCTGGTGTACACCAAGTTCAGTCTTAGGTTTGTCCGCATCAAAACAAACCCACGTGATCAGTGCACCGTGGTACAACACGGTATCAATGCGTGCAGGGAAGTAGTCCCATTCTATATAGCGTTTCACTCTTAGAAGACAGTATGGAGTTAAATGGGACATCTCTGTCTCTATCTAGCGCATACAAGTTGCCATTAGCCGCGTCCTTTTCTACCCTCGCTCTGTTGCCAGATTCCTAATAGCGTGGTGTAAATATTCATTTGTTATAAATTTCAGGTTTGAACACATTATCCTATGCAGAATTTTTTTCTCTATCAGGTTATATCCTTTTCAGAGTCATTATACATTTCTATAGGTCCAAATTTCTTCAGAAAACGTTTTTTTCAATAGAAGTCCGATATTTGCTGTTTCTACACTCATCACGCACTAACTAACAAACTAACTGCTAGAATGCATCTATATTTTTTTCTTAGGTAGAGTAAACTATAGTGCTACTACCTGCCTACTTTGAATTCTCTATGTTTACCCAGTTAAGTGTTATAATTTTTTAAATGAAATGTTTTCGGAAAATTTTATATATGTGCACTGCAAAAGTTATGCAGTGTGAAACTTTTTTGTTATTGAGTTTACATCAGGGAACCAGCGAGAACAAATGTTGAGGAAGGTTGGAGAAAGTTTTTAAAATAAACCAAAAGGCAGTAACCTCTTTCTTTTATCCAATAAGGCAAACAAAAGGTATTCATCTATTCAGCGTCAGGCCTGAACAGAAGATAGTATAAGGAGCAGCACTAACATTAGTTCGAAAGAAGCCGTGTGTGTAACTGTGAGCTGTTATTGCGTTATTTGTTTAATATTTTTGTAAATATTTGTAGTTATGGAGGGTGAAGCTAGGAAGGGACGATATGTTGGTAAATAAAGAAGTAAGGAACGCCAAATAATTATGAATGTGTTAGATTATTTTTTAAGTAAAATGCGTTTAAGGCAGTAAAAGAAACAGCTAAGGCTGTTGAGTGTTCAGAAGCAGTAGTGTATAGGATTAAAAAGGAAGTAATGAAAGGACTTCTAAGAACGCCATCGAAAAAGAAAGCAAAAAGGGCGGGACTACACAAAACGCTAGGTTAACGCTATATGATTGAATAGTGCAAGGTGGAGTGCGGCGAATTGTTCATTCTTTACTGTTTGCAAATATTCCACCCACGCTGAATATAATTTTGTCACAGTTCAACAGTGATGAGACCCTACCAAATTTCTCAAGGGCCACTCTGATTTGGGGTTCGAATATGAAAGAAAGGGTAACAAGTGCATATTAATAGAAAGAGACGATATCGATATCATCAGATGGCGACATAAATATCTAAAAGACGTAAAAGGTTTAGGGACCAGGGGAAATCAATTGTTTATACAGACGAGTCATTTGTAAATTTAGGTCATACAGTAACAAAGGCGTGGAGGGATACCAAAGTTAAAAGTGCCCGTCTCGTCAAGCAGCTATTGAAGGACTAAACTGGACTAAACTAAGTACAGGACTCAAGTCACCTCGAGTCGCTCGCGGAGAAAGATTCGCAACTAGTACATGTTGCAACACTGCGCTCCATTTAACGTGTACTGTCTTTTAAGGGTGAGACGCGCTTTAGCAATCTGAGTTTTAGAATGAATTTATCGTTAAATGATATAACATTCTACACAAATACCTGAGAGGTTAATTAACGCTGATGTATACTGATAAACAGAGCTGCAAGCTCCAACATGCAACTCGTGTAATAACCTGATATCGAGTATTGTTTATAACAGCAGTTTCTATTTAGAATCATGGCGGACGGTCGCGGTGAATTTGCTCTTGCGTCTTCGTCGACTTATGTAAAGCATAAGGCAGGAAAACCATTGACTAGTGGTGAAAAAACAATAGTGTTGAACGTGTATTATAAATTGTGTGAGAAATACCCAACTGTTCCCATCAAAGAAGTAGTGAAATTAACTTCTGAGTTCACCGGTGTTTCGAGTAACAGTATAAACAGTGCTCGTAAAGAAAAAGCTGAAACAGGAAAAGTGGTCACACCCGGGAAAAAACGAAAGCGTGCGAGTTTGTTAGAAACGCAATTCGTGTTACATGTTAGTCACTCTTTAAATTGACGGAATAAGGGATCATTTCGTTTCTATTACATACCGCATGCACTCACCACGTGGTTGTGACAGTATTTCTGGCGCGAATGGCAGAAGGATACATTATAACTGTGCACTGGCCACCTGGGTTCAATTTCGCGCGGATCAACCTTAGAGTGAATAGATTATAGGAGGTTTAACTCAGCAGGTTTCCTTTAGTTAGCTACATGAATATTCACCATTTCTGTGACAAAGCAGGCAAAGGTTGCACAGGGGGCAAGGTAAATCATTACATTACTTCTAATATGTGCTTCATAGAAGCATTACAAACAAAAAGGTCGAATGGCGTTGTGTGCTTTGATCAGCTGATTTAGAAAAAATTAATAGTTTTTTTTTGTCCAAATTGGATGCGTAATCCCATAAGAATGTACGAAGGTAACAGTTTGTTACTTGTAAGATGCGTAGAGTAACTTATTTCTGGCATAGCTTCGGTAGTCATTATGGGACATCACACAGGGTTTCGAAATAATTAATCACTTAAAAGACGTGAAGAAATGCTATGAGCAGCTCCTTAAAATGTGCAGCAAGTCAACAACATTGTGTTGAGATTGGTCACGGAATTGACCTAGTTTGTGAATGTACACAGGTTGGGCACTTTCACTTTTGTTTAATGTTTTGGGAGTTAATGCTTGTGTTTGGCCTACACTCGCACAGTAAACATGGAAGGACAAGGCAGGGTATGAGTTTGTTTTCAAGATGCACTGTCAATGCTGTTTGTTTATGTACTGAGCTATGGAAAGTGACCACCCACACAATCTGCAGTGTTGTCAGGTTGTTTTTGACAAAACTAAAATATCTCCGTAGGAAATGGTCAGAGACAAAACGTAAGAACAAAATGTGTTCCAAATATGGAGATCTACCACTGGTTTAAATTAATGTAATGACTTCCCTTCCGCCTGGTATACAGAGTGGTCAATGTCAAAATGCTGTCCTTCAGTAGGCTTCCTCTTCCAGATAAGGTCACTCATAGGAAACATAATACTAATCATGAAATGCCAGCAGCACAAATTAACAACAGAGGGTTCTGAACAGAAAGTGTGGCAATAAACAATGGATGACAAAAATAGTTGCTTATAGACAATAAAGGGAGAGTGCCCACTTAAAACCCATAAGCACAAATATTGGCAAATGTAAACCACATATTATAATTATCTGTGCTTAAAGAGGAAATGCACAATCATTTCATACCCAGATCAACCTAAACATTTTGGCTATATGTGCAATTTCTCAAATATGCTGCAAGTGAAAACATTATCTGCCACATTCAACTGTAATATTTTGAAATATAGCATCAGATTCTCCATTTCAACTATAAGATAATACTTGAGTTAATCATTTCCAAAAGCCAGTGAGTTAGAGATGCTATCTTGGGCCCTTCCATTGCTAACATTTCAAAACTTTTCCAGTTCCATCCCCCTCAAAATTATCTTCAAGTCTTTTGATTTGATAACCTTTACTCATTTTGAAGCATAGATTCATTATCCTGAAATATTTTGTTAGATGAACTTAACAAGTTATAAAAACATACAACTCTCTTAAAGTGACTACTGTGTGGATGGTTATGACTGACTGCCTGCTTGAAGATTGCACTAAAAATAACGACAGGAGTGATAGATGCAATAATTCGTACAACTCTACTTCTCTTCAGTCAAGGATGCCCATTGGCATCAGGTGCTGCTCTACCGGTGTGCAGGATTCATACTTTGATTTTGATCCTTGTAGCTTTGCAGCTGAAATACCCGGGAATGTTTTTGAATACATCCCTAAAGTGCCACTTAGCTTCTGTCAAAAAATTTAAATTTATTTTTGGTATGGAGGGCTTATAGATCGCTTAGACATATATATACCAAAGTATTAGGGGTATGAGTGCACAGACTTTAATGGCGGCTTCTTGACATTAAGGTGAAACACACTTCCTCTGTAGTGCATGTTTGCATAAATAAAAAATCTGATGTGTTGCATTCGCATGGCTTTCTCTACTCTTGTACTAACCACTCTTACAAACTGTAATTCCTGTATCTTCTTTGTGTTAGTTGAGATAAACATTTGCAGAAATTATCTTATTGCTTACTTCCTTTGCTTATTTCCTTGTAGGAGAAAGGGGAATATGAGAATACAGTAGGCTTTGAGCGATAGTCAAATCTTTTAAAGCTTTGAGATTCCATTCTCTTTGCACGGTTAAGATATAAAAAAAGAATAATGAGGTTATATTTGACAGAAGTATAAGTTCCCCAAAACTCACACAAATAGCAAGGCATATCTCTGAAATGGTCACTCTACAAAAAAATTTATTTAGACATAAATAATTGTGTATTTTAGCAAGATCTACATTTTTTGTATTGTAAGATTTGGTCTATCTCTTATGGTTTACCAGTTATGGAAAAGTCATCCAGAGTAAATACGACTACAGGGGCTATAGCCAGAAAATTCAAGATATACATTTCATTTGTCATAAAAATATCTCAAACATTCAGCATTTTAATCAAAATTGTTAGAGCCATTTTCAAGAATATCGTAATTTTCGAAAAATTTTTCATGTAAAGGGTAGCTTAGGGTGAAGCAATTTTCTTCAAAAACTTTGTGTTGCATCCTTGAAAGACATTAAACTTAAATACCAACTTTGATTTTTAAGTTAGTTGTCCACAGACACAGACACACAAATGGACCTTTTTCTAAAAGTGCTTTTTTTAATTCAGGAAGTCTCATAACATATATTTCCAGTGAAATCTCGGCATCGAATTTTGGCTGGAATACGAAACTTCTTCTACTGTACTATACATAGTAGAGAAAGTAAAAATAAAATTGATTGAATGTTTGATTATTAATATGTCAACACTCCTTTACTGTTTACTTCTCCAATTAGCACAGGGAAGTAGAAGCTTCAAAACGTACATTGTTCACGTCTTTCCCATTTGTTGCTAAAATAAGTCATTTAGTCACAAAATTATATTAAATAATTGGATTCTTTTGGAATAAATTTGTGCATGTAAGTTTGACAACAAATGCACAACTTTGGTGTGTATTTAGACCAGAAGGTCAGGAATGTTGACAATAAAAACTACCTGCTTGGAAAGATTGAAAGTGAAAGTAAACCAGTCCTACCTTATTATTTCCAATAGCTGATGACAAACATACAGACATAAGGTGAAACTAGTTTTCGAGCTCTGGCCTACTTGGTACTTTCACTTGTTGTAGGTGTGAATGCATGGGGCAGCGGAAGCCAATTAGTTAATAAAACATTTACCTCTTCAGTCCTACTCTGTTGCCAGACTGTGCAGACAATGTATTCAATAATGCAGTTATCTCCTTTTCCTTTCACAATAGGTGAATTGGTTTTAGACTTTTTTATTTGTCATATTTGAACCTACCACCATGTGAAATCTGTGCACACATACCCCTAAAATCCTGTATATACAATATTTTCTTTCAATATAACAAATATGTTTCAGTTAACAGATTCTGTTTACCGCAAATCTTGTAAGTTCAAAGGTCTGTGCTGCTTGATGCATCATCAGGATCTGATGTACCAAAATCCAAACCTTCTGCACCTAGTGGACTAGTAGATCCCTCACTGACGTCGCTTATCCTGCAATAAATGTATTGGAATGAACATTTTAAACTATTATTAAACTGATTGTATGAATTTATTAACTTCTAATTATAGCAGCCAGATAATATAACATTTGACTTATTTAATGTACAGACATAATTTGAATTCTTTTTTGCTCAAGATCTTGGCATTGTTTATGCTCTGTGAAATACAGCATGGCTACCTCCTGGTATTTGATTTATGTGTACTATATACCAAGTGCAATAAAAATACAGTATAACCTCATTAACATGAATCCAAATGCATCGAAAAATCAACAGTCCATGTTAAAAAATGTGTTAAGTGAGTATAAGAGTATAAGTACTCACAAATTATACTATATTCTTGCAGACATTCTGACATTCACGAGAATGAAAATGTCTTGTAATTTCACAACCAACTGTAACTATAGCATCCATAAACCCAGCAGTGATGTTGGATGTTGAATCAAATCATTCTAAACTGTCTGAGGTTGTAAATTGATATGGCCAACCACCAGAATAACTGAAGTCTTTGGTGCTATATTTTTGGCAATCTCATTTGTTTTTCACTGAATCACAGGACCATTAACAGGTATGTTAGATGCACACATATTATTGAACCATTCTAGCAGTAATACCTTGATGTCTTCATACTTAGCGCTACAAAGTCGTTTAGATTTGCTTCTGGAAACTGATGCAGCAGCGTTAATTATTTTTTCTTCATTCTTAACTATTATAGATAAAGTAGATTTGGGATTCCAAACTGCTCTGCAATTGCCATTTTCTTTGCACCACAGTCCACCTCATCTAGAATCTTAAGCTTTACCTGTACATTTAGAGCTGTTTCCTCTTTGCATATTTCGCATACTACTATTTGTAGATTTTTATTCAGTATTCTAATTTGATTTGGCTATGACTAAAAGAACACCTGGCATCAAATATATTAATGCACACATTATTGAATTTATTTAAATGTACCATACATGCTGATTGTTGGGGTGATAATCGCAGCTGCTGACCTACATGTTAGAAACGAGCCAACAATGGATAGTTTATTACATTCTGACGAAGGCCATGGAGTTTAGAATGGCCGAAAGCTCAATATTTTCAAAGCTCACACGGCTGATCGCCCGTGAAACTGTAATAAATAACGTGCGCCATGAAAGCTTTAAATCTTACAATGGATAGTTTATTTGTAGTTAGATTTCTTGCATTCATTTTGGAACAAAAATGAACACTTAAAAATACTGTAACATTGGAAGTTTATGTTACACTGAAATTTAATTATGCTAGGAACTGAAAGAAGAGTATGTAATTTGCCTTAACTGAAATTTGTGTTAACCAATAAAACTTTCCTTAAGAACTAAAGTATTCCTGCTGGGGCCAATAATTTTTGCATTAACTGCGAGTTTGTCTTTAAGTTAGTTTGTGCTAACGAGGTTATACTGTATGTATTTATGCAAAAGAAGAGTAGGTAGCTGTCTAAAGCAGCAAATTTACAGAGAGTAGTAATTCTTAAATAACAATTCAGGCAGCTTGTGAATGATTTTAAATTAATTGTTAGCTGTCTTTATACATGACTAAACATAACTTCAACTTACCAGCCATCATCTATGAGAAGACACTTTTGAAGAAAACTGATTTGTCCAAAATCATGGGTGCATTTTCTTCAGAAAAGTCATGGTGAAAGATTTACATTTGGTTTAAAATCTATAAACTTATTTGTTGACATTTAAAACACTTTTGCTCCACTCACTTTTAAAAAGTCCTTCAGTACTAGTTTCAGAGAGGCTTCTCTCCATCATCAGGTCGGTCTGGGTGGCTCAGTTGGTTAGACGTTGACCTACTGATTCCAAGGTTGTGGGTTCAAATCTGGCCCACACAGATGGTTTTTAAGAATGCTTAAAAACGACAGTTCCATGTCAGCAGATTTACTCACATGTAAAAGAACTCCTGCAGGACAAAATTGCAGCACATGGGCGACACTGATGTGATCCTGGCAATTGACAGTGTCGTTAGACAACAAAATAATTTAATTTTCTTCATCATCAACTGGTCCGTCGATTCTAATGATGGAGAGGACTATCTCTGAAACAAGTCCTGAAGGACTTTTTAAAAGTGAGTGGGGCCAAAGTGTTTTTAAATATCAAAAAATAAATTTATAGATTTTAATGTCATGCTCTACTGTTCTAAACACTTCATTTTCATAACTTTTATACATTTAGTTTGTATACTTTTTATCTTGGAGTTGCCATATATCCCACATCCCTATTCTCCCCATAATTCTGTCTGCCAACTATTTTTGTTTAAAATCACCCTTAGCTGATTCACACATCTTTAGTAACTTAATAGGTCATCTTCTGTTTGTAAGCACCTATACCATTATTTCAAAATTCTTTCCAGGATTAAAGCTCTTCTTCCTTATCTTACCAATTCTACAACTGCAACTCCTATTTCTGCTGACCTAATTAATACCCATAAATCTTTATACAATATTGTATAAATATGGACTATTCTTTGCTTAATTTTGAAACTCAGCATCTCTCTCCCTTATTTGCACTGCAATAATATAAGTGATTCATCCATTGCTTCATACATCCTCCTCCAACCCAATGATCAACATTTCTAGCAATTTATACGAGGGCTGTAAATAAAGTAATAGAGCATTGATAAAACACAAATACAATTGCATTACATTCCTTCAGTATAGTCACCTGCAAAGTCCCTGATCTTTTGCCAAATGTAGGGCAGCCGTTGGGGATCATTGGTAATGTGATCTCTGTTGATGACTGTGATGGAGTACCCTACTGCGTGGATTACAGATGCCATATCAGGAAACTGGTGGCCTGAGAGGGGTTCCTTCAACTTTGGAAACAGGTCGAAGCCACAAGGACTCATGTCTAGTGAGTATGGAGGGTGTTCCAAGACCTCCCAATGCCACCGTTGCAATAAGAGCTGGACATTCTTTGCAACATGACAACATGATGGGGTGATTGTCTTGCAATAAATGTGGATGTTTGTGCTGCATAGCTGGATGCAGATGTTGCTCCAGAAATCGGCAATCACTGTTGACAGTTTGTCCCTCAGATATAGCATGATAAGAATAACCCCCTCATAGTTGTATGCCACAATCAGCATCAGCTTCACAAGACTGGGTTCCTGTAGAACTTTTAGTGGATGTGGTGAACCTAGGTGACGGCATTTATTCGATTGGCACTTTAATTCTATCTCGTAAGCTCGAGCCCACATCTCATCAATGACGACAATACGCTGCAGAAATGCGTCTCCTTCATTGTCCAGGTGGATGCCAGCCAGTACATACCAGTGTCATTTCTAAACCTTGGTGAGTCGATGCAGAATGGGATGCAGCTTTCCTCAGGTGAAGATGTTTTGTCAGGATGTGCCACACCATTTGATGACTGAGACCAATCCCTGCAGATAACTCCCAGACAGTGCATCAATGGTACTCGGCAATGAGACCACTCACAATGTCAATCTGATCCTGAGAAATGAACGGCCGACCTATGTAGTGCAAATCCACAGTCTCAGTCTGACCCGCACTAAACGCCTTGACCCAATGTGCAACTGTCCTGTACGATAATGCATTCTTGCCACAGGCTTCACATAATCCTCAATAATATTCTAATGCATTTTTGCCATGGGCAACCTTGATTTTAAGCCATGAACGCTGATAGCCTTTGGCAAACATGCTTTTAAGCAGTGCACTTGACACTGTTCACTTTAACACTACACAGCTATGACACACTCCCAACTGGCAGCCCGACCAATACACACCACACATCAACACTAATTACCTGGTTGCTCCCATATCCTATTGGCTCATACCCACTCTCCTGTGACTGTGGGGACTATGATGCCACTACTTGCTTTACAGCTCTTGTATTTACATATTCTTAAACTTGTCATGCTGCTCTGCTTTTTGCAGCCACCTAGGTATTATGTACTTGCATAACTACTCAGGGATACCTTCCACTTGAACTGGATCAATTACATGGAACTAGGTAGAATTATCAATAATGACATCCTAAAGATGAGGTTAAGCCATTAAGCCATAAAATAACATTTTAGTGCTAAAAATTTATTTCATTTTTCCTGTAGTATTAAATGGATTTTCATTCATGGTAACTATTATAAACAAGAGCACTTAGGATATGATGGAAGCATCAAGAAATTTGCTGCAAATACTAAGGTTATATGAAGCTTTGTCTCCAAATAATTGTTATACTTATGATTTGTGTTGCTTCACTATTAACAGTTCCAGTTTTTCATTGAAGATAGTATGGAGTATTTGCTGATGATAGATATTTAGATACACTGTCAATGTCATCTTGTTTTACAGAAGCAAGGAATATATTGCTTATTACTCCCTGTGGGAAATCCAGGTTACTACTTGTTAGAGGTTAGGAATGAACATAAAGTCAATTTGTGTTTTCTTTATAAATAATAATAGTAGTTTAGTATTACCCGATTAGGAATATGACTTGCTGGAAACAATTTTAAAACTGCAAACTCTTCTATGAGAGCATGATTGCAGTGGGAAATCAAAGCTTGTATCTGACATTTTAATGAAGACATTTATGGCACAGAAGGACTTATACATAGGTTCTAAAAGTAGAGCCAAGTTAAGTTGTTGGCCATATCCACTCTTCTCAATATTATTGCTTTCATACAGATGTCACCACGCTCCACTGCTGTACACTATTATGCTAAATACACTGATGATTCAGAATTAAAGGAAATGTAGATAGCTTCTCCTAATGCAACTTTAGAAAATAAATTTGAAGTAACAGCTTTATTTCTCCATCATATAAAAAATACAATATTTCCAAATTTGAGCTTTTATATACATGCACAATTCCTAAGCAATAACAATTTTATATATACATGCAGTATTATTTTGAAAAGTTTTTGTACAGAGTATCACTGAAACAGCCTATTAATGAAAAAAATGTAGCATTCCAAAAATTTACTTACATACATAGCTGAAATGTTAAAACAATGCAGCATTCACAATTGAATATTTTCTGGCATTATGGCACAGCTAACATGCACAAAAAAATTTCCAAATATATAATAAAGTACAGCACAAACTGCTTTTAATTTAGGGCTTTTTTTGGTACCTAATGGTGAATAAAATAATTAAAAAGTGCAAACTAACTTACAATTAAACTTCTAAAATATACATCTGTTTTTATGATATTTGCTTTGAACACATATCACAGTTGTAATACAATATTTTTATCTATTAATAAATACTAAAATCTTCAACATGCTGTATTTTGTCCAAAACCTGTTAGCAATGAAGCATGCATTTAGGAAAATTTCTATCCCTGTGCAAAAGCAAATTACTTTGGTAATTTCATTCTTCCATGCAGAAGACAAGTTTGTAGTATTATTTCTGTATCCATGAACTTCATCTGGCACTTGAGTAAGTTGGTTGTTAATATCCTACTTTGATGCAGAAGTAGTGGGAACTACGAGCTGTTTGTGCTTTGCACTGGATCCTGGGTTGTGGTTCTTGGAACTCTTGCAGTATTTCTTGTGGGAATTCTGCTGAGATATCTTTGGGGACCTAGGCGCAGATTAAGGTTTCCTGTGCTTATTACATTAGATCCACCAATTGTTCTAGGAGAAGACTTGGGCAGGGAGCTAGGAATATTAATGGATGTGGATTCTACATACGGACATGGCTGTATTGAGTCCCAACAAGGCCTTTCTTGTACGCAATTAACTCCTAACAACCTGGGAAAGGAATAAGGGCATTGGTGTTAAAACAGTTTGAGGATAAAAGTGAAAGAAAGAACAACTTAGTAAACAAGATAGCAATAAATGGCATAATTATTTACAATTCATATGTTAAAATGTTTAAAGTACATGAATGGATTAAATATAAACCAGAATTTTCTACTCACAACTGAGTGCATAGGCAGAAGGTCTTGTGGCCTTAAGTAGTAGTGATGGATACATCTATTCAGCAGAGAGAGATAACAATGTTCTATCTATTCTCCAATCAAACAGTGCATGTTATTTTTCTTATCAATAGCATAACATTACATAAATTGCATCAGAAATAGGAGTAAGCTTTGGGACTGCACAAGGATCCTTTAATATTGGAAAGTGTTTGTCAAATAGGTTCTCCATATTTTTGCTCAACAATGGAAAAATGTCTGGAGCATTTGCCATATGCTTTTCACTTTTACGAGGAGGAAAGGGAGGATATTTCACACCATATAGTCCTTTAAACGAAACCTGAGTCCACCACAAATCAAAACTTAGCAAGTATGGAGTGACAAAGGAATCTATGCTGGTGAAGGCCAAATGATGTTTATTATACAAGAAGGTGAATGAATTGGTTTGCAAAGAAGACTGTAATCATGAACAATTATACCATGGAAACCAAGCCAACACTATTTGGAGGCTGCACATTGTTAGGCATTTAGAGAATGAGCCATTTAATGTCCTTAATGGTGTGGAGAGGCAGGTGAACCTAGTAAGAGTAGTACATAATATTATCTTGCAAGCAAAACACAAAGTAATGTTACATCCCCACATGACTTAGTGTATTTTATGTTAAGGATAATGATAAAAAACAAAGACAGAAATATCAGACTTTTTCAACTAGTAACTATGTATATCATCCAGTCATTGTATTTTTATGCACAAATTTAGTTAAAAATCTAATGTATTATAGCACATGACATATTAGCAGCAAAATAAACCTTTTAGCCATTTAAATTTTTTTAAATATTTTCTGTCATTATACTGTATTTCACTGCATAATCATCAGCAGCGTAATAGTCGCACCTTAATTTATAGACAAGCAATTAGGAACTTAAGCATTTCACTGCATAATGTTGAGTTAATATTCCAGGTGTTCACCACTGAGAAATATTGGAAAATAATGTGCTACCACTGCAACTATGAGTATGTTGGTCCTGTTAGATTCATGGGAGGGTAGAAAGCAGGCATGCGGCATATTCCAGTGCTTGGTACTGAGGTATTATTTCTATTTCTAAAGTCACTGATGTATCATGGAGGTTACACTGATGCGATAAATCAATGCCAACAGCTTATCAAATAGTGGTTAGCCCATAAATGAAACTGTTGTTCAAGCACCTAAAGCATAGGAATTAGCAGAGTGGTAAGCAAATGAAGCAGCAAGGGGGTGTAAAATGTTTTATACATGGTTAATATGTGCCAAGCCATCACCATATTATTCCTAAGTTGTGTAGAGTTGTTTGTTTCTATAGTTATTCTGATGAGTACTTATCTTGTCAAACAGTCATATGGAGAAATACAGAAATTATAAGGAAATTTTAATTAAGAGCGTGAAACAGTATATATTTGTCCCCAAAGGTAATTAAATTAATCATGAACTTGACTTTATTCATATACGTATTTGACTCTGTTTGTCCCAAATCATTCTTTCATTGTCAAGAAGATTGTCTATTTATAAGGATGATAATTATTGTTAAATGTTATTTTTCAATTGTATTTATGTAATTAAGGGTTGTTTTGTGTGCATTTCATGTCAGAAATGCGAAAAAGTCAAATTAATATCATTTTCTTAGCAAATTCGAGAGTATAAGGAAATGCAAAATATGACATCATAAAATGATGTCACAAGTAAGCATAAATAAGCAAGAAAATATTTGAACACATCATCTTAGCGATGCGCTGATATTAAATTTTCTCTTGGTCCGTTGTATTTGAACAGAGCAGAAATTTTTTCTATGTGCAGTTCAATTAAGTGATTGTTGAATAATAACTGAATATAAGTGTACCAAGGTTTAGAAGTGAGGAAACAATTATTGACAAATTTGATTATAGAAAGTTAAATTATCTACTCCATTAATTAAGGAAATTGAAGCTACTCCATATTAATTAATACAATTAAATCAACAAGATATAAGAAGATAGACGACACATATAGCAAAATTTCACTAAATATTTCAATACAGAATCTCGATCGTGCTAAGAAAAATAAATTAGTTAAAACTAGAGTTTTAAATTGCACTACATTGAAAGACTGTGGTAATCTACAAAGGTGCGAATGAAAATTCAACAAATGAAATCGAGCCTAATAATTCATCCCACACTGTACTGCGACCCTAGATAGTAGTAGTCTCACCAATAACTTCCATCATAACATAAGATACAACGATGAAGCCATTCTTAACACCTTTCAAAAAACTGCTGCACCAAGTGTTTGCATTCACAGAACTGAATGCTAATCGAGCTGCAGAAAAGGAGTTTTCAGTGAGTGAAGAACTTGTAAGAGATTGAGATAAAATGAAAATGCAACTGGAATGTACAAGCTATTTAAGGTGCTCTTTTCCTGATCCTAAAACCTGAAAGCTTCTAGAAATTGATACCAAGGTGCTACAGCTTTATCACTCTAGGCCATTCCTTGCCATCTGCCTATCACAGAGGTAGAGGTACAGTTATGCTGCACTGATACCTCTATGGACTTGTGAAAAACAAGATGATATGGTACACAGATGAGACCTTGAAGGCTAACTGTCGGCCACTGATCTACAAGGTATCTCCCTAACAGATCCATCATGATATGACTGCGTAGTTAAAACTATGTTAAATAAATAGAAAAAAGAAAGAATAAATGCAAATTTCATGAATGAATAAAAGAATTTTACTTATTAAATAGTGAAGGAGTTAGAAAAAAGGTATTTAGTAGTACATAAAACAAAAAAACAAAACAAAAATTTGTATGCTTATATACAATCAAATGCAATGACAACTGCCAGTGTTCCTCCCTCAAAGTGTCCCTTCCAGTTTTTTATCCTTTGATAACAGAGTGCAGAGTAAACTTGGACAGGTTTAATTTTTATAGACAAACAAGTATTTATGGAACTGATTATCCACATTAGTATTGCAGGACCTCCCAATAAACTTGAAACAAAAGAAACAACTTCAAATATTATGTATTACACAGCAAACATTGTTTATCACAGCATTTTGTGTTAGTATGGAAAGCTGTATATTTTAAGCACATACAACATAAGGTATATAAACATGCTTTTAAGATACAAATTGCAATTTTGCAAGCACAGTACTTCCGAACCTTTATCTTGTATGTATTCCACATGCTAACCTAAAAATAGTTTAGAGGAAGAACATTGTTCCACAGCCAGGTTTACAGAAGAATCTAAACTCTTTACCTTCTTATTTCTTCTTCTGCTTTGGCACGTTCAAAGCGCTCATTTGTTACATCCCTCTGTAAACTTTGTACCTGCTTACTGTACTCAGTTGTTTGGGACCGGTATTGTTGAATTTCATTCTTCTTACTGTCACTGTGAAAATACTTAATGATGTTAAAGATATAAAATAAATAAAGCATTCTGTATAATTATTATTATTCATTTATTTATTTATTTATTTATTTATTTATTCCAACAAACATACTCTTGGTGTTTTTAAACATGCAAGCCGTGTGTGGACAATGTTTGAGAGGTAGAATCAGAACTGGTAAGCGGAGGGTCTATGGTTCAAATACCATCTGTGGCATTGAATTTTTCAGTTCTGATTCTACTTCTCATTCTGTGTTCTTAATGTAGCATGTAACACAAATTTGATTTCTCTGTTTCTCACAGTTTCTAACCACAAATTCATGCAGCATATAAATTAGATGTGGTATATGTGAATAAATATTAAGCAAGAGTGGCAACTTCTAGTGGGGTAGCAAAGTTGCTTAGCTACTAGAGTTTTAAAATCGATTGTTAAATAAGGAAATAATGAAGCTATTAACAGTGAAGCAACATCTGCTTATAGACTTGTACAAGTTTCAAACATCACCAAAGTGAATACATATTTATAAAATGTTTACAACTCATCCAACCTATATAAGCACTTTTCCATTAAAAATATTCTTAGTTATTCTTTGGAACATGTTTTTTATTTTGTTTGGCAGCTTAGTGTAGAAGATTTTGTCCCTCATAAAGGGATCCTTTTCTGTTGCAGTTTTATTTACAGATCCTTTATAGTACTTATTTTGTATTCTAGTTTTATACTTATGACTATGTTTTATCTGCACTAAGTTTTCCTTATTCATTACAAACATTATCACTTTATACACATATATTGATACAACAGCCAATATTTTCGCTTTTACAAAGATATCTCTACAAGTTTTCCTATTTTTTGTCGCATTTAACGACTGCTTTTACTACTACGGTACTGCAGGTGGTGACACTAATGATACATGGAATGAAGATGGAGCACTGGTGGAATGAGATGGTGGGGGAAACTGGAGAACCCGGAGGAAACCTGTCCCAGTGCCACTTCGTCCACCGCAAATCCCACATGCAGTTGCCTGGGATCAAACATGGGCTGCTTTGGTGAGATCCCTATTATTTGCATTATATAAACATGTTATAGCTTTATCTTTCTTTCATAGAAGTTTTAAAACAGTGTTGTTGTAATTAATTTAATTTAAAAGGTGAGTTAATTAATAACACTGAACAACACTTACAACATATTTCTCCGGGACGCGTTTCGAAGGTAACTTTCCTCCATTTCCATGGAGGAGGAAATGGAGGAAAGTTACCTTCGAAACGCGTTCCGGAGAAATATGTTGTAAGTGTTGTTCAGTGTTATTAATTAACTCACCTTTTAAATTAAATGTTATAGCTTTTTCTGTGTGATAATTCTGTTTGTATTGGTCATACATGTGCTACCCCACATCTCAATTCCATACTGCTGATATGGATGAATTAGACTAAACTAGCTTTAGGTTTAAAGAATCTTTATAAGCTTGTTGTTTTATTCATTTGTAATGTATAAAAACTTCTGTTCTGGCAGTTTAAATCTATACAGGTGTCACAAAATTAGACCAACAAACTTTGGGAGCTGATAGATAACATTATTTTAAATGCTTTTTCTTAAGGAAAGTTTTTGCTGAAGTGCTTCGTTTAAGCACTAGATGAGTTAGTGTCATAAGTTACTGCCTTGTACCCAGTTTAAGTACATATTTACGGCAAAAATCAACAATGCAAATTAGGATTGCATTTATCTTAGTAAGGCACACAATCTTAATCCAAGAAACAAACACAGAACACATAAACAAAACAAAAACATTTCATTGTTTACAGTTAATCGCAGCTTTACTATTCAAAATTAGACAAACATTTAAACCACAGAAATGGGTGATGTCTTTGCGAGAGTACAGCAGAATAGGGTATGGTGATGCACTCTTTCTGTTAATCACAATGGGTGTGCATTCCAACATTTACTTTGAATAGTAAAGCGGTGATTAACTGTAAGCAATGAGGTGTTTGTGTTTTGTTTATGTGTTCTGTGTTTGTTTCTTAGATTAAAATTGTGTGCCTTACTAAGATAAATGCAATACTAATTTGTATTGTTGATTTTGCCTTAAATACTTAAACTGGGTGGGAGGCAGTAGCCTCCATTGCAGCAAAAAACTTTCCTTAACAAAAGTGTTTAAAATAATGTTGTCTATCAGCTTCCAAAGTTTGTCGATCTAATTTTGGGACACCTATCTTCAAGTGTAATTTAACATTGTGTTTTTCAGGTTGGAAATTCAGCAAGGAGTCCCATGGATAACTAACCCTCTGTTAGGTTATCATTTTAGGTTGTTTATGTTGCACTTAATATTCCCAACCCTTCTACGTATAATGCTAGTTTACATGTTCAAAGTAAAAAGCTGATGCCCATCTAAAACATAAAAGCAATTTGAATTGTGACAACAGAAGAGCTTTGAGTTCTATCTAGCACCCTCTTTTAACTAATGATGTCACTGGTCCTCCCACCACCAATAGAAATGTTGGTGGGCAGAGCAAGGAAAGTATCAATTAGGATGTACAGCTGTTTTTCTTCACACATAGCCCAAGAAGAAGCAGGTCACATGACCTGCAAAATGTCAGCAATGTCTACATGGTGCAGCCTACACCGGAAGAGCTAAGAAAAATAATGGTGCCCATTGTTTGTGGAACAAATTATACTGCCCTTCTTTCAAGAGAGACATTCATCCTTGGAAATATTAGCTAGACACTGTAGTACACCACAATTATAACATAATTAAGTCCTTTACATATTTGCCAAATAATATTTCTATCTTGTAGTTACTTTATTTGTAAGTCTTTTTATACTAATTTACCCAATAAAATCAATGAAATGTTACTTTCCCTAAAACAAGCATTTGTTGAGTCCACTCTTTATTTTTACAAAGTCACATATAAGGAAATCTCTATTCTAGAATGCTAATATTGATTCATAAACGTAAAAGCTTGGTATTCACTGACAAAGAGAACTTTCTAAAAAAAGCTAGTTAAGAAGTTATTGACTCTTTATAAAAGGAACATGCCTTTGGTAAGTTAGAACATATAAAAATTGGAAGCAATATGATTAACCAAAGGTTTCGATGTTAGGGCTTAACTAACCTGCTCAGTCCTGATTTTAATCTGCTTTAATCCAAAGTCTGTTAATGCATACTAAGCAAAGATTTTCCAGGAAATTCTGCCAATACAAACTGCACTGTTAGATAGATTTATTCATGCACATGTTTCAATTTTAAAAATGTTTCATTCTTTTTCATTTTCATGAATTCTTAATTATCCAAATATGAGCTTCGAAAATTTGAATTAAATATGTATTCTTAACACTGTTTAAATAGGAATTTCAGCGGGGATCATAATTTTTTTCGAATTATCAATGATTTGAATTACCCAAAATTAAATTAACCAGAGGCTACTGTAGTAACAACAGCAATAACAGCTTGTTCAGTATCTCATGTTGAGCATGCTAGTATCTCATTACAGTTCCAAGTGAATGTAAACAATATGCAAATGTTCAATTAGCTTTCAATGTAAGTTATCCTTTTAATATAAAATGTATGATGAAAACGAGGCGCTTAGAACAGTAGAACATGTCATTAAAATCTATAAAAACTATGTTTGTTAATATTTAAAAACACTTTTGCTCCATTTAAAACTATTAAATCTTACTATTAAACTGCATCAACACTATTAAACTTAGAGGACAGATTTATCAAATTCATAATTGAAACACAACAAGCTGGATGGCTACCTCTTTTGGATTTGAAAATAATGAGATCTACAAATTAGAATATGGCATATACAGGAAACCAACACACAATTATACAAAACATAATAGTTTCAATCCAAGAGCACATTAGTATGCTATCTTTGATATATTAATATCCCATTAACAATTGTAGGATAAAAAAAAGAACTAGAGCACATTAAATGTGTTGCAAATTTGAATGATTTCAAATCCAATCTTATAACCAACTTGGTTAATAAACATAAAAGATGGAAAACCATCAAGGACATCAGTAAGTTAAAAACAGGAAACATACAAGAAAGATACTGTAAAATCACATATCCAAAAGTGTTTAATAAATTCAACAAGATTTTTAAATATCATAAAATAAAAGTGACTCCTCAAAGCAAACATAATGTAAGCTATATGCCATTTAAAAAATACTAATCTAAGTAATAAGTTATCAAGAATTTACTGCATTAATTGTGAAGATTGTCATAAAATATATATTGGTGAAATCAGGTGGAATTTACAAACTTGATTAAAGGAACACTTCAGAAATACAAAATACAAATGACACATAAATCATCCATAACTTCTCATTTTTGGTGATGCAACCACAATATTAGTCAAGAAATAAATTCTTAAAACTGGCAAAGTGTCATTGGGAATTAATAGTGTGGGAGAATATTCACATCATCAAGAACAGGAATTGAATAGTGAACTTTGAAGTAACAGCAATAAATGATGTCTTATGATGACCAATGGGAACGAAGCAGACCAGATAATGAGAGAAGGGAAGACAGTGACATGATGAGGAAACCATTCGGCTGACCACCTGATGATGGAGAGGAGCCTCTCTGAAACTAGTCCTAAAGGTTAATTAAGAAAATTAATTATTGAGAGTGAGTTGGAGTCAACGCGAAACTTGAGTCAGTTTTGCAACAAGAACTTGCAACATTACTAAGATAAGTGAAGTTTTTAGTTTCTAATTTGTTCTTACTTTAGAATTTAGTCCTTAAGGATTTTTTAAAGTGGAGCAGAAGTGTTTTTAAATGTTGACAAACATGGGTTATATGATTTTATTCTTTTAAGTTCATGAATTTCTATTACTTTGAACAAATCTTGATAGGAGCTGTATTTTAAGATTAAAATAACTATGCTCGTATTTATATTTAACCACTTTGAAAGAATTTTATTTTGATTTAGATATTAAAACTTTTACATTTAAAGCTATATTTATATTTTACTGTTTGCATTATTGTGTAGTTGCCCAACATTATTTAATTATTTATTTACTTACTTATTTAATTATTTATTATTTATTTATTTTATTTAATTAATTAATTTATTTATTTATTTGTGCACCTTTTTAGCTCATTTCCTTTTCATTCTTACTCACTGATTTAGTTCAACATTTCTAACAATGCCCTATAATAATGAACAAGCTTTAATTTTAATGTTAAAATCTTTTTTTAAAGCCATCTAAAATTATTGCTGGTTAATGAATCATTTCTATAACAATTAGGAGTAGAGAAAGTCATACAATTGGACTATATTAATTTTTTTAGTATAAAACAAATTTGGCCGAAACTATTTAGAAATTACTCTAAAATCTAGTTTTTAACTTCTGCAGTTCTACATGCTCAGTGTTATCTGTCAACTTGCAAAAATATGCAGTAAGATATCAAACAGTTGAAAATTAATTGTTCTTCCACACTAGCCGTGGGTAGCACAAGGTTGTAAAGAGGTAGAGTGAGACTAAAAAATTCAATGCCATAGCCGGAATTTGAACCACTGGAGGATGTGCGGTTCAAATCCCCACTATGACATTGAATTTTTCAGTCTTACTCTACCTCTTTACAACAGCATGTGCTTTATGTCCAATATAACTTGCATAAAACTCAAGTAAAATTATGGGAAAAATTAGCATCTGTGATCACCTTAATTGCTAATGATCTTCAATCTTGCACATCACATCTGTGGTTTGCAGGATTCAGGATCAATAAGCATGGTTGCTGTATAAGGGAGCACATTTGTCAAAAAATCTATAAGATGAGAAGAGGTGCTTTAAAATGTACAAACTCCAATTTGAATGGACAAGAGAGAGATAACTTACAGTTCTGTTTGCAATTCTGCTATCTTAGTACGTAGAGATAACATCTCTTCTTCAGCCTTCTGCAGTTCCAACTTTAGGTCAAGCGCTTCCTGCCGTGTTGCTGTTAAAAGATTTTCCAAGCTGTCCACGCTTGCTTTGTCTTTGGAACGGCGCTTATTGCATTTTTTGTGCTCTTCCCTTATTGTTGCCAATTCAGTTTCAAGCTGAAAATATTTCACAGAAGTCCTTTTTATTAAGTAATCTGATATGCTGTAATGGTATTAAATAATACAGTTTGAAGTATTAGCAGAATTAGGTATTTTGGGCTAAGAAAAAGGGGGTAGCCACATGTACAGAACAACCGAATGACGTCATTGTTATGTATAATCAGGTGATGCGCAGCTTTGAGGTGAAAGAAAGTGTTGATGACACTGTCATCTCCTCGAGGTGAAGCAGCATACTACATGGTGTACAGTCACTTAACTCCAAGGCTCCTGGATAAAAGTCATAGTAAAGGGATGACTTATAAAGGTTGGGATGATTAAGGTGAACCATTGGTAAAGCAACAAAGATCACAGCATGTTAAAGGGCACGTCCCAACACGTCATGTTAAATTTTGATGAAGGAGGTAAATGCGACATTGTCACTGCAGATGACTGTTTGGAGGAGTAACCATGCATGGCTGAACTTAGTTGGCTGTTTCAACTGCAGTGGAACACTGTTTAAGAAGACAAATCTTCTAGGAAGTTGAAAGCATAACAACACGATTTCCTTGTCGAGCACAAGAAATAGTCTCTGTGTCCAACTATGCTTCACAGTAAAATGGGGCTGGTGTCGACCTGGGAAATGGATGGAGCAGCACATATTGAAAGATAAGTACTGTGTAGGGAGTTTAGTAACTAAAATTGGTGGTAACATTTAGGAAGAAAGCTTTGGGGCAGTTATAAGAAAAGTCCATGTCTGTAATGTTACGGTTATTAATTCCATGGTTAATGGGTTTGGTGAAGTAAGCCCGGTAGGAATTAAGTGTAGAGCATTTTGGTAGAAAGGTTTTAAAGATTGTATTTTCAAATTGCTGGTGTAAGGAGTTGAGATGTTGGTTTCATATGTGTAGCAAGAATCAAGGTTTACTTGAACATTTTAAAGTGTTGTAAACGCTTCATAATTAATTACTGATTCATGCAAATGTATTCGTGCCAGAATTTCTCATTGTAAGAAGTGGTAAATAGTTAAACTGGTGCAGTGCAAGCGAAAACTAACAAGTTAAATATTCAACTCATACAGTTTAATGTAAAACCAAAAGGTGTTGTTTTATGAGGAAAGTAAAGGGTTCAAGTTTGATGGTATATTTTAAGGGGTGTAAGTGAGAAACAAATTTTGTCACAGATTGATGTAGACATGCTTATACAGGAAATGCTGATTTAACTGGGAGGAACTATTTAACTTGTGTAATTTAAGTATATAAATAAATATTATTACTACACTAATCTGGCTCTCTATTTGATATGCCTTCACAATCAACACGGTTCTATGAGTTGGGCATAAGTAGGGTGTAAGAGAAAGGTATTAATGTAAGAAAATGGAAATTAAAGCCAACATAGGCTAATATGGCGCAATGCATAAATAAAAAGGCTACAAATTCATATAATTTGTAAAAAAGATACAACTCAAGCTTACACAATAGGTTACAAACCAAATTGCTATTTGTAAACCCCTGAGTCTTCCTAAGAACATCTCATTTTCTAAATTCAGTGTTCTTAATGACATATATAAATATCATAGTCAATAATGATTGGTTTAGCATATCAATTGTTTGTTATTGTTATGTAGTGTTTAACGACCGCTTTTACTACTACAGCACCGCAGGCGGTGACACTGATGACACATGGAATGAAGATGGAGCACCGGTGGAATGAGATGGCAGGGGAAACCGGAGCACCTGGAGAAAACCCGCTCTGACGCTGCTTCGTCCACCACGAATACCACATGCGGGTCCCTGGGATCGAACCCGGGCCGCCTAGTTGGTAGGCGAGCATGCTAACCGCTCGGCCATGGCGCCACCTATCTATTGTTTAAAATCAATAAATACATATACTATTTATTTATGCCAACAAACTTACTGTTGGTGTTTTTAAACACACAAGCCGTGTGTGGGCAAAGCTTGAGAGATAGAACTGGAACTTAAAAATTCAATGCCACAACTGGGATTTGAACCACAGATCTTCCGCTTACCAGGCGGCTGCTCTAACCATTGAGCTATTGTGACAAACTGCCAGAATGGCATTAAATTCTCAAACCAGTTTGTATTTCTCCTGGTAAACCACAAAGGCAGTCTCACATCAGAGACAAATTACCCCAATGGTGACTTACTATTGTAAGTACTTTATATCCCAGGATTAAATAACCTTGAGATGGTAATTATTATTTATTTGAGAATTTAATGCTATTCTGGCAGTTTGTCACAATAGCTCAGTGGTAGAGCAGCCACCCGGTAAGCGGAAGGTCTGTGATTCAAATCCCAGTTGTGGCATTGAATTTTTAAGTTCCAGTTCTACCTCTCAAACTTTGCCCACACACGGCTTGTGTGTTTAAAAACACCAACAGTAATTCTAAAATAAGAACAAATTAGAAACTAAAAACTTCACTTATCTTAGTATGTTGATATTCTTTTTCTATTTTTCTGACCCAGGGGTTTCATGCTATATCCAGCTCATTCTCAAAGTCATATAAACAAAATCATTGCCAAGCTACAATCTTTTATTTTTGTGAAAAACAATTATTCATATTCAATTTTTTATTTACCAATCTCTGAAAACAAAAATTTATAAATACAATCTATAGATGGTAATTCAAAGTTCATGACATGGTTCCTGTTTTTTAAAATAAAAATTTTTTCCCAAACCATTAAATCTATCGGATTACTTAACTGTTTTAATAATTTAACCTCTGAATTAATTTCATGATTAAATGACCAAAAATGATCTGCCACAGCTGATTTATCAGTTTGTTTATATTTAATATTTCTAAAATGTTCTTTTATTCTGGTTTCTAGATGACGTTTAGTTTTACCAATATAAACTTTATCACAATCTGAACAGCTAAATTGATAAAGGCCAGATTTTTTTATAATTTGGTATTTTATCTTTTTTTGAAAAATTAAGTAAATTTTGTATATTAAATTTATTTTGAGGGACCAAATTTATTCCATATTCTTTAAAAATCCTTGTAAATTTTTTATTAGCCCATGGATGGTAAGTAAACTTTTTAAAAATATAATTATCTTTTATTTTTTTAAGGGTTGAAACTTCTTTGACAGCTTTTTGATATTTAAATTCCCCTATCCTTTTATGTATAAAATCTGTATTAAAACCATTAATTACTGCAGTGTTAATAATATGTTTATATTCTATGTCAAATTCATCTTTATTAAAGGGTATATTTATTAATCTATAAATTAAACTATTAAAAACAGCAAATTTATGTGCAAAAGGATTAAAACTTTTATATTTTATGTAATTATCAGTGTGAGTAGATTTTCTGTAAATATCAAATTTCAATTTATTTTTATGTCTTTTAATTTTTAAGTCCAAAAATGAAAGGAATCCATTATTCTCAGTTTCCAAAGTGAATTGTATAGCTTTATCTTGTAAATTTAAAAGTTTTAAAGCATCATTTATCTGTTTATTAGGGACAACAGCAAAAATATCATCCACATATCTATACCATATTTTAAAAATTAAAGGGAATGATTTTGTAATTTGAGTTTCAAAAAAACTCATGAAAAGATTAGCAAGAAATGGCAAAAGTGGACTACCCATTGCCAAGCCAGAAGTTTGTTGAAAAAAATTACCATTAAAACTAAAGAAATTTTGATCTAAACAAAGATTTGTAAGTTTTACAAAATCATCTACTAAGTCATTATCTAATTCTAAAGCATTTAACCATTTTTTTAAAAAAATCAAAAGCTTTTTTCTAGGAATGCTAGAATGATAAATTAGTTTCTTTTGATGTAGTTTCTTTATTTCCTAGCATTCCTAGAAAAAAGCTTTTGATTTTTTTAAAAAAATGGTTAAATTCTTTAGAATTAGATAATGACTTAGTAGATGATTTTGTAAAACTTACAAATCTTTGTTTAGATCAAAATTTCTTTAGTTTTAATGGTAATTTTTTTCAACAAACTTCTGGCTTGGCAATGGGTAGTCCACTTTCGCCATTTCTTGCTAATCTTTTCATGAGTTTTTTTGAAACTCAAATTACAAAATCATTCCCTTTAATTTTTAAAATATGGTATAGATATGTGGATGATATTTTTGCTGTTGTCCCTAATAAACAGATAAATGATGCTTTAAAACTTTTAAATTTACAAGATAAAGCTATACAATTCACTTTGGAAACTGAGAATAATGGATTCCTTTCATTTTTGGACTTAAAAATTAAAAGACATAAAAATAAATTGAAATTTGATATTTACAGAAAATCTACTCACACTTATAATTACATAAAATATAAAAGTTTTAATCCTTTTGCACATAAATTTGCTGTTTTTAATAGTTTAATTTATAGATTAATAAATATACCCCTTAATAAAGATGAATTTGACATAGAATATAAACATATTATTAACACTGCAGTAATTAATGGTTTTAATACAGATTTTATACATAGAAGGATAGGGGAATTTAAATATCAAAAAGCTGTCAAAGAAGTTTCAACCCTTAAAAAAATAAAAGATAATTATATTTTTAAAAAGTTTACTTACCATCCATGGGCTAATAAAAAATTTACAAGGATTTTTAAAGAATATGGAATAAATTTGGTCCCTCAAAATAAATTTAATATACAAAATTTACTTAATTTTTCAAAAAAAGATAAAATACCAAATTATAAAAAATCTGGCCTTTATCAATTTAGCTGTTCAGATTGTGATAAAGTTTATATTGGTAAAACTAAACGTCATCTAGAAACCAGAATAAAAGAACATTTTAGAAATATTAAATATAAACAAACTGATAAATCAGCTGTGGCAGATCATTTTTGGTCATTTAATCATGAAATTAATTCAGAGGTTAAATTATTAAAACAGTTAAGTAATCCGATAGATTTAATGGTTTGGGAAAAAATTTTTATTTTAAAAAACAGGAACCATGTCATGAACTTTGAATTACCATCTATAGATTGTATTTATAAATTTTTGTTTTCAGAGATTGGTAAATAAAAAATTGAATATGAATAATTGTTTTTCACAAAAATAAAAGATTGTAGCTTGGCAATGATTTTGTTTATATGACTTTGAGAATGAGCTGGATATAGCTTGAAACCCCTGGGTCAGAAAAATAGAAAAAGAATATCAACATACTAAGATAAGTGAAGTTTTTAGTTTCTAATTTGTTCTTATTTTAGAATCTTGTTGCTTCACTGTTAATAGCTTCAATTTTTACTTAATTTAACACCAACAGTAAGTTTGTTGGCATAAATAAATAATAATTATCCTGTAGGTATTGAAGTTCTAGGTGTAAGTATCCTTGTCTGCGATGTCAAACGCTCGGTGAAATAGAGTGGAAATGATTGTTTTCTTCTGAGTGGGATGCTGGTGGCTGGAGGCGTCCAAGTATCTGTTGGTGTGTGTGGACTTTCTGTAGACTGTGTGTCCCAGGTTGCCATCCAGTTTTTTGTACACTAGAACATCCAGAAAGGGGAGGGAGTTGTCGCTCTCCACTTCCATAGTGAATTTGATATTTGTGTGCAGACTATTGAAATGGTCCAGAAAAAAGTTAATTTTTCTGTCCTGTGTGGCCAGATGACAAATGTGTCGTCGACGTACCTATAGAAGGCTTTTGGTTTGTGTGTGGTGGTGTCCAGTGCGGTGTGTTGAATGTTTTCCATGAAGAAATTGGTAATAACCGGTGATAATGGTGAACCCATGGCCACTCCATCAGTTTGTTCATAAAACTGGCCATTGTAGCAGAAGTAGGTGGACTGAGAGTGTGTCTAAAGAGTTGTATGAGTCCTCCGGAAATTGTTCTGCTATGAGATGCAGTGAGTCTCCTAGAGGCACTCTGGTGAAGAGGGATTTGACGTTGAAACTCACCAAGATATCGCCCGGGTCCAATCTCAGGGTTGAGATCTTTTGTATGAAGTGTTTTAAGTTATTAATATATGTTCTGAAGCTTGAGTTTTTACATTTTTGAAATGTTATATGTTAATATTTGCAAAATGCCTAATTTTGCTATGGTTCTGCCCAGAGAAATTGGTGCAGTTGAAAGAATGTTAGTAATTTGGAGAATCATTGTTTTGCAGAAAATAGTGGGTCCCTAATATTCAGTGTCAAAATCTGAAAATGTTAAAATTAATTCAATATGTCCATGTTGTATGTGACGTGACACTGATATGTGAATTGATAACCGATCCTGAAAGTTGTCCAATGCACGTGCAGTGAATGCCACTTGAATCGGTAATTATTAACAGGGTAAGAGATAACCAATTACTGTTTCAGGTAAACATTATTGGGTAACTAATTACTTTGTATTTGTTATTTTGGTTGCCTGGGATTGAACCTGGGCCACTTTGATGAAAGGCCAATGGTCTAAGCACTTGGCCATGGCACTGCCATTGTTTTTCCTTCCCATTCTTATAAGACATACACAAGAACTTACAACAAGAATAATATAGATTTTTATGTCAAATAATTTTTTCTGCAGCAATTTCTACACTATGTTGTTTTATTTTTAAGTTTCCCAGATTAAACTATCATTTGGCACATATAAAACATCTTATGTAATTCTTCTCATTAATAAGAAAGAGTAACTTACAAGATCTGAGCAGTTATGTTTTGTTTTCTAAAGTATGGATCCAACCATGCCTATATTACTTAATTTGGAATTATTTTTGGTAAAATGATTCTCACATGCAACTCAACGTAAATGGAAGAATCACTTTATATATGCATGCTATAGTAAATAAGGGATTATATAAAATTTAATGCATAGAGAAAGTTGTGTGAGTGTGACATCATCGGATTTCTCTTTGAGAATGTTGAATTTATCAATACATTAAAAAAGAGAGGTTTGAGATACTAAAAATGCTTACTTGCAGTTTTGAAATATTACACTGAGCCACTTGTTGAACCATTTCTTCTTTCTGGGCATCCAATTTGTTACACAAATCCCTTAAAGCAGCAAGGTCAGCTTCTATTCGATGTCGCTGATTATTGCTTTCTCGTAACTGTGTCTCTAAACGTGCAATAGTTCCAGAGAGATCTACTATCTGCAATATAACACACAGTAATGGTCAATAAGTGATGTTTCCTCTGCTCAATAATGGTATAATGCATTAACTGTTACTTAATTGAAATGAACAATTCAAAAATGCATGCAAATTAAAATACTGCTTTTGGATACAAACATAACTTTAAAAAGAAATTCGAAATATTATATTTTAAATTCAGGCCTTTATGTATGAAAGCTGCTGTCTATTTGACCACTGTAAACATTACAGTTATAAGAGGCGTCTCTCTAAAGAAATGGTTAAATTCTGCAAATATGATAATATGAAGGTAATTGCACATATAACAAATGTATTCCTTAATTCATGAACCTTCTCCAATAAGGTTACAATTGCACCAATTTATAAACAGAAGGTCCCCATATTAGCAATGGAAAACTACCAACCTATATCTCTATGCTCTAGTTTCTCAAAAGTAATATAATTATTTTTAAAACAGTTTCAATACTAGTATGGATTTGCAATTTTTAAAGGAAATGACATTGTTATGTAAATAAATAAACTGAATAGTGTAACATTTGATAATTTTATTTTTTATTTAAAGTTTTCATAATTTATTTGTTTCATTTAAATTTATCTAGTAAAAAAAGGAATGATTTAATAGCTATTATCCTTGATTTGTTAAAAGCATTTGACTGTGTATACATTAACATATTAATGAACCAATTGGAAAACTACAGGATAACTACAGTCATTCCATATGAAACTGGACAGTGGAAAACCTTCCACAGTTATTTGGAATTCAAACGCCGTGTGCTTATTGAGGGATTATACATTGCCGACAGTAGGCAGGATACACTTACACATACTAACCCCTATCCTGTGCTAATTTTTAATTTCATGGGATATTTAATTTGTTATCTCCTGTCTTTGATGTCGAACCAGAATTACTTTAACGGCTAAATATTCCACATTCTGAGTAGAATATTTGAATATGTTTTCCTAGTTTTTAAAATGATGGCACCTATCTAAACTCAATTTTATTAAAATAACAAATATATGATTAAAGAAAATAATATAACCATAATAGCATGTACACACGCGCACGCACACACACTAAATATCGTTGATTTATTTCTGTTTGCTGGCTGTTTTGAGATGAGCTGACCCATGCATAGAGATGATGCACAATATATTGGGAAATTGAGAGAAAGTTATATCTCCTTTTAAACATGTAATATATGACATACTACAAGGATCAAAATTAGAATCATATTTATATAAACTGTGCCTTACAAGATGCAGAAGGATTAGTCATAGGATATGCTGAACAACATAATGATTATAATCACTGGTAATACAGTAACAGATGCACAAGATAAAGCAAACTACTAGAAACAACAAATGAGCATCTGGTAGGGATATAGTAACGTAACGTAACGTAACGTAACGTAACGTAACGTAACGTAACGTAACGTAACGTAACGTAACGTAACGTAACGTAACGTAACGTAACGTAACGTAACGTAACGTAACGTAACGTAACGTAACGTAACGTAACGTAACGTAACGTAACGTAACGTAACGTAACGTAACGTAACGTAACGTAACGTAACGTAACGTAACGTAACGTAACGTAACGTAACGTAACGTAACGTAACGTAACGTAACGTAACGTAACGTAACGTAACGTAACGTAACGTAACGTAACGTAACGTAACGTAACGTAACGTAACGTAACGTAACGTAACGTAACGTAACGTAACGTAACGTAACGTAACGTAACGTAACGTAACGTAACGTAACGTAACGTAACGTAACGTAACGTAACGTAACGTAACGTAACGTAACGTAACGTAACGTAACGTAACGTAACGTAACGTAACGTAACGTAACGTAACGTAACGTAACGTAACGTAACGTAACGTAACGTAACGTAACGTAACGTAACGTAACGTAACGTAACGTAACGTAACGTAACGTAACGTAACGTAACGTAACGTAACGTAACGTAACGTAACGTAACGTAAGAGTTTGGCAATGCCAAACGTCAAGTTTGGAGGTACTGTGACTAATTTAAACCAATCTGCGAGTAGTACAATGTAGGAATAAATTGTGCCTCTCTATGTAACTATTTACATCAAAGCTCTTTCTGTGTTTTTTTTTTTTTGTTTTGCTCCTAAAGTAGATTCTCCATATTTTATTTGCCATTTAAAAATGTTTCTTACTCAATATTTTCATATTCTCTTTTTCATTTTTGGAAAACATAACCTCTAATTAGAGAAATACAGCTGCTTCGATATCTGCCAAGTCTGCCGAGTAAACAAATCATTTCCATTACATTAAGTTAAGTGCATCCAAATAGACCTTCCAGTTTCTTACTTCACATTGTGTCCATTTGCATTAAGTCAAGTTAAGTTAAATTCATCGTAATCCCGACATAAGCTTTACTTATCTTAATTTCTGCTGAAATTTCTTGAATTCCAATGCATTATAGTCTCTAAGATTTGTTAAAACTTTGGAATAACACAAAAATAAATACATAAACAATTTATTCAGTCAACTAAGAGTGAAGTGGTTACTAAGTAATATTGTACTTTAGTATTCCTGTTTCAATGAAAAACAGTTGGAGAAGAGAGAGGTATATAGATAATAACAATAAAAGAAGAAAGAGGGGATAGCATGACTGAGAGCATGAGACAGGAGTATTGAAATTTTGGGTTTTGGATCTTCAGTTTCTTATGAGCTTGCAACATATTCCTACTTTGAGAGGTAGAGCCGAAACTTAAAAATTCAATGCCACAACTGGGATGCCATTCTGGTGGTTTGTCACAATAGCTCAGTGGTAGAGCAGCCGCCCAGTAAGCGGAAGGTCTGTGGTTCTATTCCCAGTCGTGGCATTGAATTTTTAAGTTCCAGTTCTACCTCTCAAACTTTGCCCACACACGGCTTGTGTGTTTAAAAACACCAACAGTAAGTTTGTTGGCATAAATAAATAATAGTCCTACTTATTAACAGTTGACAGTTGTTAGTACCCTGCATGTTACAGAATGTTTATGAGTTACAACTTCAGTATTACATAAATTACACCAATGTATAAAGACTGATGCAAAATTTAATGGCAGGTGGCTCAACACAAAATACAATCATAGGTGTTGTGTAGTTAAATATGTTGTAAAATCACACTGTAAAGCCAGTGATATAAATGTCATTTGCACCTACAAAATTTATTTGTACAAGAGGAAATAGAATATTAATGGTTAGCTATAAGCTGCCATTGAATTTTGCATCTCCTATTATGTGATTAGCAAGATGAACAGAAAAATAGCATTTTATACCAACAGATTGCAAAATCACTGAGTAAGTAATGGGCAGAAAAAGTTAAGTGACTTACACATCAGGTTCTTTATTCATCTCACATCTTACCTGACTCATATAGCCACTGACAAGTGATTGGCCAGTTTCCACCTCGCCTTGCAGATCTATAATTTTATTTTCACTTTCTTGCAGCTGAGAACGTAACTTTTCCATCTCTGTTTCTAAACTATGATTGTTGCTCTCCAATGTAGTAGCTTCCATACTTAAGCTTTTGTAGTGCTCCAGCATTTCATTTCTCTCTCCTTCCTGAAAGCATATGCATATCAAATGGTAATTTTTATGAACCAACTAGAGTTTAAGATAGGAGAGGGAGTTATCGGAAGTAGAATAGGGAGAGGCAAGAGGTATTTGAGGAAATGAACAATTTTGGCTTTATGGGATGTTCTGTTCTCAAGAACTACAATAGAGGATAGCAATGACAGAAAATTTTTAAAAGAAAAACAAATATTTTGTATACCCTTGAATAAAGAACTAAGAGATACGTTGGTGAAGTGAAGTGGTTATGGTGCAGAAACTTTGATGTTGCAATGAAGTGAGGAAAAATAATTGGAAGCATTTGAAATGTGAGTAAGAAGGAGAAATGGACACACAAAATATGTATTAAGCTTCTTCAGTCTAAAGATGGCCTTAGAGTCAATATCGCTGAGACTTGGAGATCTTAATCATTATCATATTAATCATTCTGCTGATCACCCATGAGTGGGTTATTAGCAATTAATGTCAAATAGGATTCCATTCTTAACCGTAGCAGTTTTAAAAAGAGTGAGTAAAAGAAGAAAATGCTACGATGAACAGGAAGAGCAAGGGAAAGAGGACAGGGAAGAGAAATTGGCTGGGACAATGAATGAGAAGAAACTGCTTATTAAGTGATGTATTAAAGGGAATGGTGAACTTTAAAATATTAAGGGCTGAAAAATATGCTATGTGACAATATCCAAATAAATGGTTCATACATAATAATAAATACCATGTATTAAATGAAATAATTTTATAATAAACCACATAAAATCAATTATTAAACTGGTACAGCTCTCATTATAGGTAGAATGATTCCCCTCACAGGACAGTATCTATTTATTAAGGAAACAGAATTGATGGGGTAGAGCTAATATCTTAGGGAAACCCAATAAGACAATGGCTACAGTGCACCCAGAACTACAGAAAATGGTGCTTTGCTCATGTATATGCATGCATGCATGCACACACATGCATAAAAAAAGCTGTTTGACAAATACTTAAATATCATTTTGCTAGGGTGGCAGAAAAAGAATTAGCATTTGTAAATACCTCCTCAAGGAGGTTTGCTTGGTATTACCCACTCATAGAACAACTAAAGAAAACACACAGAACACTTTCTTCAACACATTATGGCACATATCTATCTACCCATATCGTCATGGGTATTTGAGACAGACTCATGGATGTGAAGTCTATGGTTCAGTTCTCAGCTCTTGCCAGAATTCTCCTCCCTGACTGAGGTTTCTTTCAAGTTTTTCTCAGTCATCATAACTGGCAAATACTTGGGAGGTACCTAAAGTTGGCCTTAAATGTTTCCATCCCAAATTTTATTTCCCAGTTATCGTTTAATTTCACCTATACTACTGTCCACCTCCTATAGTGGCATATATACACGAGCTATTTGTTTTTAAAGCTTTGACCGGTTGTGAAACCAAAACTATAGTGAAAATCAGTTCAAGCTTTGTGCACATGTGTTGTGCAATGTCTCTAGTATGCCCTTTGATCATGTTAGATTGCACTTATCAGTTCTGAGCATGCAGTGAGCACATAAACATGCCCAAAACAATAGAGTCTCCTGCCAAATATGGAGTGCATGCTGTAATCCAATTTCTTTATGCAGAGGGGTGTAATGCAGCCAAAATTCATTGACAAATGAGTAATGTGTACAGTGAAACTTTCGAGTGATAGCAAAGAGCAGAAAGGGTGCAGGAACTTTGAAGCAGGATGTACAGAAGTTCATGATGCAATTGGTCAGGGAAGAAAGTGAATATGAATTTGAATTTATTGAATGCTAACACATTTACATCTTGGGCTGCCCTTGAACTTGGGTCCTGGCCCTTTTGTTATAGGGCAGCCTCTTAAAATTTCTTACATATATTTACAATTTAAAGTGTGCTGTTGTTTATCACTTTTGCTAATATTTGTATCCTCTTATAGTCCTCCATTTTCACAACACTATTATTTTCCTCTGAGCTAGGAACTTCAGCTAAAATTACATAAGCATGATTTGAATGTTTGCTCCTCACATAACATTTTATATATTCTTCACATTTCATGCACTTCGGTTATTTTAATTCTGCTTTCTTTACATTTAAGACAGTGGTATACAATGTGTTAAGCGTATGCTAGTTATATGGTTTTAACATCTGGTACAAATGGTTCTTTGGCTTTTTAAAATACACTTTTAATACTTTGTTCATTTAAGGCATTTTCCTTTTGTGTTGAATGCAACTGCAATATGCTTCAACATTTCCATAATTAGTTTCATCTCCAGTCCCAGGTTTAGTTCCACTCCTCCAATTAGAACCATTAGATCCAAAACGAACCACACCATCATTTCGGTCTGTTCTCCCAAATTCTTGCTTCCTACATTGCACTCCCTGTACTCCCATTGTTTATCTCGGGTGCACGAACGCAAAAACATGTCTCTCTCCTCTCGCTTCTCGTCAGCAACTCGAAAGTGAATATCAACCGATGATCCTCTTCACCAAGAAGATCAGACAATTCAAGAAAATCGTCAGCTTACAATTTCTTGTACAGTGATTTGTTTCCCAAGATCAGCTTTTTTTAACATTGTGACTGAGATCCTTCAGTTCCACAAACTGTGTGTGAGATGGGTTCCCAAGATGCTGTCGGACTATCATGAAATAAAGCACATGGTCACCACCTTAACATTTCTCCAGCACTGCCATGATGGAAAGATTTTTTGAAGAAAACGTGGTGGGGAACAATACATGGGTTCATTTTGACTGCAGCCTCATAAAGCATGACTCTTGAGTGTCTATGAAGGAAAACTCAGAACAAGTGAAGAGGAATGTTATCATCAGGCACTGTCCTTTATCATGACAATGCAAGGTTTACAGTGCAGCTGCAACACAGAGGCTCCACCAGCATTTTCATGGGATGGATTTGATCACCCACCATACACTCCTGACTTAGCTCCATCTAATTTTCACCTCCTTTCTCACATGAAACGGTGGCTAGGAGGACAGCATTTTGCACAGACAATGATCTGCACACTAGTATAGGGAAGTGGCTGAATGCACAGGCAAGCTGCCTTCTGTGATGACGGGATTGGAAAATTAGTACCATCTATGAAAAATGTCAATACAAGTGTGGCGTAGAACGTTGGTGCAGCTAAATGTTGTACTCACAGTAAAATATTTTAGAGTTTCACTATGATTTTGGTTTCACAATCAATTGAACCTTGAAAAAAAAAAGTAGCTACCACAGTAAGAAAGAATTGAAAATAGTACAAAAAATTAAAGAATGAAAGGAAGATATTCTCTTTTATTTTTAATTTGATGATTAGTCTATTTTTTAAAGCACCCATTCAATTTTATGATCATTTCATTCATTCATAAAAGTTGATCAAGCATTGTCATTTGTAACTTTTGATTCCTCAGAAACATGTCTTACCGCATTCCATAAAAACATTTTTGTTAATAACTTACCCTTGTTAAACAAAAGCTGATGCAAAATTTAATGGTGGGTGGCTTGATACATCCAATCATAGTCCTGCCATGTCTTGCAGTGTTGAATAGTTAAACATACTGTGAAATCATGCTGTAAAGCCAATGATATAATCATCTACACCCACAAAATTTATTTGCACAAGAGGAAAGAGAATAGTCAGCTATCGTTGCCATTAAATTTAGCATCTATCATAGGTATATGAAATTTTATACTTCTAAATGTATCACTGTGTGCTTCTTCATTTGCAGTAAAGTACATCCATCAGAAGTACAGTTGTACTTGCCCTAGATTTCCAGGATTAGAGGGTTTCCATTTCTGATTGTTGTGAAAATATAATTAATTTTCTCTTATCTATTGAAGAAATGGACAAATCCAAATTAAAAAATAAATAACACAAACCTTTTGGGAGAGAATATCCTCAACTCTTCGTACTTCTGTTACATATTCTTGTAACTGACGTTTTAGATTTTCAACTTCTTGTCTTGATGCTTTAAGATTATTGTTTGCTATCCGGCAGTCCTCTGTTGTAGAAGCCAAGTCATCTTGTAAACGTCTAATGGAAAATCAGATCAAAGGTTACCAGTTGCAACTACTTTATTCAAGAAGGTTTCACAGTAAAGTAGATCAAGTTCACCATTATCATTTTAAAAAGAATTTTACATAGAGAATGGTAACTTCTATACCATAGGCAAATAAATTCATTATGTGTATTACCCTATGACACCTTATGCAAACTGAGCATTAAACAAACATTTTGGATCAAGCCTACCAATGCTTATTTTAGAAAATATTATGTCTGGGGAATGGTAACCTCTCTGTCACAGAAAAATAAATTCACATATTAAGTACTTGAAATAGGTAGGTCATCAGTGAATCCAAAGTAAACACACTTATCCAAAAACTTACTTATATAGCAGGAACAAAATAAAAGACATCTAGCTTTAATGTTTATACACAATAACAACAAAAAATTGCAACAGTACCAATAAAGCATAACTTCATGGCTTTCTCTGTTGTAACAATTTATAAATAAATTAAATCATTTAAACAGCTTAAACATTTGGTTTAACTTCAGTTCGTAGAGTAACAAGTTCTTTTATATTTAAGAACTTATGATGCTTAAGGAAGGTGAATAAAATAATAAGATCAGATTCCTCCACTTTGCATGCCATCTTTAAAGAAAATGCATTATTATATAGAATTCTTAAAAAAATAATCAGATGCATTCAATCTGTGCTGACTTGCTTCAAGCAAATATATATGGTAAAAAGAAATTTTTTAGGAGTTGCAGGAATACATTTTTATCTATTTGTACATGCAAAAGTCATTACATTTTTTTGTTTCTATACTATATCAATAAGTGCACTTCTTTCACTTAAACAACAATTCTACCACTTGATTATTTTCATTTAAATTTCACTAAATATCGCAACATTAACATTAATTTTATCAACTATGCAAATTATTTAAATTTATTAAGTAATTGCAGATTAGATTTTTATTTATATGAAATTACAAATATCTGTTTTCAAATAATGTACCAAACAAAGGAGGATATTTACAGATGAAGCCCAAATAATGTTAATTGCATGATGTCTGGATCATATGCAATCTGGAAAAAGGTATCAATTTAGCTCTGCTGGCATATATTCAAATGTAACAATGACATGTGAAACAAAAACAACTACCATATTAAATAATAAACAACAAAAGCAAAAAATTTGTGACATGCATTACCTTATTATGTCAAAATTTTTCTGACAAGTATAGCTGCTGTATATTTAAAATAAAAAGAATAACAAAAGTTGTTGTTAGCTAATGCTGGATTTCTGACAATGAAGTCATTAATCCTCTTGCTCTCCAATATTTTTCACTGGTGGATGGGGCATTAGAAGTGGCCGGGCATATTTGAAGGTGGTCTCGATCCATTTCCTCTTGCAGATCATATAGAGGACAGAGTGGTGAAGAATATATCCCAATTCTGTTTAAATGTTTTGCCAGACAATCATGTCCTGTAATCAACCTGAAGGTTGCAACTGCTGTTTTTTGAGGATACTCAGGAATCACTGTTTGGATGTTTGGTAGTTCCCATCTTTTATTCTTTGATTTTTCATAGTAATATTTTGCAACAATTTTTTTGAATTCAGAGTTGACTAATCTTTTAGCTGCATAAAATGGTAGATTAACTATAGATTTTTGTACACCGCTGGTACCCTTTTTTGCAAGAAAATCAGCTTTCTCATTACCACTCAGTCCACAGTGAGCCGGTATCCATTGGAAGACTAGGTGTTTTTGAAGTGCTGTTAGATGGCTAAGCATCTTCCAACATTCTATAATAAATGAATAACAAAAGTATTTAACTTTATTTTGGTTACTCCAGAATACAAATTTACTGATGTAAGGACCCTAGTAAGGACCCTCAGACGACCAGTCTGAGGCAAATTTGTATTGGCAGATAATGTTGTTAACAGTAATTTTCTTCATATTTAGCAAGTCTGTGATTTGTCAACTTTTTTTTTTCATGGTGGAATATCACTAATTGTCTTTGCTCAAATGTACCGTTCTTTCCTTGACATCCCATTTCACTCCTGTAGTTTGTGTCTGCTTTGTGTATGAGAAAGTCACTGACTGGGACCTCCCCGCACCATGAATAACAAGTGCAAAGTATGCTTTGCATTTGTAAACATCTGCATTCCGAAAAAAATTGAACAGTAAATCTTCGCATCTCATAGCAAGTAACAGATATTACTACTACGTCAAATCATTTACAAATTGCACTAGCATTATTAGAGTACCTATGAAGTGCATAGAATTCAGAGTTTAGTACTTTAAATTATCGCCTGCTTTTTCTTTAATAAGAGGGAGATTACACGTACAGACCATGCCTGTCCGGAAACATTTGACAGTCATTGTACTTCTCTGACATCTTCTTGATCTTTTACCCTAAACACTCCATTTTGTTACATTATTTTATTTCCTCAATACAATTTGCATGATGATTTGCAACCAACAGAATCTGACAATTGTGCTTTTTTCTGAAGGAAATGGAAAGAACAGTTTAGCACAAGTGGCCATTAAACATTCCTTTAGGTTCTGTATTAGCTGAGACTGGCTTAGACAAAATGCATCAAAGCATAAAGTTTCAACTCAAAGTTTCAGGAAAAACAGTTTTTTTCTTCTGTGGATACAGATTGAGCTCCTATTTTGTTGACTTTCCAAAAAGCTATTTTCGATTTACACTGATGAACTTTTGCCAAAACATTGTAATAATCAAACTGTGTTGAAATATGGTGAAAATTGTTATAAGCAAATGCAATGAACTAGAAAACTGATTTACCTGATTTCATGCAAGGCATTGTCTCTGTCCCTTTCCGCAGACTGAAGAGTTTTCCTCATGGATTCCAGTTCACGTTGAGCATTCTTCAATTCAATATCTCGCTTGGCATTATCATCTGCTAACACACTGTGAAAAGAAGGTTAGACTTATATTTACTGATATTAATAAAACACAAAGTTAATTAGGACATTGCTTTTGTCATAAATACTGTATTAAAAAGTGGATAGCTGTAAAAATGTAAAAGCATGGATTTTCTTTTAGATTCTTTGGAACACTGGTTGGTGCTACAGCAGAAAATTATGAAAACATTGTCCTCATTATTTAGAAAAGATATTTGAACTTATTAGGTAACTAAGATTTTTAATCATCATATTTATGTAATCTAAATTGTTTGTTATATTTTGTACTACAAACAGACCATGCTGGAGGCAATTCACTCTGTGTGAAACTAGTAAACACACTTGAGAAACACTATGCACTGTAGGCAGTGAGCCCAGTGCTTGTGCTGTCACTGTGCGTGCACAATGATGTTGTGTTCTGTCCATGTGGCAGGTAGCTTGTGATCGCCTCATTTTGCGATAGCCATATAAAGCTTCCAACCCTACTGATAGCTATTTCCCATTTCCCTTTTACGTAATCAACCTCAAAATAAGAATGCAGACATTTACAAGCAAACAGTAGAGGCAACAGCAATTAGACTACAAATTAAAACTTTTCTCACTCACAGTTGAAAATACTAAGTATCTCTTTGTCACTGAAGTCTACAAACTACTTCTTTTTTAAAAATGATATTTAAAAAAAGTAATTTTGCAATTTTTTCAAATTTTCTATATAAAGTATGTAAGTATCCCACTTAAATTGATCGTAATTTTTAAACAGCCCACACAAAGTACCACGTGTCAATACAATTAATTGCACTTAGTGTCTAATAACAAACTACTTCTTTTTTAAAAATGATATTTATAAAAAGTAATTTTGCGATTTTTTCAAATTTTCTATATAAAGTATGTAAGTATCCCACTTAAATCGATCGTAATTTTTAAACAGCCCACACAAAGTACCACGTGTCAATACAATTCATTGCACTTAGTGTCTAATAAACAAATGTGTGACTCGCATTTAGGAAAACATGGGCTCGATTCCCGCGGCCGACCTTTCTGACTCATGGGTTTCTCCGCGGGTTTCTCGCTGTCGCTAGGCGAATGCCTGGAAGGTTCCTTTCATCCCCTTTCCTTTTCCTCCATTTCATTTCACTTCGTCATTCATTCACTTGGTTCTTTCAGAGTTGCAACGTGTTGACAGGTGTCGTGGTGCTGCATGACAGGGAAAAAGGATGCTCTTAGCAGCTCCATTCACCGAAAAGCGGTGGTCTCCGGGTTTCTAGCCTGAGCGAGGGCCTTGTGTGAGCCTTCAGCGGAGCAGGCTGTACTAGCCGGCAGTTGTGGAGCTAGTAGAGATCCTGCCCTCTGCTCTCGTGGTTTCTGAATCCGCTGCCCTCTGTCCCCTTTTACCTCGCCCCTTCCTCCTGGGGGCTTTCCGCAAGGGGGACAAATACAAAAGGTCTAAGAAGACCGAAGTCCTCCTCCGCTCCTAGTCCTACGCCTACTCCTAGTATCTACTAAAGCTGAAGCCCCACTGAACCCCTCCATGGGTCTCTCCTATTCAAAATCGAGACAGAATTAAGACTCCACCAAAGGTAAGCGAATAACATTATTATTATTGTAAGATTTAAAGCTTTCACGGCGCACGTTATTTGTTACAGTTTCACGGGCGATCAGCCGTGAGAGGTTTAAAAACATTGAGCTTTCGGCCATTGTAAACTCCATGGCCTTCGTCAGAATGAAATATGAGGAGCGGAAAGCTAACGGTCATTTTCATTCTGACGAAGGCCATGGAGTTTACAATGACCGAAAGCTCAATGTTTTTAAACCTCACACGGCTGATCGCCCGTGAAACTGTAATAAATTATTATTATTATTATTATTATTATTATTATTATTATTATTATTATTATTATTATTATTATTATTATTATTATTATTATTATTATTATTATTATTATTATTATTATTATTATTATTATTATTATTATTATTATTATTATTATTAATTTATTTATTTATTTATTATTGTTTTCATAGAAAATGTGTGTGTTCAAAAGGAATCTTATTATATTATTCTGCTCTAAGTAAATATATCGAGATCCGTTAAGTTATTGGGCATTCCACGGGTGATTCTCATTTGTCCACTGTCTCTTAACACACTGATTCCAGTGATTCTGTTCCACATGGTGCAGGTACATTTCTTGGAATCTTTAATTCATTGTTGTTCTGAGCATAAGGTTACTGCAAGAGTAATGTCAAGTGTGTTACTATGCATGGCGATTGTCCGATGTCGAATAAGTCTCGTGACGCTTTCACAAGGAATCGTTATTTGCATTACTCAACCTCGAGTATCAAGAAGCAATGGTTATTTCTTAGAACGGTTTTATACACGATACTCAAGAAATGTACTTGAAGAGGACAGTCTTCAGTAAGATCTAGCTTCTCGTAAAAGAAAACATATTTGTGAAACAGAAGGAAACCAATTATGTTTCTTAATCAGTAGCGGCTCGTGAGTATACCTTTTGAGTGTTCACGCAGGGTATGACTGAGGTTCGAAGTACAGCACGGCATCAAATGTGCATACGGCTGCCGCTAGAAGCAAGAGTTGGAAACACGTGTCGTAGTACTCTGCGAACTAGTGAAGTTTTGCCTTGCAAGTGTATGTAGTCGCAAGGTCAAGGTGTAGTATTTTTAGCCCGTGGAACTTTGAAATATCAACAAATTAACACGAAAAAAAATCTGATGTGTTGCACTCACATGCCTTTCGTTACTCTTGTACTAACCATTCTTACAAACTCTTATACCTGTACCTTTGTTAGTTGAGATAAGCATTTGTACAAATTATCTTGTTTATTTCCTTGTAGGTGCAAGGGAAATATTAGAACACAGTAGGCTTTGAGCGATAGTCAAATCTTTTAAAGCTTTCAAATTCCGTTCTCTTTGCACTCTTTAACATAAAAAAATGAACAACGATATTCCATTTCACGTAAGTTTTAAGTTTTCCGAAACTGACACAAATAACGACGAATATCTCCGAAATGGTTCACTCCACAAAAAACATTATTTTGACATAAATTGTGTATTTTAACGAGATCTACATTTTTCGTATAGTAAGATTTTGTCTATTTTTTACGGTTTACGAGTTATTCAAAAGTCATCCATAGTAAACAGGACTACATAGGCTATAGCCAGAAAATTCAAAATATAAATTTCATTTTTCATACAAATATCTTAAACATATAACACTTTAATCAAAATCGTTAGAGCCATTTTCAAGAAAATAAAAATTTTCGAAAAATTTACCCTGTAAAGGGTAGCTTAGGGTGGGGCTACTTTCTTCCAAATCTTCGTGTCGCATTCTTGTAAGACACTAAACTTAAATACTAACTTTGGTTTTTAACCGACTTTTCGTTTTTAGTTATGCTGTGCACGGACAGACACAAGTACACAGACATTTTACTAAAAAGTTTTTTTTTTTTTTTTTTTTTTTTTTTATTCAGGGGGCCTCAAAACATATTTCCGGTAAAATCTCGACATAGAATTTTTGGGTGGAATACAACACTTCCTCTACTTACAATATGTAGTAGAGAAAGCAAAAATATGGCATATATTACGCTTAAGGTTACGGCGTTGCTTTGCCATCAAAACCAATGCTTTTATTTGTATCCTATTTAAACCAGAGCATCTATTCGTTATGAGTTAGTGAGTGGATTTATCTTAGCGGTGCACTGTATCTCAAAAGAAAAGAAACAGACAGCTCGAAATAATTATGCCTTACATTTACTAGTAAATACCTTCTGAATAAGAAATAAACTCTGAAACAAATACGGAAAAAAATTCCAGTAAAACTGATTAATCAAGCTGGTTAAACATTACCTTTAAAAGGCGCGTTTATTTACCAAATCTTTTTATACACTGTCTCAAAATTTAAATTAATGTTTGCATCCAAAAGGATGCAAGATCACTTATATGATGCTTGAAAATCTTTTTAAGACTGCCTATGTGATCTGGTAGCATGCCAGCTTCCAAATTCAGAGGTCCCCGGCTCGATTTCCGGTTGGAGAATGAGAAATTTTCTTTAGACAGGATTATTCCTCATCCTCACAAGGGTATGGGCGTATGATTGAGAGGGAAGGTGTGTGTGTGTGAGAGTGAGAGAGAAAGAGAGAGAGAGAGAATTTAATGCTGATAAATAAAGCCCAACGTAAACAAACCCAAAGTTACTGGAGGTATCACAATTGCTATCTGCTATTTAATTTTAGTTTCTTTGTATATTGTGAAACCCAGTTATTGATACTACCATAATTATTTATTTAATGTACATTTTCTGTATTATACTAATGTCAAAGTTCAATTGTTCTGTTTATGGTCTCTATTGTACTGCAGCTATGTGTATTTTGTCTACAAGTTAATTTGTTCTGCTATTTATATATTACAGTATATAATATATTACCGCTAGTGACCTTTGTTGTTATAAAGGGACCTTAAATTAAAAAAAAGCAAAGAAAAAATAACAAAAACAAAAAATAAACAAACAAAACAGTTATACAAACCGCGAACGAGTGAACATCATTGCTGATGTGCAATTGTTCTGAAGAAAAAGCCACTGATATATGGCGGCATAATGGAGCCCAACCCCCCCCCCCCCCCCCCCCAATCTAGAAAGTAAACTGTTACATTACTGACTGCCTTTTGCTCATTGGTACAGTATGCCTTTTTCATAAAGTTAGTCTGGTCCGCTTCTGACAATACTGTTTGGAAGAAGGAATATTTATATTTACACAATGAAAAAGCATACTTCCTTTTGTGTCTCGCATGATAATGCAGGTCTATAGCATATAGAACAAAATGTGATGCGATGAAGTGAAAGTTGTTGGGTTGTTTATATATAAAATGGAATATACGAGTAGAGACGAATGTTTCCAAAAGTCACTCCGCCCTTCTTTTCACTTTCATCAAAGCAGCATCACAGCATCAGCTTTAGAACCGGTTTGTTGCTGTACTCGTCTTCACGAGGTTTCTAACTCAGCTGCTACAGTTCCAACGTAATGTTATAACGGCACTTTGTAATATTGGGCTCACATGGCGTTAGTATTCACCCGCACTCACACCTGCATCGGCACTCGTGCTGCAACCCACGGGTACGACTTCTAATCTCGGTTCGGTTAATTTTTTTCCCTTGTTTTGAAAAGACGTCAGTGTTAACTTCTTCTCTGGTTCACTTAAATTAACTTTCACTATCTGAAAACAAAAATAAATAAAAAAGGCCCTCTAGTAAAGTCACTCTTATGGCATGTCCAGACTTCATGCCATGAACGAGAAGGCTAGATAGATGGGACATATGTGCATCGGCTCATATGAATGATTTTTTTAACCTTAAAAGTAAAGGAATAGGGAAAAAAAGATCAGAAGTTTTTTGGTTTAATCGGATAATCTGCCACGTATGAGGACATTAATAATAGCATCCCCCCCCCCCCCGCCCCAGAAACGACTATTTTGTGGCTGGCGAAATTCGTGACCAAAAGAGTTACCCATTGTTTAGCAGCTTACCCACCTATCCAGGTGAGTCAGCCGCCCCTTATTTTTTTGGAGGGTAGACCACCCATCAAACGGCATGTGCACTTTAATCCAGTTTTGCTTTTACTAAAACGTATTGCTTGACGTTCCTAGAGAGAGGAGTGCGAAAAATTCAGAGGAACAGCGGTTTAAGGGAGAGAACGTACTCCTCGCTAAAGTACACCTCAAAAACATACGACTCGTTTACTGAGAGCAAATTCCTGTTTCCAGCCAATTTTACAAACTTTTTGTTAGAGTATACATAGCAACGTAATTCAGTAAACGCCTCTGATAAAACGGACCTATCATGTGAGTACACCAAATAAAAAGAAAATGGCGGATTCTTATACTTGGAGAAGGGATTGGGTGCGAAAAACTAGGGACATGCCTCATCCACCATGGACTCGTACAGTCAAAACCAACGTAATATTAAATAAATGTTTATTTAAATTTTAGCGTCAACTACGTCTCGTGCACCTAAACTAACGTGCATTATAGCGTTTGCCATTTAAGTAATACTATTAAAACGCCCAGCAAATGATTAAAACTGTCTTAAAAGACTAAATTAAGCACGCAAAATCGCGAAGTGGCAATGACATAGCGGCTGGCATACAAGTCGTACTACTGAACTCGGAATGTGCTTTCAGTCAAGTCTCGAAATAGCTGAAGAGAATTACAGCTGTATCCTGTACGCTAGAACCGGGAACACGGGTTCGCGTCTCGACATTGTACAACTTTTTATGCTCATCAAAACTTGGAGATCGAATTCACAATAATCTAATTATAGAGTCCCTAAGGGTTTAGGACATAACTTAAATTGTTTTTGGTTGTCTGTATTTTGTAATAGAAGAGGTATAATGACTTCTTCTCCATTGTACCGGCATGATGTAGTGTGTTATGAATGCCGACACCCTTCATCCTCCTTGGGAAAGCTGTTGCATGATATTTTGTGCCATTCCTTCACCATGTATTCGACAAACGAGTACACTGATATGCTTTTGATCTACGGAGAAGCAGGAGCCAATAGACAACAACATAAAGTGGAAATAAAACATTTACAAATTTAAATAATAACAGCGTTTAACATAACTGTTTGGTTCACTACGCCCAATTGCAAGGGCTTTAAAAATTGAATGTGTCTCTGCTGCGACCAGTCTATACCAGGGGAGTCGAACCACATCTACATCAGACGGATTACTTTTATATACTCGTATTTAGACAGCTGACGTTTGCACGTCTGCAAATGTACATTGGGATCAGCGAATACTTTAAAATGTAGTATTCGCTGGTCCCAATGTACATTTGCAGACGTGCAAACGTCAGCTGTCTAAATACGAGTATATTAAAAGGGAATGCTCTGACATCTATATTAGTACCCACTAATTTCATCGAGTGTGTAACCAAAGACATCCATGTTAAATACTTGGGTAGAACCTAGCATAGGAGGCGATGCTTTCATGTTAGAGTATAAAATGTGGATTGCATAAAACTGGGATACAGCTGCTCCAAAACAAGGTGCTCAGAATTATCACAAAGTCTCCCAGGACAGTCCCATTGGACTTGTTGCACAAAGACCTGCGCATGGACACAGTCCACGAGTTTATCAAAAGATTAGCCTACAATATGTACAAAGCAACTGAAAACCACCACAACCTCCTCATACAACTTGGAAACTACGAAACCAACAACGATAAACACAAGCGCCCTCTCTCCCTATTCGACGCTCTATGCCAGTCAACAATCATGACACTGTCACCAACCGTGAAATACAACAAATATCTACAAAGCCTAGTCCCACTGTAGAAAACACCTCCAACACAGATAACAGGCTCGGAGGCCCCCCCCCCCCCAAGATAAAAATATGACGACCCAGCCATCCTTAGGACACGCCAGTGGAACCCTAAATTAGACTAAATTCAATTAAATTAAAAGAAAACCATAAACTAAATAAAAATAAAGATAACTATACATCTCCCATCTACAACTGACATGAGTACCTTGTTACTCTACATACATCCTTGTAAATAAACTAATCAACCCTCTTTATTATGCTTTTAGGACCAGCAGCACTGCTGCGGATAATCCAATCAGCGCCCTCTCCAACTGAAGCCATTGGACACGGTATAGTATCACCTTGATGTATTTCACCCCGAATCCTGCCTTATGCAGGTATACCTCTACTGACACTTAGGTAGGTACTGGTGTGGGCGCTCCGCGTCAAGATCAGTACCTAACCCCACTCTCTGTCTGTCTACTCTCTTGTAGGCAGGCGCTCTTTTTAGTAATCACCCACTAACATCAGGTTTTCTTCGGCGGTACCTGACTCCACTTACCCACCCCTCCCATCCACATCGTAGCGTAGCTAGTGCATGGTAGGGGAGGCGATGTACATATATCCCTTTCGGATGATCGTCACCAGGTGTGGCGGAGGCGGGGCCACACCTTTAAAAAAACTGGGAAATAAGGGACAGCTGACTCACCGGTATAACTGATTATGCAAGTCTGCTAACAAATCTAATCTTATACGAAAAACTAAGGTGTTTTATTAATTTTCAGAAGCTAATAGAGAAGCATGGGAATCTATTTCTCATTCGCAACATAAAATTAGGTCAGACATAGGGCTTAAAACTGTTCTTCGTTAAACTAGCAGATTTGTTGTCTACTAATTTGTATTACATAAACATAGCACGCCACAGGGAGAGCGAAAATAGCTGCAACTTGGCATTAGAAAAAAACTGTAGTACCTAAAAACCTCCAAAAACACACTAATTTATGAGGTAAGGATAACATGAAAAAAGAGCAAATAAATCAGCGAGCTTTTATTTTGTTATACAAAGATGGGGATGATAATGATAACAAGGAACGTTAGCATAGGGTAATCCATGTTTTGATGTGAATTTCATTTCTTAATTTGGCACGAACAAAGATAGGTCATATTTGACTAATTATATTCATCAAATACGTATTAAAGTCATCTGAAAGGTTGAATGTAGCTCTTAAGAAGGTTAAAATGGCAAATGTATGATTTCAGCGACTTGGCATTAGAAAAAGGTTCAAGTATAAAACAAGGAAAAAGCTACACGTTTAACTTACATAAAAATGGTTCTCTAATAGTGTTTTGCAGATTTTACCGAGATATCGTTATTTATCGCCATGACAAAATCATTTTCTTCCTCGTTTCGGGTGTTTTTGACACGCGAATAAACAATTTGATGAGATATGCCCTGTGTTAGTACTCAGGAACTACATTCCAATTATAGCCTTTAACGTCTGATCGGAATTCGTGTTGATCCCGAAACGAAAACGTTCTGTTACATATTCCGCACTTAACTGTACATAAATACAACAAAAACATAGCGCGTTTCCTTCTATTATATCACAATGCATTTTATTCTCCCTACTGGCAACACCAACAAAGATGACATCAGACCAATAAAGGTGCATAATTGCCTCATGTGATCTATTTTGACACTAAATTGTAATTTAATGATAGATATTTAGAGCTATTATTTTTACTTACTGATATTGTAACAAATGGTCCAGTTACTTTTTGTCACTTTATTTTTCTCTAAACTAAAGCACAAAAAGAAGTTCTCTTTTACCATCATTAACACAATGTACACGAAACAGCGCCTGGGCGGGTTTTCTTCGCTTTCCCCGGCACTCATTCCACCAACTACTCCATCATCACCTTTCCAATAACCAATTTCACCTATATTTCATATCATCCTCTTCCTCACTCATACCCGGTGCTGGGCTGACCACCCGCTTCCAGGTCTTCACTCTGTCCGGTCCATAGATTCGTCTGCTCCTCCACAGGCCTCTGAGGCGTAAATACGGGGAAGGCAATCAGAAGAACACAATCTACAATTCTTCGTGATCTTACAACCCAACATTTGTTCTATTTTCCCGTAACCTTGGCACACACGTTTCTATCTTTCTTTACCCTCTCTTTGGCTTACAAACAGTGGCTTTGACATTACAATCACTCAACGCTCACTAAAGCTACTTCACTTCAAGACTAACACCGACGTGACGTTAAATGTTCCAAAAAGTCTGTCGAAACACATGGTTCTCTCACGAGACGTTTGTACATACACACACATACACACGCACACGCGCGCGCGCACGCACACGCACACACAAACTATTCTCCTCACAAACTCTCTTCTCTTGCCGTCCGGTAAGCTTTTCATACGCGAGAATGACGTAGCATGGATTTTTTCGCTGGAAATTTACGTTTCTCTCAACGCTCCCAAACAAGCCGGCAGTCGAAGCTTCCGTAACGTTCTCGAAATTCTTTGTTCTGGCCTACTCATTGTTAGGTGTTTACTCACCACGAGTGGTGTGCGGTACATGCACGCACGGCCGGTGTCACATTATTTTCGGATGCTACATGACAATTTCAATCAAAATAGCTATGTTAGCATGACAAATTTTCATCCAAGGAATCTCTCAGAAACATCATGTTATTACATTTTTGCTATGTAACGTTAAAATAATCGAATAATAAGTCAGATTTTTTTATTTTGTAACCGGCTAGACCTTCCTTTACTGGGAGTCATTGGATATAACATAACTTTTTAAATTCTGTACTACTCGTACCTGCACATAGTAAGCAGAGAAGTACGTATTTAATTCCAACAAAAAATCCGGTAGCAGATAACATCGCAAATACGTATTTTGAGATTACGAATTCAAGAAAATAGTTTTTAGGAAAAAAAAATTTCCCAGTAGGTTTAATAGAATAGGGGAATACAGTAGGCTTAAGTGATAGTCCAATCTTTTAAGAGCTGCTATATGGTGGCTTTCAGATTCCGTTCTTTTTGCATGACTAGGAGAAAAATATCATATGTGTACCTCAGAGACTTTCTCCACTAACTCTTGTAGACATTATGCTTAAAAACACTTATTCCTCCATCTGCTTAATGTTTGTAAAACGTTTGTAGAAATGGATTTATTACAAATTTCCCTATGGGTACAATGGGAATACAGGGCTAAAGTGGTAGTCAAATCTTTTATGAGCTGGTCGCTATGTGACGGCTTTGACGTTCCATTTTCTTTGCATGGTCAGGACATAAATACACGATAAGGACTTCCTACTTGAAAAAAGTATGAAGATTTGAACATTAAAATAAACAAGAAGGAATATCTAAAAATGTTTATCTCCATTGTTTTTTTAGACCTGTATTATCTAAACTTGAACAAGAAATATGTATCTATGTCACCAAATTACTAATTCCTTATACCAGTGCTGAGAAAATCAAATGCCTTGTCATGGCCTACATTAGGCTTTGAGCGATAGTCAAATCTTAAGTGCCAAAGAGATATCAAACATTCGAATTTACTTCTTTCAACTGTCTGCTGGTGCATGTGGTTTCCGCTTTACTGACACCAAATGTAACAATTCTATAAGCATACTAACACTCTAAAAATTTTATTAAGAGTTATGCACTACCGTTTTACTTGGACTAAGATTTTTAAGATGTCTTTTCTTTTCATCGTGATAAAGCGATTATGAGGAACAGGAAGTGATTATCGTTTACGAGTTACCCTCAGGGCTGACATTAACTCGCTAGTGAGGAACTCAAACGACGCGATTTCTCTGACACATGCATCGTTTTAAGCCTACTTTTCTAAACACTACTGTCAAATTGTTGGATGCTCAGCTGAATGGAAACTCTCTATTTTTCTTTTGGTGTATTGCATCTGTTTTGCAAGCCTTTATTTAATACCAGTGATTGTTTTGGAAGGAATGACTAGTCTTTCTGAAGATTTTACTCGTATTCGTACTAATGCAGCGAAAGTCGATTAGATTACTTTAATATGTTTTTCATTAAGTCAGAGCTTGTATTAAATGTAGACTATATCCAAACAATATGTGGCACAATAAAAAGAGCTTTTAAAATTTGTAATCGTCAAACTTTGTTAAAACTGTATAAAATAATGGCGATCCCAGCCCTGCTTTATGGGTGTGAAAACTGGGTCTTGACTATCTCACAACAGAAGAAAGTGGAGGCTGCTGAGATGAAATTTCTGAGACAGGTGGCAGGTTATAGACTCATAGACAAGAAAAGAAACGAGGATATTAGAAGAGAATTGGAAATTCTGAGTATAAATGAAACAATCATTGCATACAGGCAAAAATGGCAAGATCATGTGCAGAGAATGACCGAAGACCGTACACCACAAATAGTGCAGAAGTATAAACCTGTAGGTAGAAGAAATGTTGGCAGACCACGAATGAGATGGTCCGATCAATTTCCTTGAAGTCGGAACGAGCTACAAGGCTTAAACCGTGATGATGATGATGAGCTTTTTACAATATTTCTATTTCGATTGTCCATGAGTGGAGTGTATGTGTTTGTGGCCCCCTCCCCAATCGAAAGAAAGAATACGCGGTGCAAATAAGAGCTCTGCGATTTCAACTTCTCCCTATTCACCCTTTCTTAGTGTCAACTTCACTTTCTGCTGTCTTTTAAAATAAAAGTAGCAAAGTAACTGCCTTAACCCATTGCTTCAAGGTCTTGTGAGTTGGCCTTTAACTCGCTAGTCCACACCGACACATTTACACCCTGTCACAGCAAAGCTTTTAAGTTCTTCTTACTCCCTTGATTTGATTCATTAGTTCTAGCTGTCAAGCAAGAGAGTAAAAATCACTGTTTGCAATCTTCACTGGCCCAAATACGTGCTAGCCACAGGACAAAAAGTGGAGCCTCTGAAGGCACACAGAAGGACCTCTAATCGGAAACGCAGCAAACAGATCTTGCTGTCAAGATTAAACTGCTTCCTGCAAATGTTCTGTTGTTTCGAGCAACGAAACTGCTACGGGCTGAATCCGTAGCTCAGCACCTGTCCCGGTTCGATTCCCATCTGGGAAAGGGGGAATTTTTCTTCCGCTAGGATTATTCCCCATTCTCCGTAGAGTCACGAAGTATGAATGGGAGAATAAATATATGTGTGATTTTAATATAATAAATTAAAAAAGACCAAGGTAACCCAAAGTTCAAAACCACCGCTAAGCGAGTGAACACCAATGCTGTTGAGTAGTTGTTCCAAGAGGTTAAAAGGCTAAAACAAAGAAATTAATTTATAAATCAATAGTTGAGAGTGTAATGCTTTATGGAGCGGAAATTTGGACAGCAAACAGAATACAGGAAGGAAAATTGAAGACTGTTGAACTAGATTCTTTAGAAGATCGGCTAGAGGGTCGAGAAAAGAGAAAAAATAAAGAAATACGACACTTAATGAGTATAGAAAAGGATGTAATCGAAGTGATAAATGGAAAAAGACTGCAATGATTTGGGCGTGTAACCCAAATGGAAGATAGAAAATTGCCAAGAGAAGTGATGATTTGGACACCAGAAGGAAGAAATAGGAAAGGAAGACCAAACGGAAACTGCATAAATGGAGTAAGAAGATATAGAAGGTGAAGGGACTGCAGGAACTATAATCGCTCCACCGTTAGATCCGCCCTTGATGTAAACACAAGCCATCAACAACGAACTCGCAATATGCCGGAACCAAAGCACACCATAAAATATAGTACCTTAAATATCGGCGATTATCTGTGAGTTTTCAAGATGTACGATAACCCTAGTAAAGACTACTTAAATGTAATACGATATTTCTCAAATTCCTGAGTAAATATAGTTCTGTTGCAATATAAATACGAGGTATGAGTCCACGTGGTGTTTGTTTTGTGTTAGTCGCAGGTGATAACATCAGGTTATCACGGAGGGATACAAGGTGCGGATCTAAGCCTGGATGGAGTATAGATGCGTTGAATAGGGAACAATGGAGACATGGCAAAATGGCAGCCATCCTAGGTACTAATCTTGTACTGTTATATACTTTATATATACCACTTTTTCAGTCACATCTGTACCTGCAGTACCAGAATCTTGTTGAAACCACCCATATGATTTCTCTTCTTCTGTCAGTTCACGAAAAATTGGGTCAAAATGTCATTTCGGTACCTCTCTTTATTTACAGTCTGGTCGTAAAATATTGGACCAATTATTCGTCGCGCTAACAGCACACCAAACTCCAAATCTCCGATAATAATGAGGGATTTCTTGAACGCAATGTGAATTTTGAGATGCCCAATACCGACTGTTATGAGTGTTCACGCGACCATTTTGATGAAACCACGCCTCATCTGAAAAGAACAGAAGCTGTGGATCGATTAAACCATCGTTCACGACATTTCCAGCATTTTCTATAAGGTAAGATTTTTATACATGTTTTACTCCGGCTTGTTAATAGCGGCGGCCGCGGCAGCTTCAAACTCGCACAGGCAAAAGGCCGTGCGGCGGTTAAGAACCAATTCGAAAGCCCTGTGTATATATATATATTGTTTGTTGCAGGAAACCTACAGCATTGTAGAAATTCCTAAATGTAATAATAATAATAATAATAATAATAATAATAATAATAATAATAATAATAATAATAATAATAATAATAATAATAATAATAATAATAATAATAAACGAAACTGCTACAAGATGCTATTTCATTTGGTCTGTCTTGTCATTTGTCATTCAAAGGTTAATGGCAACAATACCGAGCGAACGGACTCTGCGGTAATGTATGAGGCTCGCGTTCAGACTTAAGACTGACATTTAGACTTACTTTTGCTTACCGAAATTACTTTCGGATTCTACATGAAAATTTCAAACAGAATAGTACATAGGTATGTGAGTATAATTACATTTTCGAGCATGTTCCCAGTTACAAAAACTAACCAATAAAACTTCTGGAAAAAGACATGAAATCTATTGAATAAAAACTGGAGATACTTTTCAGCTCTTCCAAGCTTTCTCAAAGATCCTAGAAATATGTTGCTTCAGCCAATTTTTCAGTTTGCTACTGTCCACTGTCTGCAAATTGGGCCTCCATATCTTAAGAAATAAAACAATTGCATTGTGAAATCTTATGGACAAGAACTTATTTGACTAAACACGTTTAAGTTTTTATGTACAATGAATTATTTAAACGGCTTACTTTCCAATTAATTGCTAATGGACAAGTCCCATCAGGTCCAAGCGTTGGCACACGATAGCAAAACTTGCTATTAAGAGCTGTTAAACTGCTTTCCAGACATCGAATCTGAAGTGGGTAGCGTTGAAAGTATAAAAAGATCACTTGAGCAAATGTGCAGTGGAAATATTGCTTTGGTTCATTAACTGCAGCCTTTAGAAGTAACATTCACTGGTGCAGAAACACTTAAGGGAAGATTAAATGGGGAAAATTGTCAAAGAATGACAACTGTAGTTGGTATAGTTTCATAATGTGATGTGTATTTTATCATCGTAGGCACAATGCTTATATTTAATTATATTATTAAAATGGTAGAGTATTTGATATTTTGTAGACATTCTGCTCCACCACAGATAAATGAGAACTCCTGCACTCTTTGGAGTAGAGATGTAGATTTTAGCTCATATTTTAGGGAAATACATATCCTACAAATTTACACTGCTTCTAAATATGCCAGCTTGTATATACTCGCATATATACATGTTTTTTTCTTCATTTTTATTTTTAGCAGCTTTTTCTCGGAATCACTTTTCTGATGTAAATGTTCGTTTTCTCAGGTAGGTACTATTGAAAATAACTACATGACATTTTAATATTGTAACAAAAGGCAACAGTCCGATTAGTTTTTCTGACTTTATTTTTCTTCAAAAACTGGAACGCAAAACATAGCATTTTTAGACAAAGGTCCGCGCGCGCGTATGTCTGTCTGTCTGCTGCCTGTCTGTCTGTCAGTCAATCAGTCTATGGGCAGCATAACTCCAAAACGAAACGTCGGTTAAAATCAAAGTTGGTATTTAAGTTTAATGTATTTTAAGGATGCTACACCCTCCACCCTAAACTATCCTTTACATGGAGAATTTTTATTTTCTCGAAAATGACTAACGACTCTCTAAAATGCCATATGTTTGAGCTATTTTTATGGCAAACGAAATGTATATTTTGAATTTTCTGGCTATAGCCTATGTAATCCTGTTTACTCTGGGTGACTTTTGGTATTTCGTAGGAGATAGGCCAAATCTTACTATACAAAAATGTAGATATTGCTAAAACAAAAATTTATGTCCAAATAAATTGTTTGTAGAACGAACATTTCGGAAATATTCCTTATTTGTGTGAGTTTTGGAAAATAAACTTTCCTCAAATGGAACATAGTTATTCATCTTTTTATATCTTAGCCGTGCAAAGAGAACGGAATCTCTAAACTTTAAAAGGTTTGACTATCGCTCAAAGCGTACTGTATTCCCATATTCCCCTTGTACCTACAAGAAAATTATAACATAATTTCTGAAAATGTTCACCTCAACTAACAGGAAGAAGATAAAGGAATAAGAGTTTGTAAGAATGGTTAGTACAAGATTAGAGGAAGTCATGTGAGTGCAACACAAGATTTTTTTAATTGCTGGGAAATGTTAATTAAATCGGATGTTACAGTCACATGACTTTCTCTAAGTATTCTTCAACAAAACCTTATTCCTCCATGTACTTCATGTTAATCGAGATAAAAATTTGCAGGAATCGTCTTGTTGCATATGTCCTTGTTAGTACGAGGGGAAGGGAATACATTAGGCTTAAGCTGTAACCAAATCTTTTAAGAGCTGATCGCTATGTAATGGCTTTGAAAATAGTTCTCTTTGCAAGACCAAGATGGGGAGAGGATAAAGAAAGAAGAAAATGAAGAACAATCTTCCTCTTGAGAAAAGTGTAGTATTTGTAAACTCTAAGTTATAATAAAGAGTATCTCGGGAATGGTTGTCGAAGTGCGTGCTTTAACACATCTACAGTTAATAGTATAGGAAGATGTCTATTTCTTACGGTTTACCGCCTATGCAAAAGTCATTCAAAATGAAGACGATTTCAGAGCTATTCCCGAGAAATTCAAGGTATGCTTTTCATTTTTGATATAAATATCTTAAACATGCGGTATTGTTAGAGCCATTTTGAGAAAATCTAAATTTTCTAAAAATGTCCTATGTAAAGGGCAGTTTGGGGCAGAGATATTTTCTTCAAGGTCTTTGTATTGTATCCTTAGAAGATATTGAGGCGGCGCCGTGGCCGAGCGGTTAGAGCGTTCGTTTACCACTAGGGTTCGATCATATTAAATTAAATTATTTTGTTGTTTAACGACGCTGTCAATTGTTAGGATCAGCACACTTAAAAATCATCGGTCTGGGCCGGATTTGAACCCGCGACTTTGGAATCAGCAGGTTCGATCCCAGGGATCCGCATGCGGTATTCGTGGTGGACGAAGCGGTGTCAGGGAGGGTTTTCTGCAGGTTCTCCGGTTTCCCCCGCCATTCATTCCACCAATTGCGCCATTATCACCTTTCCCATCATCCATTTCGCCTGCATTTCATATCAACCTCTTCCTCACTCTCATACCTGGTACTGGGCTGACCACCCGCTTCCAGGTCTTCACACTGTCCGGGCCATAGGTTCCTCTGCTCACCGACAGGCATCTGGCCCGGCTTGTAAGTCCCTGGGGGTGTAAGTCGTACATAAGGGGAGGGTAATCAGGTAAAGGAAAGAGAAAGAAGATATTGAAGTTATGCGTAAATAACAAGTTCTTTTATGAGCAATATGGTCCACACACACACACACACACACACACACACACGCACACACACACACACACACACACACACACACACACACACACACGGACGCACCATTAAGCTAACATGGCCAACTTGACAGTACGACATTCACGGGGGAAAATGCGAACCAACTGGGGAATTTAATGTCGTACTGGCAAGTTGGATATGGTAGCTTAATGGTTAGAGCAGCCGCTCGATAAGCGGAAGATCCGTGGTTCAAATCCCGGCTATGGCATTGAATTTTTCAGTTCTGATTCAACCTCTTATAACATTGCCTTACACGCGGCTTATGTGTTTAAAAACACCAACAGTAAGTTGGATAAAATTGATTAGCCTAATAATGGTCATTTAAACCCGGGACATAAAGTACTTCCTTAGTAAGTCGCTCTTGAGGTATTTGTCTCTGATATGAGATTTCTCATGTGGTCTCACCGGAAAAAATGCGAATCAACTGGGGAATTTCATGTCGTACTGGCAAGTTGGCCATGGTAGCTTAATGGTTAGAGCAGCTGCTCGATAAGCGGAAGGTCCGTGGTTCAAATCCCGGCTATGGCATTGCATTTTTCAGTTCTGATTCAACCTCTTATAGCTGTGTTTGTATTCAGCGTGGCAGTTCACAAGGATAGTTATATCGCTCCCTTTGATTTTGGTAGCTTAAAATTAAATTTTTTATTTACGGACGAACTTTAACTGCCATGATTCTCAGTTTCCCATTCTATATTAGGCGTGAAAGATCGCTTAATTTTGCTCAGAGGCCTCTTTATCAGGCTTGAGATTATTCACGTTGTAAATCTACAACATGGGACCATAGCTTTGCTTCGCTCTCGAAGGAAGCCATGATAAGAAATGTTACTTCCGAAAGAAATCCATCGCCACCTGCCCGGTTTGAACTCATGACCTTGGGAATCAGACGCTATAATGTTACCCCTAGACCACGGAGGACTACATCTGGCGGCTTCAACTATTCTTACACGTCAATAAAATTGCTCAAATTAACACTTTGGTCCTGGCCTGGGCGACTCGCGGGATCCCCTGAGCAATCTTCATTTTTTACCTGCTAAATATCAGCATACACTTATCAGTGCAAGGCCGTGAGCAAGCTGTGCTCAATGAACACCAACCCTGCTTTAGGCCAACTACACTTGAAACCCGAATTAAACCCCCCTTTGAAAGCAGTGCAGTGCTCTTGGTCAGCTACAACAGGGTCTTTTCATCGCAAGTTGATGCACAGAGCACTCGTATTCTGGAACATGTCAATAGAATCAAGTAATTCATTATTTCCAAGAATGAATGGATAGCAAACTGATTGGTTTTCAAATAGGAACCCCTGTCCGGAAATGTACGGTTTGGACGCGGCAGCGCGTCGAAGTGTGAGATGGGTGTGGGTTCACATTTCGGCAAACTAATGCAACATCGAGCTGTCTACATTACAAATGGGCTTCGAGCTGTGTACTCTCTACGTTATTGCAGAGCCTATATCGGCGGTGGTGAGCCTCATGCACATTGCCCAATACGTGAGATTGTCTTTGAAGATTTTTGATCACTCCGTAGACTTGAGCTATAAGGTCCTCCACTGACATTACAGGAGTGCCATAAACCACACTTTTCATACAAGTTCACAGAAAATAGTCGAGAGGTGTCAGATCTGGCGACCGTGCTGGCCATGGAACTGTTCCATTCATACCAATAAATCGATTTGAATAGGCGACGCTGAGGTGATTCCGCACATTTACACCAGTGTGCTGGAGCTCTAGTCGGCCACTTCAGCAGCTGTGTACCGGTACATGTCACACTGCTGTTAAAACGTTACTGTAATGAAAACTACACAAGTAACACAGTAGGATACGCATCAAAGACTATGGAGTAATTTTGCGCATGCGCAGGAATGTTAGTATGATCAGGTCGTTTATCCCAGTACACAGATGGCTAAAGGGTTGCATACCTTCCGTATTAACCCTTTCAATTCTGAATTATTATTAATGATAAAAAAATCCAATTACGATGGAACCTATTAGATAATGGATAGAGGAAGTGTGATAAATAGATTTTATTAATTTTCCCTCATAGATTAATTTTTTAAGGGTTGTTGCCAAATGGCAATTGGGCAATGATGACAACATTTGTGCATTTAGAGGAAACTATTAAAACATAGTTTTAGCATAATATAAACATATTTTATGGTACCTGCTATTTAGAAACTCAAAAATTAACACTATCTGGAAAACTAGTTCACGGTATTACTGGATTTTGGCTACCATATTACTTGTGATGCCAAATATAGAAACAGTTTTGTCTTTGGTCAAACATAACATAGTGTCACATTTTGAGCAAGCTGTTCTGGAGAATCCACTTGAACTATTCTTGCATCTTCCCCTTTTTTTCTGATGGAATTGGCCAATGACCTGTAGCATCATAACGGACATCATCAACAGGCCTTACACGTTTCTTCCTTTCTGCTGCAGTTTCATGAACACTTGGCCTTCCTCGCTTCCTTCCTGTTTCTTTTCCTACAGATACAAGACCATAAGTCCTTTCTCTGCGATGAACTCTTCCCCTTTCTTATGAATTTCCAAATTACTTGAAATTCTAGTTCCCTGATTGCTGGGATGGCTTTCAGGTTCATCTTCATTATGTGAAGAAAATCTGCTAAATTCCGATAGTTCCCCATCAGGTAGTAAAATCAACTCCATCTCTTCATCAGAAAGGGATTTATTCATTGTTATATTAGATAATCCTAGAAATAAAATAAAACTCTGCGGAAACATGCTTCTCATATGGCTAAATGTTAGGTTATGTAGCTCAGCACTTCACAGGGAACAACTTCAATTGGCAACAACCTATTTTAAACCACACTAGTTATTTATTATAGATGATTAGCAGCTTATTATATCAATATGACCTAACTTTATGGCTTCTATTATGATAAAAGCCACTACTTAGAGTTACAGATGCAATTAAATTCACACTAAAGGCGTTACACGTAGTACCTGTTCCACTATCTATGGTTTTGTATGAGCAACTACGTAAATCACAAGAGATGACATCCTGTTTACTGATTGCTACTGCCATCTGCAGGTGTATTCATCACCTAAATGCATCGTAGCAGGACCTCCTAAATACTAATTAATCTAGAAGGTCCTGATCGTAGCCAAATTACAACTGCAGGAGAATGTTCTGAGATGGGAACTGTCTACATTAGACCATGTTTAATATCATGTTGCCATTTGGCTACGATAGGACTGAAAGGGTTAAGATACCAAAACGAATGTTAACAAGTAGTCACAACCGTTCGTTCTGAAACTTCGATGCTCTCCAGCGTCCAAACCGTTGATTGCAGGACAGAGGTTCGTATTTGAAAACCCATGTTTGCCATCCCGCCCAACATACTGAGCGTTGTCGGTGTTTTTTGGGACATCCAGTATACTAGTTTGTGGTCACTTCCGCTATTTTTAATGTACTGTTGTTGTTGCTGTTGTGATATCTTTTTAATACAAATGTTCATTATATTCCGATTGCATATGCCTATATTGCTTCTAAATAATTTAAAGCATTGCATGGTATAACATCGCTCTCTAAATCACGATTTACGGAGCTCAAAGGCAATATTACACATCGAAATGTACATAACATGTTTAAAATGTTCATTAGAGGGTAAATGGAATTAGGATAGTACTAATAACACCAAACCCAAATATAATATACGAAGAAGGTACAATCTTTACATTCTTATACGTTTGCTTTCTACTTTCTTTCCAAACGTTGATAAACAGAAAGGAACTATTGTGCAATGACCCTCACTGTGGTTTATAGCTTTTTCCTTTCCTTTCACTTGTTTGTTAACTCCATTATAACTGAACATAATGCCACTAGCATTACGACGCTCTAAAATTTGTGCCATATTTTTCATAGTTTTACTTTCTTTACTACGTTGGGGAATTGTTATATTCCACCCTTTACAGGGAACAGTTTTCGAAACAGTTTATTTACTCGAAGATGGTTCCAAAGACTTTTATTAAAATATCATAGGTTGAAGATACTTTAATGCAGTGGCGGTTCCTGGGTGATCGCATACTCGCATCTGCACAACCACTATTTTTTTTCCACATGTGAATGTGTATTTACCTCTATAGAAAGTCGAATGTCCAACTTTCTTCTATATGAACTTGCTCGTTTAATTTTCCCGCGCCCTCTTTACTGTCAGCGCATTCAGTCAACAAGCTGTACAGGCGCATAGACCCGATTTTGCGACTGGTGGAGGTAGCATAACCGACAAGGCCAACACATGCGATATTTAACGCGCAAGCGCACTACGTTCTCGTACAAGTGTTCTCCGTTTTCCTTGCTATGAGCATTTCCCTCCCTCTTGTTTAACAACCTGCTAGGCAATTAGCCAACACGACGGTTCTAAATATGATGTACCCATTTCCTATATTAAACTGACATGTACGTTAACGTTATAAACACGATTACATCTAGTTTTATTAAACGGTTATCAGTGCATATACCAATTACTCTTGATGTTGTAATTTCTAAGACCAATACTTCAGTTTGGAATAGTTATTTTGTTCAATGTTTATTATTGTTTGTTATGTTTGTGTTTCAATTGCATGCAGTTGTGCCTGCACATAGCGAGAAAGTTGAATCTATGAAAGTGTAGAAGTGAATTGCAAGGCTAAACTGAAGGAGATAAATCTTTCGGGTTTGTCCTTAGAAGAGAAGCTGTTTTCCGTGCTTATTATTTGCGAGTGAGAGAAACGGCATCTGGACAAATAATGGTTGTTGTCATATTGGTCATTTAAAACAAAAAAATAGCAAAACATGAGAGCACAATTGCCCATATGAATTGCGAATTAGAATTGTGTGGTGTGTGTCAGAGAAAGAAAGGTAGTAAAGGTGGAGAGGATGCAATATACTGCAGACCCACTGCGACAAGTCACGAGCCGCCACTGCTTTCATGGCAATATAAAATGTACATCTTGAATTTTCTGGGAATGTTCTCAAAAGTTATTTTCATTCTGGACGACTTTTGATAGTTGGTAAACCGTAAGAATTAGACAAAATCTTGCTTCACTAGAACCATTGGTGGAGTGAACCGTTTTCAAGACATTCCTTGTTATTTGTTTGAATTTTCCAATACTTTTCTCAAATAGGAAGTCGTTAGTCGACTTTTTATGTCCTGGACATTCAAAGAAAAGACAATTTCAACGCCATTATGCAGCTCATTGTACCTATAGGAAATATGTAATAAGACAATTTCTAGAAACATTTATCTCGTTTAACATGAAGTAGATAGAAGAATAAGGTCGTCTCCTTAACGCGATGGTAGCGCTGCGGGAGACACCGGTTCGATTCCCTATTACGACTTGAGGATTTTCTCTCGTTGGGAGACCTCGTTCAGGGTGCACTCAAATTTGTTAGGTCCCTAAAGGGCCAATTGAGGAGTTACATACTTAATAGAGAAGTAGCGGTCCCTGCTTGTGAAAACCGCATTACGGGTCGAATGGGACCGGGACGCTGGTCACGTCCCATCCTCCGGTAATGCACCCCATTCATGACGCCTGTAGTGGATAGAGGGTGGGGACGCAGCAAACGGGCGGTAAGCCTTGGCCCGGAATGTGCTGCTGCGCCGCGGGTTAGCGTTTTTAGGCATATTTTGTGCAAGAGAGTGAGTGCGCAATCTGTATCTGCCTTTCTCAACTTCTCTTCCTCCTTCTGGGGCTCTAATGACCTAGCTGTCGACGGGCCCTTAAACCCTACTCACTCACTCACTCTTCCTCCTTCCTTCTCCCTTTCAGTACCTACACCTTTATGCCCCTCTCGCCTCGATCCTCTCATTCTTCTACTGTGTAAGGTGTATGACATATGACATTTTAAAAATAGGCACTGAAAGGCTTTTTGGGGTGTTAACGTAAATTACAATATTACTAGACGGTTTAACATTAGGTACATTTGTTCCTGTTCCTTATGCTTGTATACTGTTTTTCGATATATATTCAGCTGCTTAACGACGCTGTGAAGAGCTAGGATCACATCAGCGTCGCCGGTGTGCCGGAATTTTGTCCCGCAGTTCTTTTACATGCCAGTAAATCTACTGACATGGAGCTGTCGTTTTTAAGCACACTTAAAAACCATCGGTCTGGGCCGGATTTGAACCCGCAACCTTGACTGTTTTTCGAGATAAACGGTTTACGTAGGATGAATAAAGATAATGAAAAATTCATGTAAAAACATTCATCCTGTTGACATGGTATAAATAACAAAACTTGTTAGGAATGCACAATTACAGTTATATACAATATAAAACACGATTAGTAAGCAAATTATTTCGGTTTTCTGTTTTGGCGATTCATTAAAACTCATCCCCTTTGGACAAAGTAATGAAGATGTCTAGTCTCACTTCTAAGTGGAGTATATTTATCATTTAATGCCCATTCTTGCTGCATACGGCACGATATGCAGTGGGCATTGATGATATAAATTTAAATAATTATTTAATTAAATTAAATAATTTAGCAGTTAGGGTGAGAAAAACATGGAAAAAGTCTCAAGTTGGGGGGGGGGGCAGTCTTGCAGGAATTTGAACCACGGACCTCCCATTCACGAGTTCGTGATTTAGCAATCTTGACCACTGTGCTGGAAATACAAAATACGCTATGTACAAAGTTTAGTAAATATCAGTTTTATCGTTCTTGAGTGGAAAAATAAAATACCATTTTTGAGTAACTTGAGTTTTTATTTATGGACGCTCTTGTACCGCTATGGTTCTTAGTGTCCCATGAAAGGGACGTAAAATACCATTTAATTTTACTCAGAGGTTTCTTTATCAGGCTTGAGATTCTTTCATGTGCTGTAAATCTACACAAGGGACCACCGGCTTCCCCTCCCTCCATTTTGGTGCAATGGGTCCACTTCTTGTCACCCAAGCGTTGATGCCTGCCTACGCTGGCATGTTACTCCACTACCGGCTTTACTTCCCTTGCGAAGAAAGCCATGCTAAGGATTTTTAAGCCCGAAAAAAATTCACTGCCCTTCGCCGAGTTTGAACCGGCGACCTGGGGAACCATGTTACCCCTAGAACACGTAGAGTGATACAAACCATTTAAGACTGCATGGTATACCTGTCCATTATGTACAGTATAGGGTATTTGGTTTATCTTGTCTCATGCCTAAGGAAAGAGAAAGAGATATATTGGAAAGAGATGCAGATACTCACCCTTCTATTTGTCGTTGTGAAGTTGGGAGAAGGTTTGACTCCTATCCAATCAATAATGGATTGAAGAGGCAAATATTAATGAACTTACGGCGTTTCTGCCCGCAAAACATAATTTCTACCCCTGCCCCTAACTTGGGTGGTGAAAATGACCTTCCACTTTTATGATCCTTGAGACAAGCTAAACCACGTTCCAAGTATTCCTTCAAAACCAAAAACTAGATCCCACAAAGTTTTCAGTTACGATTTTATTACATGTATCTGATATTTGGTTTCTCTTTCTCTTCCTAAATGTAGGCATTAAATTTGATATTAAATATTTGGGTGGAGTGCAACACCTCCGCCATCTGCCAGAGATCAGCGATTGAGAAAGCAATAAAGGAAAATATTAGATATGCTGAAATTGAGAGCGCATGCATTCTTTGGCTGGAAAATGGTTACGTGCGCATAGGGTTTCAATGCTACCACTCCTCCCTAAGCACTGCCTGTCGTTCACCTTTAGCGCTCGCTTGTAAACAACGTACCGGTCGGCATAGCAGAATTGCACCTATGCTAAACGCATGTCCGAAGCCTAATAATAAGCAAGGACAATACTACGGTGTGGTGCTAGCAAACTGAGCCAAGGACAAATGTGATGCACGTCTATAGCGCCAAGATTCCCACGTCTCTCGTCATGTGGTAAGCGGGTTTCCACCGCAACAGCGACAGTCAGTATGACCGCGGCTGGCGTGGGAGCCGCACGTGGTTAGTGTTCCTTAATACGTTCAGCGTCGAGGAGCAAGTCTGGCAACACCACTCCTCCGGTAAGTGAGAGTGAACACAGCTACTCTTTCAGATTAACGGAACAAAACAGGCTACATTTGCAAGGCAATACATAAAATCATGTCAGAAACTACAAGAGCTCAAACTGTTTTTTGCAGACGTTAAATACTCAGTAAATTACTGCTGTAAGTTTAATCTTATGTACATTATTTTAGATTTAATATATATTAATATATTTATACTCTACTTTACTCATATTTAGGATAACATTTCTTAAAAAGACAAGACTTAGAACCTTGAACCTGTTCATGAAGCTTAAGTACGTAGAGCTCAAAATTTTCAAAATATAACTTTTAAAAATATATGCAACTGGATGCAGAAAACATTTAAGTGCATTTTGCAGAAATAATTATTTAAATGTGTGCATTAGTTTAAGAGCAATAACTTAAAACGCAAGATGCTGCACATATTGTCGAGAGGTAGTTAGAAAGGTACACAAAATTTGATATCAAAGTCTTAAAGCTCATTTCCCATAAAGTACATTTTTCTAAACCTTTTCCTTGACAGTTCAAAAACTACTGAAGGGATTTGAATGGAACCCTTGGTACACAGGAAACTGACTAGAATTACGCTCTTCCGTTTGACAGTTTATCAGAAAAAAAATTATGATTAAATAAGATAGAAAAATTGCTTTACTAATTTGAGAATAAACTTATGATATTCTTTATGCAGATAGAAGTTTAGTTTTGGTCATTTCCCTAAAACAAAGCTTAAGCTTAAAATGGGGGCGAGGGAGAACAATGTCTTTAAAAAAAGTCAATATATTGAGTCAAATTCTGGTTTCAGCATAGCAAGATGTCGCCATTTTGGATAATTATAACGCATGTAAATTAATTTTATGGGATAGAAATTAGGATCATCTTTACACGCAAAAATATGTTTTAAGACATCAATAGCATCTTTGTATTGTTGATCCATACAGAGGAATTAATAATTGTATATAGCTAATCTTATATATCCTTTAAGCTGCACCTGCCACTTTAAGTTCATGATCATCTTCAACTGTGAATAAATTCATATATGTAAATTAAAAATGTTTATAAACGTTTTTAAAATTCTCAATTGCAAAAAATAAAACGTTTGTCTTAGCTTATAATTGATACAGTAAACAAAGCTTACTACAACATTTTGACGCCGACTGTCTAAATATCATGTATAAATTTGATGAAGCTCTGTTGTATATATTTAGTAAAAATTGTACCTAACTCGTATAATGGCGAGTTTACTTATAATTTATAGAATATCAATTTAGAAAGTCTAAAATAATTCAAATAGGATAATGAAACTCACAGTAGTCATTCATTGGACAATGTACATAATATGTGTGCAAAATTTCAATTTGATATGTTTTGTAATTCCTTTCAAATACGATTTTCTCTAATACTCAGCAAATATGGCCAAATAACGGCTGTTTGATGTGTATATTCGCTTAAGGCAAAGCATCTGTGAAAAAACCTAAAAATTGTCATTTTCATTTGAGCAAGCTGCAATTTTATAAAGAGCATACACAAAATTTCGATGAAATAAGTACCTTTGTTTCAGATACATTCATGTTCTTATTCTGGGTTTAATTAACTCAATTCTGGAAATAAAAAAATGCCACAGAGTCAAATTGTTTGTTGCATCCTATCTTGAATCCTATTTTACCTTTAACAGAATCTTACATTGAAGCTTTTAAAAATCAAATCGCAAAAAATAACCCCATTACATTTGTGCATTTTTTTTCTTCAATTTTATGAATATTAAGTTATAAAAATATTTAAGAAATAAGTAGCTGTGACATTTCTAAAACGATTATGCGAGTCTCTTAAGCAGTCATTCGCAATGTTTTGCTGTAAATCAGAAGTAAATCGGTCAAAAATGATGATACATGGAGCAATGTAAGTAGATAATGGAAACTTGTGAGAAAAATATTTAGAACTGAAATGTGCATTACGGTGCGATGTTCAGGAGTATTTAAAAGACCACAGAAAATACTAAATATTGCCGAAGTTTAAAATTCAAGTTTATAAACATAATAAAAAGGGAAGTAAAATATTAACGTTTTGCATTTTCCGCATTTTCGTAACATTTTCGGATGCATTGTCTTGAATTACAGTGACTTGGCATTTTTGTTGTTTTCTCTATACCAGAAATACACAAGAACTTAAATATATGGATAGTTTTAAACATTAGGATTTAGTCATATCTTACAATTTTGTAATTTATTTAATATAGTTACCAATTATAAACAAGAATATAAATATAAAAACGGTTTATATTGCACTCTGCTACTTGGTGTTTTTGGAAAACACTGGAAAAGTGTTCAAGTCTTTATGAGACTCCCCATATCAATTATCTTTAATGTTGTTTACTAATTTTCTTCAGACTCTTACATTATAAAATTTCAACTTAATACGTGTAGCTGTTACAGACGTCAATTTCATGGCTTTTTAAAACTTGTGTACATATTTTAAGCATTCGATGTCCCTTTCAACAATCAGGTCTACAGAGATGGTGAATGGAATGGATCAAGTGATGCTCAAGTGAATCCCGATACTAGCATGCTTATAATTATCCGACTTTTGTCATTATATGCATAAACGTATGAGAAACCCCTCGATACATCCGACTAACACACTCTGAGAATGTAGACGGATCCTCCAGGTTGAAAGCTAGAGCTGGCGCAACGAAAGCTTGCCAATCTGCAGGATGCGCAGAAGACTATTTTTGTAAACGCACCATTACGTCTGTTGCTGGCCGACATTATCCTCATTACAGACTCCAGTATTTAACATCTCGAGTGAATCGCAGTAAATGAGCTGACGGAGAGTAGACAGTGGGAGCGACAGGTACAATGGGGATGGAAATGGAGAGAGGTAACCCAATTTTATTCGTATAGTTACGAAGTTTCGCGCAGATCTCGTTGGCAATCTTTAGTTGCGTTACATGTAGACAAGCTACTCCTTCACCATGGAGTACAGAATGTCGTAGGACATTTACTTTCTTTACTACTTCCGTATAGTAAGTAGAGGACTTGGTGTTTAAATTCAGGGTCTTCGAAGGATGACACATGAAGATTGTCGACCAAATCCCCTCACCCTAAATTACCTATCACATTTCTTTTTGGTGCAGTTTTATATATGAAATGTTATCAGCAGGGCTGATGACGTCATCTTAATTGTTGCATGCTAACCTGTGCATAAATTCTTATCATGGGTCCCAGTCTATTAATATACACATTTATTACGCAATTTTGGCATTTTTTTTTTTTTTTACTTTCTAATTTTAGGAATTTGTATTCGATTTGTTTTCAATTCTTTTATCGTTTTCTTGCCCTTTGCGACTTGATTTAGTCAATTTTCCCAAAATACTACTGTACAATGCTCTTTTATAAATTTGCTGCAGAAGTCATGGAATTTTCACCGTTCTATGTTCAGTTTCCATGTATCTACAGGAAAACAAAAGATGAGTTGAACATTCTTTGTATCTTCAGCTTTTTTTTCTTTCCCTACTACGTACTTAGAGTAAATAGAGGAAATAATGTAGATATTCTCCCAAAAAATCTATGTCGAGGTTTCACCCGAAATACATGAACCATAAATTGGTGGCGCGCGTGTCTGTAAACAGCGTAACTCGAAAACGAAATGTTCGTTAAATATTCGACTTGATATTTATGTTCAGAATCTTCCAAAGGTGTGGTTCTAAGGTTTTCAATAAAATCTTCCGAACCCAAACTATCCTTTACAGCTTTCTCGAAATCTTTGAATTTCTAACATCTACATTACCTTTTAGTTAAAATACCACATGTCTAAGTATTTACAGGGAAATAAATTTTATTGTATATCTTCAATGAAGTCCTTTGAAGTCCTCTTCATTCGGAAGGAATTTTGTATAATTCTATGTCACTGGTAAATGTTAAGCGATAGACGAAAACGTACTACATAAAACATGTACATGTCTTTAACATATACAAATTATTTCAAATACATTTTTGAGGCATTAGCCATTTTCAAGGCATAAATTGTTTGATTTTATCAATATTTTTGTTATTTTTAAATTGGTGTCGCTATTCAATTGTTTCACCCGTTGTTAAGAAGACAGTATGAAATTTATACGCCAGATGCAGTGACTAACGTTTTAACATTAGTTTATCCATTCAGTTTCCTCTATGCCTCTTGTACCAAGGATACCCATCTGTGAATTTTTGAAAATCTACAGCTTTCATTGGATTGATTTGAAATTTTAACACAACAATCACTGTATAGTGAGGAGTAACTATGCTAAATTTCATACATTTAGGCAGATTAGTTGCAAACATATTAATATTTTATTATATTTGTTTTAATATTTGTATAAATGGTTCCCCATGATGCAATTTTGATTTGAAAAAATTGATATTTTTCAGTTATGTCCTGTAATGGAATGTTAGCAAATTGATGAGATAATTTCTTAATATTGTTATTAGTTTGAATAAAAATAAATTTTAAAGTTTAAATTCATTATTTTTTTCATTTAAATTTTGAAATGTAAACTTGAATATTTAATTACTCAGCAGTTATTCACGTTATGAGAAAATTATCTCATCATTTCTTTTTAATGTTATTTCTAAGCAAGTACACCAAATTTCATGCATAAGTACTGAAAATTGCATCGTGTGGAGCATTTTAAAGAGCAAACAGTGCTAAAAATAAAAACGTGGAAAAACTAAGTTTGAAGTCATAGCAAGGATAATGGAACTGTATGGATTTAAATGGACACGACCACTTACAGGCAATCAGTTAGACGGCCATGTGACATAGATAAAAAGGCCGTAAGGCTATAAAAAGCATATCAAAATAAAGCAGACAATTTATACTATTTGATAAAACAAAAATCCATTTTTGGCAATTTTGGAAATTTTTAGCCTTTTTTCACCGATGGGTATCCTTAAACGAAATGTACAATGAAACCATTTCTACAAAGATTATCTCGAAAAACATGCAATAGATAGAAGAAAGAAGAAGAAGAAGAAGAAGGTGGAGGAGGAGGAGTTTTCGTAAGAGTTGTTTGTGTAGGCTGTATAAAAATAAGCCATAGGGGATAGAGAAAGTCATGTGAATGCAACACATTCGATTTTTGCCCCCCCCCTTTTTTTTTGTGATAAAGGTTCTTAGGTACCTACTTAATTTTTATTTCAGTTGTACATGAAAGTACTGTAAGTGTCTCTATTGCTTACACACATTCAATAATGTTATTCTGTAAAACATATTTTACTCCCCAAACTTAACTAAACCTGCTTTCTCTCAACTTTGAAACCCTTCTATTGTGGCTTTGGTTGTTTCCGAAGCACCGCAGAAGTAAATCCACGGAGGTCTATTGCATGTTAACTGAACCGTGGATCAATACTCAGTCCGTTTTTTCCATGTCTCTAGGCGGCGGAATAATCTGATGGATCACGCAGACAACTAATGGCCCAGAAAGGTTTCATTCCTGTTATAATAGATAACCAGTTCTACTGTCCAGAACCAAATACGTACAAGGTCAGTTATGTGCTAAAACAGCTTCACATCGCTTTGAAAATTGGTTCCAAGTATAACTCAGTCAAGTAACGAAATTGAAAATTGAGAAAAATTGAACACCACATAAAAAACTGGAACTGGGGTTTAAGAGTTAAGGAATATGAAATCTTTTTTTGTCCCAGATTAGGTTTTCTGTTTTCGTTAATGACCTTATATGCCATTTCCAGCAGTAACTGAAAAATGAGTTATCTTCAATTAAGATAAGTGATACTTGCCCTCCAGGCATTTAAGATGTGAAGTTTTGTTCTAATCTCAATGGAGTCGCAAATAATTCTCCTTGACAATATTCTGAAAATGTTATGGTTGCGGAAGATAGAGTGGTCCCAGGATTCACAATCGTTGATTTCCCATAAATTATTCGTAATTCTTCGGTTATATTGGTAACTTCTCGGTATGTGTGTGAGAAAGAGCAATATCCATTTCACATTCATATTTGATTTCCTGCGTTTGAGATAACTGTCTATTCTTTCATTTTACAGACACCATCTGCTCTGACAGAATTTGAGCGAGATCAAGAGACACATTACGCCTCATGTGGCCAATAGACGTGAATCATTCATTCACTAATGTTTCTTGATTGTTGATATGCATACTCATGCCTAGTTATGGCTTCTTGCCTCAGATATCTATAACGATGCATAGTTGTATACCTAAGTTACATATTAAGTTCTTCAAACCATTAGAAATTCATACAGCAATTACGGATATTAAAGCTGAAAATTGTTTTTTTTTTCGAACGACTGTCCAATTTTCGTGGGAAAACCCTAGTCTTAATTTAAGAAAGTGGATCTCTTGTATTTCATAGTTATTGAAGAAACATTCTTCATTGATTATCCTCAGAATATTACTGGCATTTATGAACTTCGTGACTGCACCTTTCGTCTACTACTGAGAACGAACAAAACAGTGAAATCATTGAAAACAACAATCCAAACGCACTTTATGTTTCTCTTCCTAACATAATTAAGTTGGAGGTGTGTCATTCTTGTGTACATGTTTTGTTACGCGGGTGGCGTAAAAAGGTGAGAGAAAAGTGGAACATCTATGCAAACCAAGCAAAATGTTTCTGCCATTTGATGAGAATACACAATCAATCTAATGAAACGCCCTCGCTGTCCTTATTCAAATCCGACATGATTATTTAGTAATAAACCTACCGTGATGTACCAATAAGCATTACACCTAAATATAAACTTTTGTTCAACAGTGCTAGAAAGTTGAAACATCATTACTTTATGTCCTCTATATTTAGTGTAATTTTCAAATGATGCAGCTTTTGCAAATAAACTTCATTGAAACCATGGAGAGAATTGCTTCATGTATCATTGAGGTTTCGCTATTGAAGAATACTGACAACTAACAGCTGCCTTTGACGGAGCTGACAGCGATGGTGCACTTTCTTCATAGCAAATATTTGTACATTACAACGTTCAAACAAGTAAAACTACGTTCCTCTTCACAGTTTACACATTGACGAAATACAATGCGAAAATCTGAGAGGCATGGGTCATCCTCTAACAAAAGGAACTGCTTAAGTTAGAAAAAACGTTCGTAGCAGCCTATTTTTGGAGGCCACAGATGTGATGGGACTTTGCATCCATTGACACTAATAATGCTGTATAATGCATAAACTAAGGTTTTCGAACTTTTGTCCTCGTGTACATTCTGCTGCCAAAGGCTGCACATGATTCCCTTTCAACACTGAAATTTGCTAATACATGACCACGAAAGACAAATATGAAATCTCTTTTACGTGCTCATTTACTAGATATGTACACATATAAAGAAAAGAAATAATTAATTGGGAACATTTGAAAGGCAGATTTAATATAAATTGCTATCAGTGCACTGAACTATAATCTACACTTGAGAAACGGAGATAATTATACGCCGAGGAAAACCTGGATCACAGATGCTAACAATAGGCGTAATATTCAGTCAAGTCATTGGGATGCATGAGCTTGAACTGTTAATCAAAACTGGATTCATATATGGAAATGGCAAGGCGTAACTCATATAATCAATATCTATATTTGGACTTGATCACCGCCATGGTTGAAAATCACTTTCAAGCAGATAAGAGGTTACTAAAGTCAACAGAATCTTCAAGGTCTCCTTACTTAGCCCCAGTTAATTCTCCATAGATTTCCAAAATTTAGGCAGCGCGCTGTGGCAAATACTTTTTGGGCAATGAAAACTGATGTATTTCTCACAAATATTCTACAAGCAAATATTTTATTTCACCATTTCACCCCTGCTCCATAGCGCTACTGTAACCTGCGGTGCGAGCAAATGCGGATTCACTCCCCTGTATTTAATCTGGCGTTTTCTTTCCTGTTGTGAGGTTGGTTAAGGAAGCACTGAGCAAATGCGGATTCACTCCCCTGTATTTAATCTGGCGTTTTCTTTCCTGTTGTGAGGTTGGTTAAGGAAGCACTGAGGCTCGCGATATTTTTTAAAAACAACTGAAGGGCTATTTGATGGAAAATTAGTTGTTCCTAGTCTCGCAAACTACGCGAGATCTGCTGACCCTTCTGCTCCCCATGATTGCTCTGTGCCGATGATGCCTGTATTGACGGATTGACTATGTCGTTGGTTTTGGCTAGCACCGAGATGTTGCACTGAGGGTATTATTCTCCAAAATTACGTGCTCTAGTTAGGAAAACAATCACATCTGTCTTCATGATAAACTTTTCTTTCCCAAATAAATACATTACTTTTAAAAACCGATATGAGATATCTTATTACAGCATTTTGATTTCCGGAAGGTATCACAATGTATGTAGGGGCAGGTAATGTGAAGAATACATTGGTATGACTTTATACCACAAGGTACAAGTGCAGTTCCTGGTATCAGTTGAAAACTAAGAGATCAGATTGTCGCGTGACAGAGTGAGTTGTCATAATACGAAGGAGATATGTGCTCAGTTACCACACAACACGAACATTTAAAAAAAACTTTTTATTGTGGTAATCTAACAACTTTAGATATATCTGGTAGAGAGAGAGCACTGAGGAAGTTCTCATACCCTCCCCTGGGGAGCACGCTACACAATTCAAACAAAAGAATACGACCAGGATTCGTATAATGTTTTTATTTCTTTCACAAGAAAACGAAACTTGGGATCGATAAGTGGAACAGCCGAGATATCCGGTCAACGCAAACTTCGGGTGCCGCAAAACAGTTCATACATATCTGATGTTTAAGCACTGATGACCAAGTTGTGTATTCATTGTACGAGGAGGCTTGAGAAAGCATGCCACACATTTGGTATGACTCTGGCCGACGTTAAGGACATTGCGTAACAAGGGTGGTGTATTGTCAGAATAGAGTTCATGTCCAGGACTTTCTGCAGAGGCAATTCTGCACGGTACCGATAAGAGGTGCGAGGGGAAATGGGGCGTCACTTGTAAAACTGAAGTATGCGGAACCTACTTCTAAATTACACCAATATTCACAATGAAATTCTAGCAGTATATGGATCAAATTCAATGTCGGTTCTTACTGACAAACACTCATGACGCTGTACAGCACAGTAAAGCACAAGAGGCATAGATAATTAAGTATAGGCTTCGTTTTTACTCATAACAATTCAACAACACATAGATCGCATAACGCATCTTTATGTCAATGTTTTCAATGGCAGGTATGGAAGCAACCAACATATAGTTCAGATCTTACAAATTTCTGAGTCTCATGGAAAAGTCCTTCTGCACTTGCAGATGGACTTCGCAACTGTTCTGGCAGAGGCTCTTGACATGAGACCACCCTCCATCGCTCTCCATACTATCCTAGTTCACATCGCATTTATCTTCATGGGTCAGAATGGCTGGCAGGAATGGCCTAACGACGGATCTTCTTGCTCTCAAAATTTGCTCCTAGAACACCATCACATTAGTTTTTCCCCTACCTCACCTTCCTAACCGTTCTAAACACTTATTTTTGAATACCTTCCTAACATAAAAATAACCTTTATTCCTATTCGCCATCCTTGACCCACCATTTCCATGAACTTCACCATCGCTAAGCCAGCGAGAGGCTAAGTCCCGGAATAGTAACAGTCGAAGGTGCCTCATCTTCCTCCATGGTGTATAACTTCAACGCTCCACTGCGATGGATCGGCCCAGCGTTTTCCATTTCGTCAAGCTGAGAAAATATCTGGGTGTAAATAGAAATCCAAATATGAAGAAGTTAAACCAACGGTTCTCCGACGGCGCCAAGGCCAATGAGCGGATTTCTATCTTCAAGGAATTAACAATCAATAGAACGTTCATGCTGTTGTTAACCGATACTTGGAGACTATGTTGAAACATGTCACTTAGTATAGTAGTAGTACATAAACCAATAAAAGTACTTGGCCGGGCCCCTCTGTACCGGCACCAGGCAAATTTTTTCCTCAATAAAATAAGTCTAAGTCTAAGCCTTCCACAATCATCTGCAATTGGTTTTGAAGCACTCTCCTAGTTTGTAGGGCAAAATATACTTGAATAATAATTTATGTAATTTTCTATACACGACTATTCTTGCATAAGAAGTCGTCGTCGTCATCGTCGTCGTCGTCGTCGTCGTCGTCGTCGTCGTCGTCATCATCATCATCATCATCATCATCATCATCATCATCATCATCATCATCATCATCATCATTTCCGGCGCTATAGTTTATGAAGAAACAGAGCCTTGTTGACTACTTCTTTCCTCCAGTCCTGCCTCGATGGCGCCAACTGCCTCCAATTCCGAATTCCTAGTCTACACAGATCCTGCTGTGCATTGTCCATCCATCTATATCTCGGGCGTCCAACCAATCGACTTCCTTCTTCTTTGGCATTTAATATTTTTTTGTCATTCCCCATCCTTTCCACGTGCCCCAACCATCTCAATCTGCGAGCCTTAATGTCCTTGCACAAGAAGTATCAGAGTGAATGGATGAGTGCTCCTCCGGCAAATCTTGCCATCAAAATATTTTTTCTTAAAGCTTAAATAGTCGCAACTTTCGAGTAGGATAACGTAACTCGCTCCTGGACGCTGCACGATCTCTGACTCATCTTCAACATTTCGTTTGTGATGTTAGATGGTCATTTGATAAAACGCACATTATCACCATGAAATTTGACTTTTACGTTGCTGCCTTAGGTTATACAAGGCAATTTAGATGAAACAAAGATTATTGTTGTTGAGTAAATAACATAAGCAACTATAAAGGACTCCATCTATACATGCTTCCTCGTATGCACACAACGGAAGGGCGAGATATGGGATATCTCACAAAAATAGTATTTAGAACTATTTTTGTCAATAATTAATCTATTAGTTCTTTAATTAAACGATGTATGATTATAGTATGAGAACATTATTTAAGTTGTTTAGTTAAGTCCTTTAAGGAGTTTGCTTTCTGTATGAGGTACAGTGGAGTATTTATATCTCCATTTTAAAGACAGTAAAATAAACACTTTTACTATGACGAAACGTTATGATTTGTAAACGTACACTTACCAAAATTATCCTAAAGTTGTAAACTTGTGTACATATCGGGGTTTGTATGTGTGGGGTGGAGGGTAGCATTAGCAGACTTCTAAACCGTTGCACCGATTTCGACCAAGCAATCTTTGACACAAGGCGAAAATTATGTATAACCTAAATTTTGAAATCCCGCTCCATTTCACGCAGTTAATTGTTTAATTTTATGTAGTGTCTATAAAAGCTCGCACGACAATCTAATATTATTTCTCAAAGATAACCATAGGTCGAACATTAGCAACACAATAATGACTTACTTGCGTTTTCACGGTCTCACAAAATAACAAAGGAACAGCGAGTTCATGTAATATTCGACCTAACATGGATCACGGGGTAGTTACACTGTCAAATTTGGTCTTTCTTTTGTTTTGATTTTCTTCTCATTTTTCTGATTTGTGTTGTTGATTATTTAGGTCAAACTGACTTCGAATGTCTTCAAAGAAACGTAACCCAAGTCTAAAACTCTGATGTGTTGCATTCACATGACTTTCTCTACTCTTGCACTAACCATTCTTACAAACTCGTATTCCCATATCGTCTTCGTGTTAGTTGAGATAAACATTTACAGAAATTTGTTATTGCTTATTTCCTTGTAGATTCAAGGGGAATATGGGAATACAGTAGGCTTTGAGCCATAGTCAAATCTTTTAAAGCTTTGAGATCCTGCTCTCTTTGCACGCTTAATATATAAAATGAACAACAATGTTCCATTTCACGAAAGTTTTAAGTTTTCCGAAGCTAACACACATAACAAGGAATATCTCCGAAATGGTTCACTCTACAAACAAATTTATACAGACATAAACTGTGTGTTTTAGTGAGATCTACATTTTTTGTATAGTAAGATTTTGTCTATCTCTTACGGTTTACGAGTTATTCAAAAGCCATTCAGACTAAACAAGACTACATAGGCTATAGCCAGAAAATTCAAAATATACATTTCATTTGTCATAAAAATATCTCAAACATATGGCATTTTAATCAAACTCGTTAGAGCCATTTTCAAGAAAATAAAAATTTTCGAAAATGTTTCCATGTAAAGGGTAGTTTAGGGCAGGGCTATTTTCTTCAAAATCTTCGTGTGGCATCCTTGAAAGACACCAAACTTAAATACAAATTTGGTTTTTAACCGACTTTTCGTTTTTGAGCTATGCTGTCCACAGACTGACAGACACACACATACAGACCTTTTTCTGAAAATGCGTTTTTTGGATTCAGGGGGCCTCAAAACATGTATTTCCGATGAAATCTCGGCATCGAATTTTTGGGTGGAATACTACCTATACTTTCTTGTACTTATCAGTAGAGAAAGTAAAAATCTAAGCTTAAATCGTCAAAGCTAGGGCAACACAGGTTTTTTTCAGCTAGTATGTAATGAAAGCAATTTTAGAAATGTTTATCCCCATTAACATGAAGTGGATGGAAGAATAACGCGGTTTGTGCAAAAATTAGTAAAACAAGCAATGTGACAGGAACTTCTGAGTACCGTACGTAAGTGGTGACGAAAGTAAACTGAGTTGCGCATGTCCTTTTTCAACTTTCTTTTGCACTACGAAATCCAATGTTCTGAGAAGACATAAGCAAGTACTGCAAACCCCAATCCCTACAAAGTATGTTTTACACAACATGCATACCCTCACAGTACATAGACTTGACTGACGTAATTCGAGGATCATGCAGTTGTGGAGCTTCGATGAAATTGAATGTCTTCTTTCTAATGCCATTTTACATAAGTAGCGAACAGTGTGCGTACAATGAATACAAAGATGTGCACATAATACATGGATGAATTTTTCATAGGTAGAGAAAGCAGTGTGATTATCCGTAACAGATTTTTGCATCGAATGCTGTACTTCATCTTAAATAAGCAACAGAGAAAAGTGGATGTTCTGAAAAACGACCCTTATAGAAATATTGTGATTTTAACGGCTTTGAAATTGATTATTGATGTACATTTACACACTATTCCGATTTGGAATTCTGTTTGGAGTAGCAGCACATTTATTAATGCGGACACATGGACAAATCTTCACGTACGCCGTTTTTTACTTTTTCTAATACGTATAGTAAGTAGGGGAAGTACCTATTGCATTCCACCCAAAATTTCGGTTTCGAGATTCCACCGGAAATATGTTTTGAGGCCCCCTGAATCCAAAACAAGCACTTTTAGAAAAAGGTCTGTGTGTGTATGGGTGTGTGTTCTGTCTGAACAGCATAACTAAAGAACGAAAAGCTGGTTAACAACCAAAATTGATATTTAAATTTAATATATTTAAAGGATACGACACGAAGATTTTGAAAAAAAAAAAAAAAAAATTCCGTAACGCTAAACTAGCCTTTAAATGGAAATTTTTTCGAAAATTTTGGTTTTCTCAAAGATAGATCTAACATATATCATATGTTTAAGATATTTTTATGACAAGTAAAATGTATATTTTGAATTTTCTGGCTACAGCCCATGCAATTCTGTCTATTCTTGTTGACTGTTGCATAACTGGTAACTCGTAAGAGATACACCAAATCTTACTATACAAAAAATGTAGATCTCTTTAAAACACACAACTTATATCCAATTTTTTTTTTTTTTTTTTTTTTTTTGAGGAATGAACCATTTCGGAGATATTCCTAGTTATTTCTGTGAGTTTTGCAATATTTAAACTTTTCTCAAATGGAAGGTCGTTGTTCACTTTTTTATCTCTTGGCCGTGCAAAGAGAATGGAATTTCAAAGCTTTATAAGATCTGGCTACCACTCAAATACTACTGTATTCCCATATTCCCCTTGTACCTACAAGAAAATTAGCAATAATATAATTTCTACAGATGTTTATCTCGACTAACATGAAGAAGATAGAGGCATAAGAGTTTGTAGGAATAGTACAAAGAATAGAGAGTTATATGAGTTCAACACATCAGTAGTAAGGTGAACTAGCCACAACTTATTGGAATAGGTATTCAGGATAGTGACGAAAGTACTATAGATACACCTATTACGAGTTTTATAAACAGGTAACAGGCATGAGTACTCGTGCATTAGCATTACTTTGTGCTAGTTAGGCCTGCAAGTGCAGTGCACGTTGCGATCTAGGTCAGGGACGATGTCCCTTAAAGCCATGAGAATCCATGTTTAAACAACTTTTATGCAATCCTAGTATTAAAGCAGCTTATTAGACGGCATAAATCCTGCAAAATTACCCTCTTTCTGGAGCCAGTGCCAGAAAATGAACGACGTAATTACCAGGACAACAAGACAGCAATGACATCACCGCCACAACATAATTTTCTCCAATGTGCCTGTAAGAAAATCTGAAATCGTTACTCTCGCAATGCATTTTTCGCTTATCCATGCACAAAACTTGCCATATGCTTTTTCGTAACCACCTTTTAAGTTTTCTGGAATTAGTACACTCTTGGTTTCGTTCAAAATGTTTAAGCGGAATATAATCCATATTTTCAATAGTTTTATAATTACCTTCCATTTTCCTAAATAAGCGTTGAAACAAATGAAACATCTGCTTAGCAGCCATATTACGTCATACATTTCTGATCTCTAATACATTATAATTTTACATTTAATAAATGTATTAGTTATTTTTACGTATGCTAATGCTAGAATTGCATAAAACGTTATGTATAACACGTGTATAATCCTTTCATTGTGATACTTGTAAAAATTAGCGCGTTCGCTTTCACTCAAGCACTAAACATATACTCGTGTCATAATTAGTCAGATTATATACTAGTTACATAACTATTTTTCTGCATCTGTAAATTCATTTACACACACACAAGGAGTAACTCGAGCACAGCATTGCCTATAGGCTATACTGGACCCTTTGAGCTTCTAACGTGACCTACGAGAGAAAAGGATGAAGGGAACCCGAAGAATTGTCATCTAAGGACGACAATGTGCGCTAGTAAGTACGGGGTACCTAACAATTCCATATGACACCAATCCTAACAACTATCCCTGCTTTAGCAACCAGAAACTTGGGGTCTTGGGAATAGACTAGACACCCCCAGGAAGGAAGAAGGTCTCAACGTTCCGCTAAGCGCCAGAGAGAAATCACTTGGTGCAAATTCCACCGTCCTGTCGCAACACACCAGCTGCCGTCACTTGGTCCTACAACCCTACTGAGGTGAAACACATGAAAGGAATTATGAGGCAGGAAATTCGTCGTACAAGGGGAAGTACGCAAGTATTTACCTACCGACCCCAGGAAACTGCTCTTTCACAAATGCCTCAAATTGGAGAGTTGATACAGGCTTGGAAAGATTGGTCATGGCCGGGAATGGAGACACATATGCCTTTCCGTGGCGATGCAGTATTATTCACCAGTCACAAGGAAGTCCGAATGCGCATTCAAACATCAATCAGATGAGAACATTTGCTGTCCGCCCTTACCATGTTCGTTCCGCGGTACACCTGGGAAAGCAATGATCCTGGCCATGTCGGTAAACTTTTCCAAGTCTTATTTCATTCCGCAGGATACATGCACAGCCAAAGTGAAAGTACAGTTACTAAACATAAATTAACCTAATAGTCAACTATAAAGCTGGAAAACAGAAGTATTTGCATAACTGCAAGTCGTCTTTAATATGCGACTATTTAAGATCACCTTGACAGTTACCAGCATGCATACGCATATGAGAAAGTTTTTCAAGGCCCAATCGGGCATCTCAGCGATAGATATTGGCAAGGAAAGCTGAGGATCTGGGGTTCCAGTTCTGCTCATGGCGTTAAATTCAAGTCGGATGTAAATCTCCATTATTTATAGTTAGTTTTCATTCCTTAATGCTGATAACACACCACTCATAGTACTTTTAAGCATTCAAATTGGCTTTTATTTTCTATGGACACACCTTAAATTTTAACACACTAATTTCAAATGCCCTTCTACACGCCTTCTCCAAAAGCTTCCAGCGGGTATAGAGTTTACAATGTAAATTACAAATCTCAGTCTTAATTGAGGAGATTAATCATTTCATAGACTATGAATTGCACAAACGCTTTCAGACATTGTAGCAAGTTATAATTTAGGACTTGGATTTACAGCCTAGAGTCCGTTTCACGAGTAGAAAAGCTTGCCCCAGCCTTATCTCCCCACACTCATCATCACTGAGGGACAGGAATTTCCAGGGCCAACATCTCCAGCCGTTACCACTTTTATAGTAAATTTGCTAATCTCTCACTCCCATTCTGTCCTAAAAATTGTTTGTAAAAACCCCCAAAAAATGACAACTTGTTATACTGAAAGATCAACTTGGCCTAGTTTATTTGGACCTTCTTCTCTTGCAGATAATTATCTCCGAAATGGTTAACTCCACAAAAAAGGATAAATTCTGTATTTTAACGAGAACTATATTTTTGTACAGTAATATTTTGTCTATCTCTTATGGTTCATCGTCATGCAAACTCATCCATAATAAAGAGGACTTCAGAGGCTATTCCCAGAAAATTCAAGATTTATCTACATTTCATTTGTCATGACAATATTTTAAACGCACGGTAATTTAATCAAAATATTTAGCCATTTTTTTACAAAATCATTTTCCATACAAAGGGTAGCTTGAGATGGAAGATTTTTTTTGAAACTCTTCGTGTCACGTCCTTGGAAGATGCTAAACTTCAATTCCAGCTTTGGTATTTAATGATTTTTCGTTTTTGAGTTATGCTATATGCATAGAGACGTATAGACACACAAATATTTTTTCTAATTTTTTTTATTTAGGTAGTTTCAAATTATAAATCCGGTGAAATTTTGATATCAAAGTTTTAGGTGGAATACAATACTTCCTCTACTTATTATAAGTAGGCGGCGAAGAAAGTAATGTGTATTCTATAATGCATTCAAAACAGTTGATTACATGCAGAAACATCCCACAGAAAATAAACTTTTCATATTGGTTTTACAAAATGTCACTAGTCAGGAAAACATATGCATTTGCATAGGAAACTTACTTCAAGTTAATTAACTACTGCCTTAGTGAGTCAGTGAGTAATGAATCTCTAACTAGGAGATGAAATCCAAATAAATAAAAACCAACCGAACCGGTTAGGTATCTGACCAATGATACCGCTGCTTGTTGAGAATAAAGATCTTAAAAACGGTGGAGTGTATAAAACAGTTGCAAGACCGGTATTAACAAATATATCAAAATCTAGAACAGAGTAAGAAATCTACATTGGTTCTCGAAACAGTGACCTACGATAAGTATTTTCGGAAAACTATTATAAAACACAAATCATGTTGAAAAGAAGTGTAAAATACATGCTCTCAAAGACTGAGTTATTGTTACAAGAGTATGCAAATATTGTTTCGATTCCCGGTTGGGGGTTGGAATTTTTCTTTAGTTAAGATTATTTCATATCCTCCTCAGAGGCTGGAAGTATGAATGAGAATGTGAATGTGTTGATCTAATGTATAAAACACAAAAAATCTAATGACAATGCACTGAGTTAACACCAATGCCAATATGACAATGTTTTAAAGGTACGGACTGTCAATATGACCATTGCAGTTAAAGGCCGGATATAAACGGAACAATAAAAGGGCTGGCCCGTAGCTCAGCCTGTTTGCTGTGCAAGAGGTCCCAGACTCGATTCCCGGCTGGAACATGGGGATTTTTCTTTAACTAGGATGTTAATCCATCCTCCCTGGAGTCTGGAAAAATAAATGAGAGTGTGAATGTGTGTGCGTGAATTTAATGTAATAAATTAATCCAAAGTAATAGAAAACCAAAGTTCAAAGCCACTGCTAAAGGCGGCATATAAATGGACCATTAAAAAAAAGATTAAATACAATATATGTTTTGAGAATTTCCTGAAATAATAGTACATATAATTATGACTACTACATGGAATGACTATTTTAAGTGGACTAGTAAAAGTCTGTTACAATCTTGGTCATTTTGTAGTGTTTAACGCCCATTGTTACTTCATACGGCGAGATAAGTCATCGACACTGGTGATACATGAAACAAAAATTGGGATAGGAAACGTTACAGGCCTAAGTTTAGAATTAACTCCAATTTGCTAGTAGTGGGGGCTGAAGAAACCATGGGCGAGAAAAAAAGAAACGAGTCAGGGAGGATAGCCCCGATCGGATTTGTGCCGCGGACTTCCCGTTCACGAGTCCACTCTTTAAGTTGGTAGTGTTTAGCGCCCGCTTTTACCGGAGAACCCCGAGGAAACCCGTCCCTGCGCCGGACAAAATCTTGATATAGAATATTTGGTAAGAGTGAAACACTTCCTCTAGCTGAAAGTAAAAATAAATTCAATTGTAGATCCGCCAGAAAGGTACAAGCTCAAAAATTATACTTCCGCCACTGTGTAAACTAGAAACGATATAGTTTAATGATAAAACAGGTGTTAAGCATTGCGGTGCCTAAATGTACTTTGGGACGTGTGGAGTACTGCAAAACATATGAGAAAAATATCTAGACACAATTGTCTATACCCTTAATGATTTACTTTCATACCTATTCTACAAATGTTTATATTAAAGCTTATCTTTGTATCTACATCCTCTCAATTATACACATATTTGATGCAAATAGTGTTAATTGGGCAATCCTCGAATAATGACATTCTGTAGACTGAGACAACATGTTTAAAGACAGACTGATATAGGAAATAAAAGAACGACCACTAAATACTTGAAAGTACACTACTAAAACGGTGGAAGGATTTGAAGGAGCAACAACGGACGTTTTTACTCCACAAAAATAATATAACTTACGGAGACATTATCACTTAGATCAGTTTTCACTGTCACTTCACTTTGCTTTGCCCGAAGCGGTGCAGTGACTCATTCTGCTTCTTCTTCCTTCCGCTTCATTCGCTGGAGTGCCTAACACTGTGGTCTTCTCTATCACGTGCCGAGCAGCTCTCGTTGAACTTCGCAACTGTCCTCACAACCTCAACTGTAGAACAGCACTTCATGTCGCATTAACATACAAAGACGCATTAACTCCCTGAATTACAACACCGTACACAAAAGCATTTCACTAATTCACCTCCTGACTGTCGCGAACACGCTAGCCGATATCTCATCGCAGAGGTTTCGAAAGGGTGGCGGGGGAAAGAAGCTTTCAAAATTATCTTGTTACATCTCGAGCGCTTCTGGCCTTTACGTCTATGCTGCTCCCTCTTATCTCTCCAACCAACTAGTCGGCCGGCGCTGAAAGACACGCCCGCTAACTCGGTCCATGATAATTTCGTTACAATATACACAAAGTTAAATTCAATACAATAAAGAGGACCTCACATGCTATTTACAGAAGATCCATGAAACATTTTATTCTTCATGCCTGTATCTCAAACAGTATTTTAATCCAAGTCCTTAGCTACATTTGTTTCTAAAATAAAATAAATGAAAATAGCGAAACATTTTCAATGCAGAATTACTGCTACTGGGGTGGAGAAATTCTTGAAAATTTTCACCTTGCTTTCTTAAAAGGCATCCGATTGATGACATTTTTGTTGTACACCTTGCAATTTTGAGTAAGTTATAATTGGTGTACTCTCTCTCTCTCTCGTTCACACTCACACACACACACACACACACACACACACACACACACACACACACGAACACACGCGAGTGGGCCTGCAAGTACACACTCTTTCTAAATTTTATTTCTTCACTTTTGAACTCAATAGTCACTAAACGTGTATTTCCCTTGAAATCTCTAAAGTGATTTTGGACTGAATGAAGTACTTTCTCTAATTTAGGTAAATGGAAATACAAATGTAGTGGTGTATAAAAAGATGCATAGAAATCGAAGAAAAACCTTGTCCTGAAAAAAAAAAAAAAAAAAAAAAATCTTAAGCAATCCTAGGAAGTCAGAAAGGGAAGAAAGGCGAGGTGAAAATTTCCCCTCTAGGCGTTTTGTACGTGCGCTGTAAACTCTCTCACTTGTACTTAAGTTTTGTTAGTGGTACTCGCTGCACGCCGTGCATCAAGTTAACGATGGTTCATTTATCACGGTAGACTCCGCTTTATAGTTACAGATGACATCTTCCTTACTTTCGATAATAACTATTACGGTGGGAACAGGAAGCATTACTTTCTCCTGTCATACCTTATGGCTAGGCCCGGGCGGTTAAGTAACCATCTTAACAGACCGAGTCAGCATTTAACGTTAACAACAAGAAACTGCTTAGAGCATCTCATTCTTCCAATCCTTAGAAAAAAGCTATTATATCGAGGGGTTTAGATCATATTTATGTAACAAATATAAAATCCTTTAAACTGTGACATAACAAGAATATACACAAGTTGAATACACCATTTGATGCAACTTACAAAGTTAAATTTCATTTTATTCTCTTGTTAGGAAAAAATGGACAATGTTATGGTTTCATGGTATTGGAAGTTAGCTTGCCTTGCTTATTTGCAGCGGCAAGTGTGTTTTGTTTGTTTACTTTCAAAATGAACGAAACGAATGGACGATACTCCTGTAGAATTACTGAAGAAAGTTAGAGCAAACTAATCCCACAGAAATTTAAACGATCACAGAAGACATATTGGGATAGATTTAACAAGAAACTATATTTTAATGAAACGATGACGCCGGACTATATGTCAGAACTGCTAATTATTATTTAAACATTTATCTACCGGTATATAAATATTCTTCCTTCTGTTTACGGAATAAAATCATAAGATTTTTATCTATCCTAGTAAAGGAGAATGTGTAAGCTTTGTAGGCGAGCTACCAAAAGAATGAAGTTATGCACGCTTTGTGTGTACATCAGACGGACAGAACCGGATCCCCATACTGGGTCGTCAGGTGCATTACCAACGCCGATAACTTGATTCCTCTTTAATGTAGCTGGACTACTAAGCCTAATGTGTCTATCTCCCAAAGATCCGGGCAAGATTTGATACCCAACAGGGACAGGTTATCTGGGTGAAATTTTTTATCCGGAATTTTCCCTCACACTGCAAAAGTGTCAGGAACTTCCCACGCGTAGAATTCCGAGCTCATCTGTTTAAAGGTAATCACACCGACTGCAATGCCTTAACTCAAGCAACTTCGCCAGTGGAAGAGGTAGAGCATTTACGGAGGGGATTCCACACTGAACCAACTGTTGAGGCTATCGTATGCCAGAACTCGGGTGAGTAGCGCGAGCCAGCGTGAGGGTCTCTAATGTGTGCTGGGGATTCTTCATTTCAAAAGGGTTTTCGAAGTGGTCACCAGCCTCAGCGTTTCGACAGCGGTCCATCCCAGCAGGTCAGGCGATTATTAAGCCGACCATCGAGAACAGCAGAGTTAGCAAAACCCCACAGAGCAGCGCCAAACTCGCCCAACGCCAACAGTTCCGACCCTGAAAGATCGGATTGAAATAGAGGGACAAGAAATTTGGGGGTGTAACTATCCTTCTAAGCATTTGTCTGGTGACCCGAGAAAACCCCAGAAAAAACTCATGGGTCAAGAAGGTAGACTGCGGGAATATATATATATTCATAAACAGTATCAACTATAACAACAATTACTTGCACATTGAGTTTCAAACACACACCGCTACGAAGTGAAGGGACCTGATCCTTGGTATTGATATGGAAATTCTTTCCCTGCTAGCAAATCTAGTACAGAACTAATTTAGGAACTAGTTGAACATTTTGCGCTTCCTACATCTGGAGGGCCACAGAGAAGAATTCGACACACTAACCATATGCTACCCTCATGTTGCACTCTGCCTGTGTTCGCCTGTATGGATAGAGAACATGATGCAGCAAACCTACAGACAGCTTTATTTTATTGAATTTTATACGGTATTTCCTTCATTTTACAAACAGTTCATTTATCAACTAAAGTACGATACAGATAGTTTTACCTGAGATGTACAATCTCATTTCAATGATTTCCAACATGAACCAAGCACTAACAGGCGAGCTTAAAATGAACTACACTGAACGAGAACTACAATGAAGTTTTATCTAATATTAAACTCAAAATTTTGTGAGTACAATTTTCAATTTAATTCCTCGTGAATCACATCTCCCTGTGGTTTCCGTTGACCCGAAAAGTGAGCGATAAGAAATGTGTCATTGCACCCGAGCGTCATTCAAACAGGAATCAGATTATAAGTCATTCACACGTCCGTTCTAGAAACTTTTATGTATTTTCATGAAGGCTTGCTGTTGTGTTCTCTCGATACCTTTTTAGTTTCTCTACTACGTATAGTAAGTCGAGGAAGTATTGTATTCCACCCAAAAATTTGATACCGAGATTTCACCGGAAATATATGTCTTGAGGCCCCCTGAATCCAAACAAAGTATCTTTAGGAAAAGATTCGCGCGCGTGTGTGTATGTGTCTAAACCAAAGTTGGTATTTAAATTTAATGTCTTTGCGACACGAAGTTTTGAAGAAAATTCTTCCACCCTAAACTACCCTTTACATGGAAAATTTTGATTTTCTCAAAAATGGCTCTAACGATTTTCATTAAAAAGTTTGAGATACTTTTATGGCAAATGAAATGTATATTTTGAATTTTCTGGCTATGGCCCTGTTTACTCTGGATGACTTTTGCATAGCTGGTAAACCGTAAGAGATAGATCAAATCTTATTGTACAAAAAATGTAGTTCTTGCTAAAACACAGAATTTATGTCCAAATACATTTTTTTGTAGAGTGAATCACACTTCGGAAATATTCCTTGTTATTTGTGTGAGTTTTGGAAAACAAACTTTCGTCAAATGGAAGATCGTGATTCATTTATATATATCCGAGCAAAGAAACGGCATTTCAAAGCTTTAAAAGATTTGACTATTCCTCACAGCCCTCTCCCCTTGTACCTACGGGAAAATAATAAGATAATTTCTGAAAATGTATCTCAACTAACACGAAGAAGATAAAGGAGTAGGAGTTTGTAAGAATGGTTAGTACAAGAGTAGAGAAAGTCATGAGAGTGCAACATCAGATTTTTACTTTATCTCTTAATTATAGTAAGAAGAGAAAGTACTAAACTCCACTCAAAAATTCAACAGTCAGATTTTACAGGAAGTATACGTTTTCAGGCTCCTGAACAATCCTCCCAAAAAAAAAGTCTTTATATACTCGTACATAGCGAGAGTGAGAGAGGGAGGGAGGTGGTTAGCATGCCAGTCTCCAGAAGGTTCGAGAGAGAGAGAGAGAGAGAGAGAGAGAGAGAGAGAGAGAGAGAGAGAGAGGGAGGGAGGGCGGTGGTTAGCATGCCAGTCTCCAGAAGGTTCGAGAGTGAGGGAGGGAGGTGGTTAGCATGCCAGTCTCCAGAAGGTGAGAGAGAGAGAGAGGGGGGGGGGAGGGAGGTGGTTAGGATGTCAGTCTCCAGAAGGTTCGAGAGAGAGAGAGAGAGAGAGAGAGAGAGGGAGGGAGGGAGGTGGTTAGCATGCCAGTCTCCAGAAGGTTCGAGAGAGAGACAGAGAGAGAGAGAGAGTGAGGGAGGTGGTTAGCATGCCAGTCTCCAGAAGGTTCGAGAGTGAGGGAGGGAGGTGGTTAGCATGCCAGTCTCCAGAACGTTCGATTCCAGGCTGGAAATATAAATTGAGTTTTTATTTATGGACGCTCTTTAACTGCCGTAGTTCTCATCGTACCATCCAATAATGGCAGAACGATCGCTTGCTTTTGCTCAAAGGCCTCTTCATCAGCCTTGAGTGTTTTACGTGCCACAAATCTACTACAGGGGACGATCGGCTTTACTTCCCTTGCAAAGGAAGTCATGCTAAGGAAAAAAACCCACCGCCCTTCGCCGAGTTTGAAGCCGCGACCTGGGAAACAGAGCGTCGCATCCCTGGAAGATATTGTGTTTGGTGTTTTTCTAAGATTTCTTTTTTGAGTGCAGAGACACTAAAAATGCTTAGGGTCTCAATACTGTATTTGCTCTGAAATCTCGATATCGAATTTTTTTTGTCGAATGCAATACTTTCTCTACTTACCGTTGATAAGCAATAGAGAAAGCAAAAATAACCGTTCTTTAACCAATTTTCCTTATGGAATTCTAAAACCGCAATTCATTTATTTCCATATCTAGGGATAATTGTGAACGACAGTGTGCATGTTACCGATTAATACAAATCATAAGGACACGAAACGATATCAAATATGGCCATAGCTTATATGATGATTGTTGGTAATTGAAAAGGCAGAGATATTAACGAAGGTTATGGTAAAATGGCCAAATTAAGTTTCCAAACAGTCTGCATGCAAGAGTAGGAATTACCCAAGCGATTGTATAATAAAAGACGGCATGTAACCATAAAAATGTGACGTAATGGAGGAACATTTTTACACTATTATTTGGTGTTTCAAAGTTAGAAACGATACATTGCGAAAAAAAATGTAAGATGCAATGAGTAATCATTGGCATTCGTTGCGCTGGAAAACCCCGAGAAGTTATGATGAAATTATGAAAACAAACAGAAGCTTCATAAGCATTCTCCTCAGTCTTGGCAATCTGTGACTTTCTAAACCTTTAGAAAGGATTGCAGCTGCCATTTATTGAGAAGGTCAGTGCCAATACGTTCCATGTAGCTGCCTTAGCTCGGCCTTTATCTTTTATTCCCTAGTAAATACAATAAATAAATAAATAAATAAATAAATAAATAAATAAATAAATAAATAAATAAATAAATAAATAAATAAATAAACAAATAAATAAAATCTGACGTATTAAATTCACATTATTTTCTCTCTCCGTTCAACAAACTACTTTTACGAAAGCTGCTGTTTCTTCTTCTTCTTCTTCTTCTTCTTCTTCTTCTTCTTCTTCTTCTTCTTCTTCTTCTTCTCTTTCTGCTTCTTCTTTTCCTCCTCCTTCTCCATCATCATTTTCTTCATCACCATCATCCTTATGCTTATCATCATCAAGATATTTTTATGGCAAATGAAATATATATTTTGAATTTTCTGGCTATAGGCCATGTAGTCCTTTTTACTCTTGATGACTTTTGCATAACTGGTACGCCGTAAGAGATAGGCCAAATCTTACTATACAAAACATTACATCTTATTAAAACATGCAATTTATTTCATATTCATTTTCTTTGTGGAGTGAACCATTTCCAAGATATTCCTTGTTATGTGTCAGTTTTACAATACTTATACTTTTCTCATATGGAAGATCGTTATTCACTTTTTTATCTCTTGGCCGTGCAAAGAGACCGGAAATTCAGAGCCTTCATATTGCGACCAGCTTTAAAAGATTTGACTACCGCTCAAATCCTACCATATTCCCATATTCTCCTTGCACCTACAAGAAAATCAGCAATAAGATAATTTCTGCAAATGTTTATCTCGACTAACATGAAAAGGATAGAGGAACAAGAGTTTGTAAGAATGGCCATGCAAAGAGAACAGAAATTCAAAGTAATCACATCGCGACATGTTATTAAAGTATATGACTACTGCTTAAGCCTACTGTGTCCATGTATCTGCAACGCAAGTTTTTATCTCAACTAGAGAGAAAGATGAGTCTTAGTAAGAATGGTAGGAGAGTGGGTAGAGAAAATCATGTGAATGCAACGTCAGGTATTTTTAAGAATATATTTTGTTGTGTCTAAAAGTCGCTACTTCACTTTTTGTGATGCTTATTTTTCAACTTAGGTGCCAGCAACAACTGGGGACTCTTTTTGGAAACAAAAATACTCTTTGTCAAAGCAATCACCGACGATAGATATAGCCTCGTGTGGTCGCGTTATCTTACAGCTTCATCTGAGATACTCTGCGAGGGTACATGCAATGGTTCTAAATGGTTACAACAGCAGCACCAAAACGATATTTTCCAGATATGGTTCCTATTCAAAATGGCATTTACACCATCTGTACCTAGCAACTTCCAAACTCCTATACTAGGCTCAAACTTATGGAAATTTGAAAATTATATAAACCGACGGAAAAATGCGAAATCCGCTTACTTTTCTAACACTTAGTTTTCCTCTAAATCTTACTACAAATGTACAATTTCCTTCTTGCTGCTAAAGCAGTTTATAAACTTCTCTACAATTATATTTCACAATTTTTCTTCCGATAATGTTTCTCAGTCTTCCAATGTCTTTCACTAGGTTCACTGTCTCTTATATCTTTACTGTTACGATACAATCACTTGACGACACACACACACTCGCTGACAGGCTGGCCGATGCACTCTCGAAACTAAAACTGTACACGACTACATGAAACTACTCTGACACCCAAAACTGACTAACTATAAAACTGACTGAACTGCTCACTGTCTGTCCTATTTATACTGCAGCCGATGTGACATAACCTCATTCGAGTTCTTTTCACGCACGTGTGCATGACTCAGCAAAGAAGTAACCAGAAGTTTCTGGTGTTATCGCTGTCCGATCACATACACAGTCGCTAGTTGTCCTGTAGCCCCGGTCCTCTTCCACGCCCCGCCGTCATTATTACGGTCACGCGCGCACACACAACCGCTCGTCGTATCCAAGGTCACCCGGCCTCCTCTTGCCCGTATATTGTTGAATGACCCATGTCACAATATATATGTACATAATTTCAATTCCTTGTGCCTGTTTATTTTATTCTACCCAAGGGAATGGGTCAATGAAACCCCTGGTTTACTTCTAAGTAATTTTTGAAAATAGAAGTTTCGTAAAGAAATTATATTAAGAATATAATTATCTAACCGATCGAGATGGCTCCGCGGTAAAGTGCAAGTCGCATTTGGAAAGTCCCGGGTTTGACTCCCATCGACCGTCATTCTGACCTTGGGGTTTTCAAGGTCGGTAGGCGAATGCTGAGGTGGTTTTTCATTTATCACGGCATAATTTTCCTTTCATTCCTGTTCCTTCTTAAGTTTCAGATGTGCTTCCAAGTTTTGTGGCGAGGCAGTGAGGGATAGATGGCGCGTGCGTTCGAAGCACGAAAATGTAAAACAAACTGTATTTTCTAATCAGCTGTTCAAAAAGTGCAGGTTATGAAGGTCTAAATTAGGGTTACCAGAGGTCCAGAAGTGCCCTGTAATGGCCTACATTTGGACCATTTGTCCGATGTCTGGGGGGAAATGTTGAAAAGTCTCTAATGTCCTACGTTTTCAGAAACAAACAGTGATCATTAGAAGATGAACTGGAAACTGGGAAAATACAAATGAATAATTGGCTCATACATTAGTAACATGAAACGAGAGATTGGCAACGTAGGACTTGCACCCCGTAGCAAAAGTATGGTGTTCTTTAGAGGCAAAGAGATGCTTTACTCTCACTCTTCCATTTGCATTTGGCTCTCAAAGAATAAGGAAATGGCGAGTTAACAATGTCTTCTAAGCAGTAAAACTTCACAAAATTCTGCTGGTATTTTAGATATTGAAAGTTTGTTTGTTCAGCCTACACAGTCAGCATTAGCGCTGCAACACTTGCATTTCCGTTGTTCATCACCACGCATCATACAAATCAATGGAAACAATATCATATGTTCGAGATACTTTAGCAGGCTAGGAAAAGGAGAAAATGTGCAGCATTTGGAGCTGACAAATCAAACAAGTTTTGGTGGCGTAGGTGGACTAGAGGATGGAAATATATTCACCAAACTAGTCATATTAATTGTGAAAGGTTAGCCGTTAGATCTTCAGAGAAGTATGACTGTTGATCACATTTAACATTGTATGTTTCAGGGTGGTATGAAAATAGAAATGAATATGCCTGTAGGTACATGTAAATAGCATTTAAATTATAACTTTACATAATTTTTGGATGGGCCGACAATAAGTGTCTTTCGGTCTTCCAACTCAAAGCACTGATGATTTCCTTCTGAGAAAAGCAATTTGTTCTACATAAAACAATGAGTGATGTTACTGAATTCCGTTAGACTGCTGGAATGACTGGAGAAAGGATTTCAATCGAAATATGAAGTGGCAATAAGAAGAACGGTGACCTCACGACAGCATTATTTCATTGCAAGCGGAACGAAGCGTAATCGACATTGCATTACGAAACTACCACGCTGACACAACTTCAATACCCGAGGAGAAAGTGGAAGCGCTCGCTCGCGTGATCCATCTGCACTAACTTTAATGAATGAATTCTAACGGTTCCAGTTCGTGCTTCACAACCTTACTCGCCGAGGAAATTGCATTTCAGCTTTCGCATAAATCTGCCTGCTTATCCCATCTCACAAAAAATAGGCGGATATACACGTATTCTACTAATCTCTTATTCTGCTTCATTTAATCGAAATAAACGCGTGCAAAAATTGTCTTATCGCATATTTCCCGTACGCACAAGGGAAATAAGACACTACAGTAGGCTTTAAGCGATAATCAAATCTTTCTAGAGTTGGGCTATGTGATTGTTTTGAAATTTCGTTTTCTCTTCATACCCAAGATATATAAAGAAGCAAATAATGAGTTTCCTATTAACCGAGGAAAGCTCAAGTATACGAAAATTCAAACCAATAAGGAATTCCTCGAAAAGGTTAGCTTAAAAAAAAGTCAACTGCGTGCTTTAACGAGATCTACATTTTTTTACTTTATTAGATTTTGTCTGTCTATTACAGTTTACCATTCAGAATGAACAAGGCCATTCCCAGAAAATTCAAGATGTACATTTCATTTTGTCATGCAAGTATCTTTTACATTAAGGATACCCATCTATGAAAAAAGGTTGTTTTATCAATTAGTATAAATCGTCTGCTTTATTTTGATATGCTTTTTACAGCCTTACGGCCTTTTTATCTATGTCACATGGCCGTCTAACTGATTGCCTGTAAGTGGTCGTGTCCATTTAAATCCACACAGTTACATTATCCTTGCTATGATTTCAAACTTAGTTTTTCCATGTTTTTATTTTTAGCACTGTTTGCTCTTTAAAATGCTCCACACTGCAATTTTCAGAACTTATGCATGAAATTTGGGGTACCTGCTTAGAATAACATTAAAAAGAAATGATGAGATAATTTTCTCATAACGTGAATAACTGCTGAGTAATTAAATATTAAAGGTTACATTTCAAAATTTAAATGAAAAAATAATGAATTTAACCTTTAAAATTTATTTTTATCTAAACTAATAACAAGATTAAGAAACTACCTCATCAATTTTCTAACATTCTATTACAGGGCATAACTGAAAATTATTAAGTTTTTCAAATCAAAATTACATCATGGGGAACCATTCATACAAATATTTTAAAAAATATAATAAAATATTAATATGTTTGCAACTAATCTGACTAAATGTATAAAATTTAGCACAGTTACTCCTCACTATACAGTGACTGTTGTTAAAATTTCAAATCAATCCAATGAAAACTGTAGATTTTCAACATTTCACAGATGGGTATCCTTAAGTACATGTTTTAATTAGAATCGTTACATCCAGTTTTAACGAAATAAAAAGAAAACTTTTTTTCATGTCAAGGGTAGTTTAGTTGAAACAGATTAGTCCTAGATCATCAGTAAGCAAGGAAAACGCTTGTCAAAACGTACACAAAAAGCAGGTGTTTAACAGTAACACCCTATAAACTGCTACTAGAAGAGAAAAAAGAAGCTGCAAACAAAAGCTCGAGAAATTCAAGAGAAAACTTACCGACAGCTTCGAAAGTTCTAACGCATGAACAAGTGGAAATCCAGAAGGACCCTCTTGAAAAAAAGGTTTGCCAAAAGCAGGGTAGGATCAACGGAAAATAATGTACTTTTGCTTTATTTGGAAGGATCAGATGGAAAATGTGGTTCACTGTCAAGCGTGTGCAAATAGGGTCCATGAAAAATGTGCTGGCAACTATAAAAAGGACATCGTTTTCTTTTGCTAATTGTGATAGTTGATATTTAGTCATTTTTTGTATTATTTGTCTCTTTGTGTTTCATGTGTAATATGCTGACTATTAGAAGACTTAAGGGTCCAATTAAATGTTAAGTCAGTTGAATTCAATGTCAATTAGTGAGGCGCGATTTTGGCAACAGTTTCCTAAATAGCACTAATTGCAAACAAACTTGTTTACATCTTAAAATCTATTTCTTACCGATTTAAAAAATTGAGAAAAAATTCGCAGGGTGCTTAAATATGGGAATGTTGTGTGTTAGATTGTATTCTCTTTGCAAAAGAGAAGCGATGTTTTGTTGTTTGTTGCTCGGGACGCAAATAAAGATTTGTTGATCAGAAGCCGAGAGTTATTTGTGTTTAGATTTTATAAGTTTGCACCATAATTAAATGAAACTGCACTTCATTTAGTTTGTTAACGTGTAATACGTAACATCTGGCGACCCCGGGTTCGACCCCAGGGACCCGTATGTATTTGCGATAGACGGCGTCTGGGCGGGTTTTCTCATTGTTCTCCGGTTTCCCCCGTCATTCATTCCACCAACTGCTCCAGCATCACCTTTCAAATCATTCATTTCGCCTGTATTTCTTTCTCACTATCATACCTGGTGCTTGGATGACCACCCGCTTCCAGGTTTTCACTCTGTCCGATCTCTCGTCTCTCCGACAGGGATCCTAGGTACTGGCCCTTAAGTCCTATATAAGGGGAGGGTAATCAGATAAAGAAGATACAGTTAAGTTGATGTTTCTATAAACTGGTGCGATTTAGGCCCCCTTACCCAACGTCAAACTGAATATCTTTCAAGTTTAAGTTTGGCGACCATATGCCTAGTTCTTCGCTTTAATCTAGCGAGAATACATCTCCAAGGTTGGCAATACTGGGTAAGCTAAATCCTGCTGTATATTACTTTGCCGTTACTTAACTGTTACTTACACAAGTCATCTCTCATTGCCTGGTATCTTTATTTTACATCATATTGCATCTGCTTGGATTTGGATTTGGATTTGGTTTAAGGGCGCTCAACTTCTAGGTCATCAGCGCCCTTAACAGACTCATGGCAATAGCCAGATATAAATTTCACTCAAAAATAAACATACTAGCAACAAGAAAAATATACAAAGGTAAAAAGCAGTGGCAATAGCCAGATATGAAACAAGATGATAAATATGTCCAAAATCAGAAACAGATAATTAAAAATTTTAAATCCTCAAATTTATATTGCACTGCGCTAAAAAATTAAAAACTCTATCAACCGCTGTTTTGTCGTCCGCTAGGACCTCTGCAAGTCTGGCAGGCAGCTGCAGAGAATCCCGAAGGTGCGCTAGAGAGTAACACTCTAAGAGCACGTGGCGAACCGACAAAACGTTGTCACACAGCGGACATAGAGGCGCAGGGTCCCTTTTAAATAGGTAACCATGCGAAAAATTGCAGTGGCCTATTCTTAATCGAGCCAAACTAACCTCCTCGCGACGAGATGTGCGACAGGAAGTTACCCAGTTTATCGGAAGTTCTTTCACTTCTCTAAGCTTATTACCGCGGAGAGTTGACCATTCGTCGTGCCAGGACGACAGCACCGCTCTCCGCACTTCAAGCCTAAAGTCTTCCGAAGTAACACGTGAGATGGTAATACTGGGTTCTGTAGTTGCCGTCTTTGCTGCTAAATCTGCCATTTCATTCCCCGGCAAACCTACGTGACCAGGAATCCATGCACACACCACGTCAACGCCAGAAGCGTGTAAAACATGCAGGGCATCCTGGATACGTTGTACAATAGGGTGGGGGTTGTACAACTGACAAAGGCTCTGCAGTGCACTAAGGGAATCGCTCAAAATCAGGCAGTCACCTAATTTACGACGGCGAACATACAAAACGGCTCGATAAATTGCATAAAGCTCTGCAGTAAAAATGGAGGTGCTATTTGGAAAACCGAATGTATATGGTTCGGTTCCATAAACATAAGCACATCCAACACCGTTGGGGCCCTTTGACCCATCGGTGTAAATATATATACGGTCAGTGTAGCCTGACAAAAATTCTAAGAAACACGTGCGGATACTTGAAATAGGCATCGTGGACTTCTGGTGTATGGTCATCCCAAGATCTACATGGGGCGTACCAGATAGCCAAGGGGGGTAAAGTCTCTCGCCCTTGGCGAACATCACAGGCAGTTCCACTCCAAGCTTCACTAGGAGCTCTTGGAAACGGAACCCCGCAGGCTTTGGACTAAGGGAGCTATTTCTATATCGTTCTCTTAGCGTGGTGGTGAAAAAAGAAGCGAACGTTGGGTGCTTAGGCATACATCTAAGCGCACAACCATAATTTGCCAAGAGAATCTCACGCCGATAATGCAGAGACGGTTCTGCGGACTCGGCGTAAAGGCTCACCACTGGGCTTGTTGGAAAAGCTCCTGTTGCAATGCGGATGCCCCTATTATGGACCACGTCTAATCTTCTCAGCACAGATGGTCGTGCTGACGAATAAACAATACACCCATAGTCTAGCTTGGATCGGACTAATGCGCGATATATTCGCAACAAAATTGTCCGATCCGCTCCCCACGATTTGCCATTCAGTACTCGCATAATATTTAGGGAACGGTCACATCTCGCTCTTAGCTGTGCAATATGCGACGACCAACTAAGCTTCCTGTCCAAGATCAAACCCAGGAAGCGCGTCTCTTCTGCGAAGGGAAGTTCATCTGGACCAAATCGGAGCGAAGGTGGTAATCGTCTCCTACGGCGCCAGAAATTAACGCAGATTGACTTCTCAGTTGAGAAACGGAAGCCGTTTTTCATGCTCCATTCTCTAAGGTTGTCCAAACATTGCTGCAGGCGCCGTTGTAAGAACGCCGTGCGCTGAGAAGTGCAATAGACAGCAAAATCATCTACGAATAGGCATGACGAAACTCCAGGTGGAACACATTTCCAGATGGAGTTAATTGCTATAGCAAAGAGCGTGACACTTAGCACCGAACCCTGAGGTACTCCCTCCTCCTGAACAAAAGAATTAGAAAAAACCGAGCCGACCCTTACTCGGAAAAAGCGGTCCTTCATAAACTCCTGAATGAAAAGTGGTAGGCGTCCACGTATGTTCCAGGCATACAGGGAACGTAGAATCCCTGCTCGCCAGCACGTATCATAAGCCTTCTCAAGATCGAAAAATATGCCAACGGTTTGACAGTTCTTCATAAAGCCGTCCATTATCTGTGTCGATATTGACACAAGATGGTCAACAGTTGAACGGCGTCGTCGAAAACCACACTGGATGTTAGTCAGTAGGTTGCGACTTTCTAACCACCATACCAATCGTCCATTGATCATGCGTTCCATCACCTTGCAAACGCAACTGGTGAGGGAAATAGGACGATAGCTGGAGGGAAGATGACGGTCCTTCCCAGCCTTCAAGATGGGAATAACGGTGGCCTCCCGCCAATTTTCTGGGAGTATACTGTCAACCCAAACACGATTATAGACCTCGAGCAGGAATGCCTTACCTTCAGGAGAGAGCTGTTGTAACATTTGTACATGAATACCGTCCGGTCCTGGTGCTGAACATCGCGAAGATTTCAGGGAATGCTCCAGCTCCGCCATGGTGAAAAGGCGATTGTAATCTTCTACGTTTCTAGAACGAAACGTGAAGCCTTGAGATTCCACCTGAGTTTTAAATGGAAGGAACTCAGGGGAGTAGTTTTCCGAGCTAGACACTTGTGCGAAAGCACTGCCAAAGGTATTGGCCACTTCAAATGAATCAACAACAGCTCCTGTGGCTGTTTTTAGTCCCGCTATTGGTATTTGGGTCGTTTTAGCTGCAACACGCCTTAATCTATCCCACACAACCGAGGAAGGTGTGTGTCGGTTAAATGAAGCTACAAATTTGCTCCATGATGACTTTTTGCTATCCTTAATGAGTTGTCTGGACCTGGCGCGCATTTTCTTGTATTCGATCAGGTTTTCCAAAGTAGGGTGACGTTGGAAAACCCTAAGTGCACGCCTTCGAGCACGAATGGCATTCCGACATTCTTCCGTCCACCAGGGGACGGGAAATCGACGGGGGTGTGTAGTCGACCGCGGAATCGATTGTTCAGCAGCAGAGAGAATCGTCTCCGTGAGATGCTGCGCCAAATTATTCACTGAGTCGTGCTCGTTGTACGTAAAGACAGCCAACTGGGTGTAGAGGTTCCAGTTGGCATGGTCCAAACGCCATCTGGGCATACGTGAGGAACATGTAGGTTGCGTCAAGAGACTAATAAGACATGGGAAATGGTCACTAGAGTGTAAATCAGAGATGACATTCCATTGTAGGGAGACTGCCAACTGAGGTGAACAAACTGCAAGGTCAAGGTGTGAGAAGCTGTTATGAGAGTCCGAAATGAATGTAGGCTCTCCAGTGTTGAGGAGAGCTAGGTTGTGACTGTCCAAAAAATCGGAAATGAGTGTACCTCTCGCACAAGCGCGACTTGAACCCCAAAGTGGGTGGTGCGCATTGAAGTCTCCCACCAACAGAAAAGGTGTTGGCAACTGGGAAACTAGATCTTCTAAATCAATGTGCTAGAAGTCATGGGACGGAGGCAAATAAACATTACAGATAGTGAAATGTATGTTTGGCAGTTTAATCCATACAGCAACTGATTGTATTTCAGAGTGCAAAGGTAGAGTTTGCATATATACGTCATCTCTGACAAGTATCATAGCGCCGCCATGTGCCGGTACACCCTCTTCTGGTGTAACATCACACCGTACTGGGGTGTATCGCCTTAGATGGAAAGCGTCTCGAGGACGCAGCTTAGTCTCTTGCAAACATGCGACCAGAGGTTCGTTTTCTTTGAGCAAGAGCTCAAGTTCTGGCCTTTGAGTTCGAATGCCACGTACGTTCCATTGTAGGATAGTCATATTGCATTGTGTATGGGATAGGTAATTCCAAGGTAACTCATTACTTTGGAGCAGGCGGTTGTCGAACTAATTTAGCCCTTTTCTCTCTTGGGCTGACGTTCTTTTCGGACGCTTTTTCGCGCCTCTTTTCAACTGGGGGTCTCCCAGTGTGGGCAGATTGGTCCAAATCCATGTCCTCTGCCGAGGACGTGCGTCTTCCCATAGCAAACTTGGGTTCGAGTGTCTCGAACCGGTTGCTAATGGGGACCGGCGAAGATGAAAGACGCCGGTCTGAGTCCACCCCTGAAGATTCTCCAGAAGAGGATTTTCGAGATCTTCGAGGAGATGTTCGGGGACTCTTACATCCCTTCGATGTACTGGGACTAGACATTTTATTTTCCTTGAGGAAGTCGGTCTTTGAGTAACTCTTTTTAAATTTGATCGGTGAGGCTTCATATCTTACGGGCTTGCTAGTTTTTTGCGCTGATCTTGATGCTCTTGATGGTGATGTAACGCTAATGTTTTTTGCGCTTGCGGATTTTGTAGACGTTGACGTTGACACAGATGTGCGCGCTGATGTTGAAGGCTTTGGAGTAGAGCTACGGGCTACAAGTGTCTTTTCAGATATTGTTGCCCCATTGAAATCGCTGGTCTGGGTTGCGATCTCTCTGCTCGGTACCGGTTTAGCTACAACTGAGCTGTAGGTCCCGGACCTTGGAACAGAGGGTTGGCGTATACGCAAGAGCTTCCGGGCTTCTGAGAAGGGCACCTTCTCTTTGACCCGTATCTCTTGGATCGCTCTTTCCTCTACAAAGCGGGGGCAATCTCGGGAACTGGATGGATGTTCACCTCTGCAGTTCACACATGACGGAGCTGCTGTACATGCACCATCGTGGAATTCATCTCCACATTGAGGGCATGTAGCTTGTCCCTTGCAAAATTCATTTGTATGCCCAAAGCGCTGGCATTTAAAACATCTGAGCGGGTTCGGGATGAACGGCCTAACTTCGATGGACTCATACCCTGCCTTAATCCTTTGCGGGAGATCTACCCGATCAAAGGTCAGGAACAGGGTACGTGTTGGCTTCAGTTCACCACCTTCTTTGCGTTGAACCCGGTAAACATTAGTTACGCCTTGTTCCGTAAGATTTTCTTGAATCTCCTCATTGCTTAAATCATCCAATGCACGGGTGTTTATCACGCCGCGCGAGGAGTTCAAAGTTCTGTGCATCTGAACGCTGACAGGATAACTTGCTAGCATATTCGCTTTCAGTATCTTAGCTGCCTGGGTAGCTGAATGTGCTTCAACCAGGAGCGTGCCATTGCGAGATCTAGTGCATGACTTTACTGGACCAGCAATGTTATCCAAACCCTTTTGAATGGTAAATGGGCTCACCGATAAAAATTTCTTATCTCCCTCAGTTCGAGATATAACTAAGTAGCGAGGACCACTCGACTCAGCTACTTCCTTTACACTAACTTTAAATTTTTTTTTGTTGTGAGTTTTTTGTGAACTCATGGCGATGTCATGCTCCACCATTGCAGATGTCTCCGATGGCATGCTCACATCCTGGGCGCCACCCCGGCTTAGGTGAGAGTCCTGGCCTGGACCTTGCTCACCCTAGGGTCTCACCTCCCAATGTATAGACAGAGGGACCCAATCGCCTTCAGGAGTGCATCAGCTCATGCAATGGCCCCTCCCCGGGACTGACCTTTATCAGCGGATACGTACACAGATCCTACATGATAACCAGGGGCTGGGACTTACGCGATTACCCAGTCACCCCTTGCGTCACCCCATCCTCCAACCCGCGCGTAGGTTATCCGTCAGACTGTGTACAGGGAGGTAATAGGTGGGAGGTCAAACACAAAAGTGGACCAAAGTTGATTGGGCGTTTGGCATGTGCCCTCTCACCTCTTGGAGGAACCCAGTCGAGAGTATGGCTGGAGGCCCCGGGTACGCCAAACCCGGACCTACCGTGGTAGGTTCCCCTGGGGGAGTTTGATTTCGGAGTCCTCTTCTCCTAGATGAGCCGTCAACCAAGACTAACGAGCCCCATCTACCCGTTTGGAATGTTCTTTGCTTCCCCTCACCTCTTGCCTACCAGTAGTCAAAATGACACTTAGTAGGCCGTCTGGTTCAGGTACTGAGCCCCTCCGCCACGACAAGGCGACACTCCTTCGGAGGGGATTGCATCTGCAGTGAGTGTACTTCAACAGATACTCTTCCTCGATTAACGAAGGACAGCATAATTATTGCTGTTGTGGGTAGTTCCGCTAGGCCTTTGTTTGTACATTAGGCAATCAGAGGAAAGGGAACGCGGAAGATTATATGTCAGCGGGGCAAGATGATAAGAAACACGGTTTAGAGGAGTGATTCTAGCGTCAGATATCGTGCATAGGTACACATGTAGAATTGTTTACTGAACTGCTGAATGACCGCATTCCTGCCGCGGACCATAAGTTGGACAGATAATGTGAGGTAATGCTAGACGTTCAGTAGTTTCAGAGACGTAGGACAATTTATGGTCTGTTCAGAATCTGTAAATAGCGTTCGTTATTTCAGGGTTACGAAAGGTGACTCGTGGTTACAAACAGCAAGTGGAACTGCAGAGAAAACCAAATGATGAGGTGCTGCTAGACCATTTAGTAATGTCGGTCTGAGTCGTTCATAATTATTTTCTTTTTCCATCTGGTAATCATATATAAAGGTTTTCTTTAATTAGGCATACAATCTTATTTTATTATTCCCTGATATTAATTGTCTAAAACGATTAAATTACTTTATGTACGAGTATCGTAGAAACGGGAATACAAGAATTGCATATTCACTCAAAAGCAAGTCCACTCCGGTATCCTTCGACACCGTGAAATCTGCTGTAGTGTTGACCCTCAGGCTGAGAAAATAGTACCCTCTACACACCGAGCGAGATGGTTCCGTGGTAGAGGCTCACGTTTGGAGGTCGTGGGTTCGATTCCAGTCTTTCAGAGTGGGAAGTATTGGCGATGGGCGAGTTCGGCGCTGCTGTGGTGATTTTGCGAACCGTAACTGCTGTTCTCGGAGGATGGGTGCCGTTGTAGTCACTAACCGGTGGCTGCTTGGCGGACCCTGGTGTCGAGATGAAGAATCTCCAGTACAGTTAAGGAACCTCATGCTGGCTCGGCTACTCGCGCGGGTTCCAACACGCCCGTAGACCACTCCTTCCTGGAGTCTGACACAATAGCCCCAATCGTTTGCTCAGTGTGGAATCCTCTCCGTCCATTACTCTACCTCTATACTTTATACGTGAAAATGCTGCTTCACAGTTTATTTACGAATATTCAAGATATACATCGTCAATGTATATCTGCTCAGATATCTGAGAACATTATATATTTTCAGGGGTAAAAAGCGATTTTTTCTTTTAAATTCAAATAATATCTTATTATTATTATTATTATTATTATTATTATTATTATTATTATTATTATTATTATTATTATTATTATTATTATTATTATTATTATTATTTCATGGATTAATGCCTTTGACCTGCTTCCACATCAAGAAATGGAATCTCTCCATCTGGTGAGTGGACGTTCCACTCTTCTTCTACCTTTTGGTTGGTATTGAAGTAAAATTTGTGGTAATCTGTGTTCTGGTATTCCTTCTATATGCTCCAGCCAGTTTGTTTATGTTTGGTTTATTCTGTCGTGGGGGTGGACACCTTAACGGTGACTGAGTTCTGTCAAGAACCCAATATCTCGGGGTATATCGAGATCCCCTGCACAGGGAAACGTGTGAAGACTGCAACGGTCAACGAGGCAATGGAAGACCACGTGATGAATTTGGCTCGAAGAGCGGAAGCTGCAACCTTCTTTGTTGGGTGTTATACACAAAGAAGCTAGATTGAAAGCTCTAGGACAGGGGAGGACAGGTATCGTTGCTGTGACGTCAGCTCTCTCAGCTCACATGCCCGCAACGACGGCCAGTTACACGTGTGACGTCACAGTGTGGAAGAGGAAAGGCGTGCGCGACATCGTAATTTTAATGCTGACTGTTTCATTTACGGAATAGCCACTGATTATAAATAATTACATTTCGCTTTATGCCATATGAATTCTTGTTTATGTGAATAGTCATGTTATAACGCTAATAGAACAGAAATTATAACTATTTTGCCTGAGCTAGAGGAGAACTATACAGAACAATTAAGTGGACATTTTCCGGCATTTGCCGTTTCGCTTTTCTTTAATTAGTTTGTCAATGTTAGGGCGTAATGTACGGCACATTTGTAGATGACTGCATGTTAGATTGTGATCTGACAATATGCTTCGGGATTTTGACTTAGAATTGTTCGCACGCATACGTAGAACCAAACATACATAATACCCGTGCAACAAGGGTATACAACCTCAGAAATCTGGTTTGAGGAACATTCTTATAACAATCAGTCAAGTCTTCCTTGTATTTATATTTGTCCTTCAGTAAATTGTCGCACTGTAAATTTATCAATTCAATTTGCTACCTGCTAGAAGCATTGTTAACATCCAATGAATATGGGGTCGCAAAGATCTGGAACGTAGTTGACGATGTTTCTACATCTTGAAGCCTGGCCTCAAACTAGTGTGAAACACGGGGAACTGAACACAGACACAAAACCACTACACGTCAACAAAAACACAAAATAAAAACAAAATTCGCACTAACGCCGTTAAGATCTCTCAAACAACAAGTAAAAACCCGCAGACTTGGCTGAAGAGGGTTCTCTCTAAACAGCCCGGGCATGTTGTAAACATGCCCAAATAACATAACATTTTTCATATTCATTCAGTTTCGTGCAAGCAGCGTCGCTGATCTATGCAGCACAGCAGTACACCGCTCTCGCCTGACGTCACACGAACGTAAAAGCTGGCTCTTCGTTTAAATACGTCACACGGCCCGAAGTTGTCTTCCCCTACTCTAGGAAGGCAGCCCCTTCATCGATCTTGCCCTGCGCAGCGCTCGTAACCCGGCCAGGGGACTTCTTCTTGCTGACGATCGTCAAGAGACAAGCCGGACTGACCAATCAAATAGTACCAAAGCGCGCATTTCTCGTGAAACAATTTCGAATGCAGTACAGTCTATTACCCTAGGCAAACGGGAGAGAAAAGTTATTTGGGTGCCTCAGAATTTCTCGGTTTTTCAATATTTCCTTCCACCTGTAGGTATGCCTTGCATTATATGAAACGTACATATAGGAGCAAGCCAAAAAGTCTACGTTTATTTTTGCTCCGTTGTAAACAAAAGAAAATCGGAGATTGCGAATCTTTTCTCCATCAACTCCACTTAAGATATTATCAACTTCTCGTATTTTTTAGCTATTTCTTTACCTGGTAAACAATTTAACCTGTTCAAGGGAAACTGTGATGAACTTTTATATATGCGACCTTGTGGAAACAAAATCAATGAGGAGGCATGTAGGAAAAGCGAAACGAAAGGCCATAAACGGAAATGAAAGAGAGAAAATATGTACATAGGTATTTCGTAGGGAAGTCTTTCACGCCCTAGGCCTTGGCCTCTTTGAAACTTTCTTAAGAATTCCTCAGAGGTAGCACTGAGCAGTGATGCAATGTCAGGATTACACGCTAACGTGCTTAGCATTATGATCTGCACATATGTAGACACAACAACCGGAATCATCTTCGTATAGCTGGTACCTACACACACATGCGGCTAGTGAAATGCAGTTATATGTCGTCCTGAATCGGAATTGAACCCATTATCTTGGGCACGGAAAGCCACAGCTGCACCATAAAAGGCATGCAGGCCGACACTATTATTCTTGTTTCTTTCTTTTTTACCTTCTCTATTACGTATAGTAAGTACGCGAAGTATTGCATTCCACCCAAAAATTCGATGTCGAGGTTTCACCGAAAATAAACGTAAAAAAAAAAAAAAAACGCTTTTAGAAAAAGGTCCGAGGGCGCGCGCTTCTGTCAACATAACCCAAAAACGAAAAATCGGTTAAAAACCAAAGTAGGTATTTAAGTTTAATATGCTTCAAGAATGCTACAAGAAGATTTTGAAGAAAATTCCTTCACCCTGAACTACCCTTTACATGGAAAATTTATCGAACATTTTAATTTTCTCAAAAATGGCTATAACGATTTTGATTAAAATGCCACATATTTGAGGCATTTTTATGGCAAATGAAATTTATATTGTGTATTTTTTTGGCTATAGCCTATGTAGTCCTGTTTACTCTGGGCGACTTTTGCATAATTGATAAACTAAATCTTATTATACACAAAAGTAGATCTTGCTAGAACGCACATTTATGTCCACATAAATCTTTTTGTAGAATGAATCACTTCGGAAATATTACATGTGTTAGTTTTACATACTTTCCACAAATGCAAGATTGTTATTCATTTTTTTATATCTTAGCTGTGCAAAGAGAATGAATGGGATTTCCAAGGTTTAAAAGATTTGGCTATCGCCCAAAGCCTACTGTATTCCCATATTACCTTTGCACCTACAAGGAAATGAGCAATAAGATAATTTCTGCAAATGTTTATCTCTACTACCATGAAGATAAAGGAATAAGAGTTTGTAAGAATAGTTGGTACAAGAGCAAAGAAAGTCATGTGAGTGAAACACCTAAGATTTTTGAAGTTTAACGTCCTTTAACCCAGTAGGTTATATCGGATGATGAGTGAATGAAATGGGTGAAATGATGCTCAAATGAGCCGAGTTTCATTGGTTACCCAACATTTGTTTACTAGGGTAAGGGAAAGCCCCAGGTCACTCACCCTAACCGAAGTTGTAGCTCAGGACCCCTTAATCTAAGGCAGACACGCTGTCCCCACAGCCAGAGGCGGGCTATTATTCTTGTTGACCTAATCGTTTTGTAAACATAATCACAAAATTGTAAAAAGAAAAATGTATTAATATATTAATTATGTATCATATTATTATTATTATTATTATTATTATTATTATTATTATTATTATTATTATTATTATTATTATTATTATTATTATCATCATCATCATCATCATCATCATCATCATCACAATCTCTTTTGTGTTAGAAAATATTATTTGTGACTGATTATAAAAAAGAAACAAGTTAATGCAATTTGTATAATACTTTTACACTCCCTAGTACCTGCTTAAGGCTGGTTCACAACCACCTGGTAACAATAACAGTAACTGCAATGACAACGGCAATGTTAAGCAAGGCAGCATGTAATATTTTGGTTCACAACAGCCTGGCAATGGCAAGATACACTACTGATCAGCTTATTGATAAAGTGGAGGTTGATATTGCGCATTGGGAATTCATTTGCTTCTAACTGACCAATGTCATGTTTTCTAGCTTGCAACTAGAGAAAACTAGTGGCTGTTTTATGGCATGGCCACCTTGAATAATTTCTGCAGCGAAAAATCAAATACGCACAATATGAGTCTAACATGCCATGTGGTAATGGGAACAGAACCTTAAAACTTGACCAAGTCTTCTTTCCTGTTCCCGGGGCCTGAGAAAGCTTCCCGTTGGTTGTGTACACTGCCATTTGAATTTCAACTTTCTTGTTCTGGTTATTGTTATCAGTGGTTGTGAACCAGCCTTTATAGATAGAGGAAGTACCTACTGCATTCCACCCAAACTTCAATTCTGAAATTCTGAAAAATATACTTTAAGATCCCCCAAATAGAAATAAAAAGTATAATATGTTACACTCATATGACTTTCTCTACCCTTGTACAGACTATCCTTAAAAAAGCTTATTCCTCTATCTACTTCATGTTAATCAAAATAAACATTTGTAGAAATTGCCTTATTGCATATTTTGTTGTAGGTACAAGGAGAATAAAGCAAAACAGTAAGTTTTAAGAGATGTTACATAAGAGCTGGTCACTAAGTGATGGATTCGACATTCCATTCTCCTTGCATGCTCAGGATGTGAAAAACAGTAACTGTATGTTGTGAGAAAAGTATAAGTATTCGAAATTCAAACCATTAACAAGGAACACCATAAAAATGGTATTGCTACAAAAAAGTTTGACATGAATTGTATGCTTTACAGGTCTACATTTTCTTATACAGTAAGATTTTGACTGTCTCTTGGTTTACGAGTTATGCAAAAGTCATTTAGAATGAAGAAGAGTTCAGAAGCTATTCTCAGAAAAGCCATGATATGCATTTCATTTATTACGAAAATATCTGAAACATATGGTATGTTAATCAAATCATTAAGAGCAATTTTTGAGAAAATCAATATTTTCAAACAATTTTCCATATAAAGTGTAAAGGATGTTTTTTTTTTTTTTTGGGGGGGGGTGGGTGGGGGGTGGGGTGGGGGGGATTTTTGAAAAATCTTTATGTCACATCCTTGGAATATGCTGAATTTAAATACCAAATAAGAAGGATACAATAAGTTAAAGAGATTTGCAAACATTTAAAAAGTGAATTACTATGAAGTGATGGCTTTGAAATTCCACAGTCCTTGCAGATCACTTAGTGGTATTTAACTGACCTTTTGTTTTTGAGTTCTGCTATTCATACACAACCATTTTTCCAAAAATGCTTTTCTTGGATTCAGGAAGCTTCAAAATGTGTATTTATGGTAAAATCTAGGTGTCAAATTTCTGAATGGAATGAAATAGTTTCTTTGCTTACTATAGATAAGTATAGAAAAAGTAATAAATGACAATGAGCAAAGAAAAGCATGTGAATATAACATGGACTTCTTAATCTAAGTTATTTTGAGATACTATTAAATCAAAATTTGGACTGATGTACTTAATGACTCTTTGCTTCCATACATTATAATTCATACAGCACATATAACTGTTGTCTGTATATGTGCCTATACATGTATCAATTTTTGCTATGATATTAAGCACAGTGAACATATAATACATTTTTAATATGTTTCTTTTCTTTTTATTCACAGTAAATGGGCATTTGAATTTCAGCCTGATCAGCTTATTCAAATTAAAAAAGACATGCCTTAAGAAATGAAAAAATAAAATTTTGAGAAAGAGAATTAATAATTTTGGGGAACCATGATATACTTGAAGATATGTCAAAATATGGACTACAAGCCAAAGAGGAATAAAAAATGTAAGATTTTACATGATGTTCCCTGTTGAATGCTATTATAAAAGAAATCTATGGAAGAATATGACATCCAAAATTTTTATGATTAGATGTTAAAAGATAGCAACTTCTGGCATGCAGCGAGGATTTGTGGTGTTATCTTTCACGATGGTGCTACAGGCAGCAGTGCTGCCACCACCTTGGGCAGATCCTGCTCGCAACCCCTGTGCTGCTCAACCAGGAGGCTGGCAACTTCTCTATTGGCCAGCTGATGGACAATGCTACAAAATATTCCACAAAGGACACCCGTGTCCAGAAACAATGGAAATGGCACCTGGACAACAAGGCAATGCTGAGTGTGCATGTCCTCCTGGTACAGCACAGTATCCCAAAGATGCACAATGTCATGCACTCTTTACAAAAGGTCCATGTTCAAAAGGACAGTACTTTGCTCCACTTACTGATACAAAAACTAAGCTACACTCCAAGTAAGTACATCTCCACTGTCAAAATCTCCTAACTTTAAGTCCGTAGTCAAACAAATTTGAGTATAATGTATGGGGTTTTAATAACATGCTTTTTCAATACTTCAATACGTGTTTCAATCTGGTATTTTGAGACATTTTATTTACACTCATAAAACATTTTATAAGTGAAGGTGAGTATAAATAAAGTGACTCAAAAATCAGATTCAGGCATGAAGAATATTTCACCGTTAATAGTGCTTCTATTTTTAACATTTAATATTTAAACACATGCTATTTATTAACTGAAACACAATGAGGTTACAACAAAAACACTTTTGTAGTGAACTTAAACACTCAGAACTGATTGAAAATATGCTTAGAATATCAAATATCTGTCATAAAAGTAATAGTTCAGTTATTCCTAAGCAAAACTGCTTCTAATCATACAGACATTTCATAGCCTAGCAGAGAGACTTCTGTAAGACACTTTTTTCACACACTCTTATATAAACTAATTTTACAAACGCTATTCTTCTATCTATTCTAATTAATGAAAAATATTTGCAGAGATGCTTTTATTGCACATTTCATTGTAGGTACACTGATGTGCATAAAAAAACAGCCTGTTCCCCTAGATAGCTAGTTGTTTACCAAACCAGGTAACCAACCTTTGACTACACCCAGTTGGTATCAGTTCCTTGTGTGACAGCCTGAAAAACTACCCAGAGACACAAAAAGGAACCAAGTAACAATGTTATAATTTGATGTGGAATGAAAGAAGTGTTTCGGATACTGCCTCTACGAAAGAATTTCATCACATTTGGTACCGCCATGGAAAAAAAGATTGAGTGCTGTAAATTTTCTAAGAGTTGCTTTGGTCTCATGGCAGTACAAGAAGTAACAAGAGCATGGTTCACACAAGGCGCGTGCACTATGCTCCAAAGTAGGCTTGTACACAGCGAGATAAGACACGGTTTATTACTTTATAACATAAATAGCAACCAGGGTACAATCAAAAGAACCATTCTTCACCAACATGCACAGAAACGCTCATGAAATATGTGAGCCAAACCCTGAGTGTTGAGCTCTCCGTTAGTTCTCTATATATGAGAAGAGGTTGTCCGTTGCGGAAATGGCTCCATGTCAACATTCTGCGCTTGAAACTCAGTGCGGGATAGAAGTTCGAGTCCATGGACGCAGGTAGTTCTTTTATTTCTTTTTTTTCTTTCTTTCATATTAACACCTTCTATATTGACGTAGATTACGTTCTGTAAACCAATATTGACTACTGTATGTGACATTGCTAGAGTATGAATGACCGTGTTACTGTAGGCTACATAGTGATTGAGACCTCTTTCGGTGCTGAATGGAACTAAACATAAGTGTATGACCGACACAGAAATAAACACAATAATACAAGAATCGAGCTTGTCACCAGTAGTTGAAAGAGTTGGCTATTGCATAGATACATACTATCTAATATTCAATTCATAACTAATACTGCTTAAAATCTATATTAGTTTAAATTAAAAATACGAAGTAGATCATGAAAATAGAGGAAACAAAATAAAGGGAGGAAGAAAGTGTATTCTGTCGCTGAGGTTTGAACTTAGGTTGACCAGTTCTCAAAGCGCATGCATTACCTCTGAGCTGTATTTGCTTGTGGCTCGGAACATCTACTGGCACACCCATATATATGCTCTAACACTGGCCACTTAACATGACTAATTTATCGTATTCAGGGTACTTCATGACTTATGAAACGTATCATTAGTTGTTTTGGTTGATTGGATATTGCTGTTCCTCCTATATGTAGAACTACCAATGTGCATAGCATCAGGCAGAAACACGTTTGGGTTTGTTAACAAATTGGCTAATGAAGAATGGGAAGTATGGCGCTAGTTGTCGCACCACCCTTCTTTCTTTATCAGAAACCAATACAAATGCAGGCACATTTCAAGAGACAGCCTACATATGTGTTCAACAGATGATAACATATGCTGCTGAGACTATTAGCTCGATTTTAACTGCATATTGCAAATATTGACCAGTGTAAACAGCGCTGTGATACAAAGTGGGACTTAGAAATTTTCTGCTCTAAGAGTGCACTCAATCATTTTTTTTGTAGCTGTACAAAAGGAAATGTTAGAACAGCATAAGATAATTGAGTCTTCTAGAAGATGGGGAGAATTATTTGCCTGTGTTGTTAAACTGATGGACAGCTATGGCATCTATATGAGAGCTTTCATCAGAACATGGAGATGAAGACAAAACATTTTTCATATTTATTTCTATTTTAAATACATACACATCCAAGTATTATTCAGAAAGAAGACTTTCAGCCATACCAGCTAGAAAAGGTGTAACAAATGAAAATTAATAATTTGAAAAACAGGTTCAACATTAAAATAAAGAAAAAAGGAATCATAATAGTTTTTAAGAGCAATGTTGATGCTATATACTCCAAAAGAAAAGTAAGAATGGTGTTCCTCTTGTTTTAAGCCATAGCTAAGATAATGAAGTTAATTTGAATATAGACAACTGTGGAAGATCATGATTAAACTTTTCAGGGCAAGAACTGCAATAATCTATATAAAACTGGTCCTCAGATAAAACGTTTTGTAAAAATTCTTGTCCTAACCATTAATCCATTAACTTCAATAAATGTCAAATTGTAGGTACCTTTCAAGGTAATACACATCCATCCGCCCCCCCCCCCCCTCCCCCATGTACACACACACACACACACACACACAGACACAGAGACACAGACACACAGACACAGACACACAGACACAGAGACACAGACACACACACACAGACACACACACACACACACTTTTTTTCTATCTAAATACCATGAAGCATTGCCTTAATGGTACTGTTTTAATGAGAACCTGTAGTTTGTAATGCTTGAGGATCGGAACAGCTCATCCTGGCAAAGGTTGAGGCTACATTTGTAACAACATTATCAGCTGTGTTCCATTATGGGCCATCTTTTATATATAGCAGTATAAAAGAAAGATGCAATAAGCTGAAGTGATTGTCATATTTTTAAAAAGTGCTTCATTGTGTGATGATTTTGAAAAGAAAGGAAAAAATATGAACGACTTGCAGTTGACAAATGTAAAAAGTATCTGAAAATTCAAACAAACAAAGAATATCTCGTACTGATTAATTATATATATAAAACAGACAATTGTCCAATATATATTATATATTCTTTTTATAAATTGCTTGTTCTAATCAGATCGGCATTTTTATATAATAAGTTTTCGTTTATCTCCTACGGTTTACCAGTTTCACAAACTAATATAAATTTCATTCACAATGACAATTTCAGAGACCATTCAAAGAATTCAGGGCATATATTTTATCCAGTATGCAAAGATCTTAAACCATATTTTAATCAAAACCATTTGAGCCATTTTTAGGAAATCAGAAATAATGAAACGTCTCTATATGAAGGGTACTTTGGAATGGAAGGATTTTGTTGAAAATCTGTGTGTAACACTCTTGGAAGATACTGAACTTAAATGCCAAATTCAATGTTGTATTGATCTGATCTCTCCCTCTCATGCATTCAAATGCTACTTCTGGATTCAGGGACATAAAAGCATATTTCTGGTGAAATCTTGGTATCAAATATCTGGGTGGAATACAATACTTTCCTCTAATGACTAAAGGTAAATGATAGAGAAAGTAAAAATCCGACGCAAACACACAAGACTTTCTCTACCCGTGACAAATTGACATATGCTAAATACATATTAAGGTTGACCAGCAGCCGAAGATGGGGACAATAGGTCCTAACAATAATTTGGTACAGGGAGCAAATGAGTGATTAATTTTGACTTATTTTCTATCATTTACATTCTGCATTGCTCATGTAAAAACTTGAGACAGAATATTAGAAGACCCCAAAAGAAAATCGTTTATGTGAATATTTGTTAAGAGTGTAATTTGTTTTTTGATGTTGGTATGAGATGGTTAAATGACGAAAACGTGTTAATAATGTTCATTGTTATGAACAACTAAGTTTGTTTAAAGACGTCATAAATATTTCCATATTTAATTTTAACATATATGTATAAATATTAGAATTATATGTGTTCCATAATAAAAGCGAAGGGAGAATGGTTAGGGATCACTTCCCTAACAAGAAGGAACTATTTGCTGGATGCATACGCGGATGTATACGAGAAAGGTAGTATCACGTGAGATGATGCTGAACTTCTTTTTTTTTTACTAGCATCTACGTGTCCAAAGTGATAGGACGTATTTTGGTAGTGTGTGAACATTGTAGAACGTTTACCGGACTTTCATCAAGCTTTTGTTCCACTTTTTGAAAAAGTGGAAAGACTTAAATAATTTAAAACAGTGCTAAGAGGATTTATTTAAATGTAAAATAGAGAAAAAGTGTTAATAAAATAATACATTGTGGTGAAGAAATATCGTGTGATTTTTCATTCCATCCGTTACCACGCCCTGAGAGAAATAAGAGCCTCATTGGTCAAACGTGAAACGATGCTTCGATAAAAATGGCACCAAAGTGATTCTTCTTATTTTGGCTAAATGATTTCAAACTAAGCAATAATTGCTTATTTACATAAAGCATGTAGAAACAGCATTCAAATGTTTAACCATGGTAATAAGATAGCTATTGCAATGGAAAGACAAAATAAGAATTATATACTTTCAAACATGTCTGTCAGAGAATGAATTTTAGAAAGTGTAACCCTGAAACATGGAATATTTTGAAAATGACTAAAGCTACAAAAATGATTTGACACAACGCACGGATTTTAATGCACTTAATATTTTTCTTAGCAAGGTTCCCTCATTTCTTATTTTCCAGTTACACAAAATTGATAATTCACATTTTATTATTGATATAATTATGCTTAAAATACTGTGACGCCGGGCGCAGCACACAACAAAGGACGGACAGGGCTCGGCTGTTTCACCCATGCCGGGCTGGCAAGAAAAAAAAAAGGCACAAGGTCAAGCTTCGACACACCACTCATGTGGGCAAACACATGATTAACAACAGTAGAAGTGGCTAAACAAAAGGGGGTTCCAGTGCCTTCGAGAAAGATCTGGTTATGTCACCTGCCAGTGTGTGTGTGTAGATGTCGAGGAAGGTCAGCGTGATGTCATCCTCCATATATAAGGATATGGTGCAGTAAAAGAGTGAGTTTGATTTTAGAGTTAGAGCCAGGGTCACGAGTTGGTCAGTGAGTCAATGAGTGTGAGCCAGCTGTGCATGTGTGTCATAATGAAAGTTACGCCAGTGTATTGAAAGAAGACCGAGCGTTGAGTGATTGTAACATCATAGTTTAGTGTATGAGAGACAGACAAAGTGAATAAAGACATTGAGAGGACAGAGCAAGGTTATGGGAAGAATAGTTGTGAGTTGTGGTTGCCTGAGGGACTGCAGACTGTGTTAATGGTAAGAAGAAAACTGTATTTGTGGAAATTTTAGAAGACAATAAAGTGATAGAAAAGTAACAAGACTGATTTTGTCGTTTTGTTACACTGGTGTCAAGAAGTGAGATTCGTCGAACTGCTGTTTTCCTACAATATGGTATTTTAACAAAAATCATTAGAGCAATTTTTTGTTGTTTTCTTCTTTCTGCTTACAGTTTAATGTCCTTTAACCAGGTAGGTTATACTGGACAGTGAATGAACTTGAAATGATGCTCAAATGTGCTGTGTCCTCAAGAACTTAAGATTTATTAGCCTACATTTGTCTTTTTAGGATAATGGAAAACCCCAAAGAAAGAAACCTTGTTCAGGTAACACTCCCCAAGTTGCATTCAAATTTGCAACCTCTTGAATGTGAGGCAGGCATGCATTTATACACTTCTGTTTACCTTTCAGTTCTATAAATAACTAAAAGTTGATTGTTGCCCATGCAGATGCATGAAATCTTTTAATCAATACCCCCTGTTCAGTGATCCATTTGGTATTCCCCTCACGTGGATAAATCTCTAAAAGTGACCACAGAATGAAGATATGATTCACTTGTGTGTTTCTGTTATTCCTGTTTCAGTCACTCACAAATGCACTCTCTAGGTATGCCCCATAGACAATCCTTATAACTTAACATTAAAGTAGTGCTTGTTCTGTATCAACACTGAAACATTTTTATGGAAATTTTACATAACTCATATAGCACCTCTTGATAATTGTTTTGCAGTGGAACGCAGAGACGATGGGGAACATGCCGACATCCAGATCCTTGTGCAGAATCTAACTATGTGTTTTGGGCCAAAGATGAACGATGTTATCCAGAATTTAAAAAGGGTCCTTGTCCAAAAGGTCAGCTGCTTCTTTCAGTAGATGGACTTGGGTCATGTAGCTGTGAGGCAAATGGAGTACTTGCAAAATATTACTGGTCACCCACTAACACCTGTCATGAGCATTACACCAAGGGTCCATGTGCTGAACCTGGAACTTTGTTTCTGCCAGAAGGACAATGTGGTTGTCATAAGAATCTTCCACATTACAATCCCCAGAATGGGCTATGTTATGAGATAGGTAAGTTGCTAAATAATTTTACTATGTGCATATACGTATATGGTGCTAAACTCATTCTGCTACTTTTCGTTATGTTATTCTAAATCTGTTGTTGGATTTCTTCTTAATTGGCTCACTTCCCTCCTCCCTCATCACTAGGGAGGATGCATTTGCATGTTTTTTCATAGGGGTTAAAAATGTATGCTTTTACATTATGTGCACGAATTATGGAATTTTAAGTTATTTGGACATGATTTTATGGTGCATATAACTGCATATTTTCTTGATTTTGATAAATGCATATTATTTCATTACTGTAGCCTCTATATAGCATATTTGAATGATTTTTATGGTTTTTTTTTTCCACTTGGATAATATTTTTCATATTGGTAGTGTTGCATATGATGATGTAACTCGCCAGGTGGCGAGAAGCAATGCTGAGTCATGTTGTTATGTAGTGAATCCCCTGTTTCCATCCTTTCATTATATGTTTGTCTGTAGAGAATAATCAGTGCGTTATCTGAGAGGTTTATATTAACAAAGATAAAGTGCAGGTCAACGTTTTGAGCAGCATGATTATATAAAACGCTTGCCTCTGCATGGTCTTCATACATAACAGTGTTGTGAACTGGTTACCTCCAAATTAAATTAGGCATATAAAATGTTAAAAAGCTCTTCAAATGCCAAAAATAAAACCAACTTAGAGTGCTAGTTTAATTAATTTACAGAAAGAGTTTTCGGATGATTTAATATCTACAGATAATAGGGCACTGTTTTGTGGAGCGTGTGACCAAAATATAGGGAGTGAGAAAAGATTTCAAATAGTTCAGCACATAAACACAGCAAAACATAAGGAGAATTTAATCAGAAAACTCGCAAACAAATAACCTGTTCTAAAACAATTGGTAGAGTGTTTAGAAAGTAGGGTTACTGAATTTTCCTATGACTTGTGCCAAGCATTTTTAGCTGCTGATATTCCCTTGTTCAAAATTAATAATCCGATATTTAAAAACTTTCTTGCCAAGTGTACTCAACAACATGTGCCTGAAGAAAGTGCACTGCGTAAGACCTATATAGGGCATTCTTACAATAACGTATTGTCAAATATACAAAATTTAGCGGGTCAGTTTGTGTGGTCGTCTGTTGATGAAACCTCTGATTCTGAACGCCGTTCTATTGCTAATATAATCGTGGGTGCCTTAAATAATGAAGAAAAGACTACAGCTTATCTCCTTAATATGTGCAAATTGTCAGCCACTGACAATGTAACTGTGACACAGTTTGTGATGGACTCTTTCAAATTAAAATGTTCATGTGGAAACGAATACAACTGGTTGCTTTTATTTGTTACCTTATGTGGTAAAACCAGGAAAAACTCTGAAAAGTATTTTTCCTAACTTACAACATATAACTTGTTAGGCACATGCTCTTCATTGAATTTCTGAGACAATACACGATTCTTTCCCATTGGTAGATAGAGTTGTGTCCAGTACAAAGAGAATTTTTGTTAAATCTCCTAAAAGAGTTAAGTTGTTTAGATCAACAGCACCTAATATCCGACTTCCTCCTGCACCAGTGTTAACTTGACGGGGAATATGGGTCGATGCAGTTTTATATTATGCTGAGCACATAGAAATAATCGAAGAGGTTGTTAATACATTGGACTCGAAAGATACTTCATCAATACAAACTGTGCAAAATATTCTGTCAGGCACTGGGTTAAAGAAGGATCTTAGTTTCATATCTGTCCATTTTTCTTTCTTATCAACAGCCATAACAGCATTGGAAGCTGTAGGATTTCCTTTGCATGAATCACTTACTGTACTTGAAAAAACAATATGTGATGTAAGTTCGGTTCCTGGTAGCATAGGAAAAAAAGTGAAAGAGAAAGTGAATTATGTAATTTCAAAAAATTCTGGTTATAAGCAGATGTGTGATATTTGAGACATCCTCGAAAGGAAACCATCTGTCACACCAAGAGAGTTGACTCTCTCTGTGAAACAGTTAACATTATTTAAATATGCCCCTATAACATCTTGTGACGTGTAAAGAAGTTTTTCACGTTACAAAAGTGTTTTGCCAGACAATAGATGACGTTTTACTGTTGAAAATTTGTGTGGTGTTGGTTTAAAACTGCAATTTAGCAGTCAATAGTAGCAGCGCGACCACTTCTGCTTCAACCTCTAAGGAATAAGGTAACTTTAGTATTTACACTAACTCGTCTACTGCAAAGGGACATGAACTGTTCTAATGAAATAGTGCATATTTCTTGGCATATTTTGAAGTTTTTAAGAGCATATTTGCATGCATATTTCAGTGTTTTTTAGGGCATGAATTTCTGAGCCCTACTTATCACCCAGATGTTTATGTTTATATTCCGAGCAAGTTTGTCAATAAATGAAGTACAGTATGTTTGTACATGCAAACTGAAAAGTTGGTTTGAGAAGCAAGATTTATTGGAGGTTGTGTAGCTGTTTTTATCTACACATGAATACTGTGTGATTAACTTGTCAGTGCTTTTGTTGGAATTATAGTATTCAGGTAAACTGCTACCATTAACAAAATGGATTATCTTGTAGCCCATTAATTTCCAGAGCCATGTTCACTGCAACTGTTCTGCTTTACTTCCTTGTTATTTCCTATTCCTACATTTTGAGCCATCACTTTTGAAACATACTATATACAGAGCATATGCATTCACTCACAAAGCCTCGATGATCCTATTCCACAGACAAACTGAAGACAAAAAATTTATAGGATATATGTTCTAAGTGGAACAATTTATTTACGAGGGTTGTCCGTAAAATAAGGTTCCCAATTTTTTTCACCAAGAAAAACATATTTATTGACATCAAATAACACATTTTTGGAAAGTTCAGACTTTTTCCTATTTTTTGACATAATTGCCATTCTGATCAATGCATTTTTGCATGTGGTGAACCATCTTCTGTATGCCTGCATCATAGAACTCTCCCGCCGTGCAGCCAAGATAGCTTGAAAAAGTTTCTTTCAGTTCCTCTTCGGTTCTGAAATGCGTCCTATGCAGGTGTTTCTTCAAGTCAGGGAAGAGATGATAGTCACTTGGGGCTAGGTCTGGGCTGTAAGGAGGGTGTGTGACAGTATCCCATCCAAATTTGTTGATGAGATTGGTTGTCACATGGGCAATGTGTGAACGAGCATTGTCCTGATGGAAATGCACTCCTTTCGTGAACATGCCTCCACCCATCTTGGTATACCCTAAATGATAGGTCAAAATTTTGTGAATGTAGGTCTTGTTGACACCAGGGATCATCTCACAGATCTTCTGAACCGTCATCCTTTGATTTTTCAACATTGCTTCTTCCACTTTCACAATCATTTTGTCCGAAATCGATGATCGTCCAGAACGCTGGTTGTCATGGATGTGTGTACATCTGAATTTGAATTCTCTGCACCATTTGCACACGTGTTGTACGCTCATACACTTCTCGCTGTACACTTCACACAGTTGAGAATGAATGTCCACCGGTGCAGGCTTTTTGTACACAAAAAACTCATCACAAAGCATAATTTGCACCTGGCAGGAGAAGTGAGTGGAAGCTCCATTTCTAACAGCTGCCAAGCTAAGAGTGAGAGTCGCAGACAGCTCACAGGGCAGGGTACTGGGAGAACCAAGCTACATGCCAGTGTTGCCAGATCTCCAGTAATGCCATTTCTCGCGACTGCAGATCCTTGGGAGCTACGGACAACCCTTGTATTTATTTATTTGTGCTAAGTTATTAACATTTTATGGTCTATTGGGATTGGCTTTGGCTACTTGTTCCCAAGACCTCCAATGTTACATTCTTGGTTGTCTCTTTCAAATCCTTAAATTCTACAGTATTCCACATTCTCCCTCTTTTCACATATCTACTATTTTCATCTTCTCTGAACTTCCCAGTTCCATGTCCTTCCCACATCCCTAAAAATTCTCCTGAATCTTTTACCTGATAATGGTCTAAAACACTTTATTTATTCTTACTATGCTAGTATTACTTTTTCTACTATGTATTTACAGTAAGAGAGGAAGTGTTGTATTCCACCCAAATTTGATACCAAAGTTTCACCTGAAATTTATGTTCTTAAACACACTGTATTAAAAAACAATTTAGAAAAACATCTCTGTGTGTGGAAGTGGTCTGCCGGTAAACAGCATAACTCACAAATGAAAACTCAGTTAACTACCAAACTTTGTGTTTAAGTTCAGCATCCTCCAGGTATGAGACAGCACGATTTAAAAAAATATTCTATCCCAAACTACCCCTCAGGTGGAAAATTGCTAAAGTTTTGATTTTCTCATAATGGCTCTAAAGATTTTAATTAAATTACTGTATGTTTAACATAGTTTCATGGAAAATGAAATGCATATCTACAATTTTCTGGGAACAGTCTTCACAACAAATGTGTGTAACACTTTGTCTTACTATACAGCAGCACATTTTAATTTCTAACATGTTTGTGGTGGCCATTGCCCTTCTAAAGTGCGTCTCAACCTTAGAAGGCAGTACATGTTAAATGGGGTGCAACGTTGCAACATGTACTATATATATGCCTTGTTTCATATTCGAACCCCAAATTATGTAAGAACCAATGCAGAATGGCCCTGAGAAATTTGATAGGGTATCATCACCAAGATGACACTATTATTACCATTATGATACAAAATTATACTCAATGTGGGTGAAATATTTTCAAACAGTAAAGAATGAAAAATTTGCTAAACTCTGCTTTGCACTATTCCATTATATTGCATTAACCTAGCATTTTTGTTGTTGTTGTCCTGGCCTTTTTTCTTTCTTTTTCGTGACATTCTTAAGAGATCCTTTCATTAGTTCCTTTTTAATCCTACACACTACTGCTTCTGAACATCAATAGCTTTAGTTATTTCTTTTACTGGCTTATTAATACTAATTTGACTTGAAAAATAATCTTACAGATTCATAATTAATTGGTGTTCCTTACTTCTTAATTTACCAATATATCATCTCTTCTCAACTTCCCCCCCTAGAACTAAAAATATTTATAGAAAATGTTAAATAACATAATAACATTTCACAGGTTCCACAAAGTATAAACATGTGTGCTTCTTTAGAATTGACATTAACTTTTACTGCTGCCTTCTGTGTCATGCTTGACACCATTTAGCTTAATAGGTGAATACTTTTTGTTTGCCTTACACAATGAAAGCAAGAGGATACAGGCTTCTGGTTTATTTTAAAAACTGTCTCTGATCCTCCTCAACATTTGCTCTAACGTGGTCTCCAATGTAAACCCAATAACAAAAATGTTTCCCACTGCGTAACTATTGCAGTGCACAGATATAAAATTTTCTGAAAACATTTCATTTAAAAAATTTTAACACTTGACTAAGAAAACAGAGAATTTGAAGTAGGCAGGTAGCAGCACCATAGTTTACTCTAACTAAGAAAAAAATATAAATGAAATCTATTTGTTAGTGCATGATGAGTATGTTGTAGTTTGCTAATGTTCTGGATCTTGAACTTCATCCATTCTCCGTCTGGCATTCCAGTAATAAGATGTTAATTGCGAGTGAAGATCTCCTTCTATTTTTGGAATTGTTTGGCATGACTCTAAAAGGGATATAACCTGATAGAGAAAAAAATTCTGCATAGGATAATGTGTTTAAACCTGAAATTTATAACAACTGAATATTTTCACCATGCTATTAGGAACCTGGCAACAGCGCAAGAGTATAAAAGGACGAAGCTAATGGCAATTTGTATGCACTAGATAGAGACAGATACACTCCATTTAACTCCACATTGTCATCTAAGGATGAGAAAATCTATAGTGAAAAGTTTACCAATTTTATGTAAAATTTAGATTTAAAATAGGAATTATAATTAAAACAGCTTAGTAACAAATGTTAAAATGCTACATTTTTAATTAACTTTTTGTAGAATTTAAAAACACACTAGCCACTGGGAAAGAATTCATATAATATGATATAAAACTTGTGTGTTATTTTCCCCTCTGTCTTAGGTGGAATTGGACCATGCCTCCCTGGACATCGTTTTGTCATTCCAAATGATGGAATATCGACACATGCTGTATGCAAGTGTAAGGACCAACACGTATTATGGCAGGAAGATGGGAGCTGCTACAGGTTATACACAAGAGGACCCTGCCCATCAGGAGAGTTTCTTCTCAACTCCACTACTTGTATGCAAGTACCCTGTCATCCAGGTCGTCTCTATTTCCCTGAAGAAGCAACCTGTTATAAAGTTGGGACTCAGGGTCCATGTCATCCGGGGCAAATAGTATTGTTTGAAAATTCAGTTAAGACTTCTGTAGATGGTATATCTTATAGAGGAATATGTGGTTGTCCATCAAATATAGACCAAAGCCAGTGCCATATTCAACAGTCACATAAGCCTTGTGAGAAACCAGGAATGGTCAGGAGAAATGGTGTTTGTTATGCTCTCTACACAAAGGGTCCTTGCTCACGAGGACAGTGGTTAGTGCCCCTGAGGGAACCCAGGCAATGGACTGATCTCTCTGTACAGAATAAACATTCAAGAGTAACATGTGAATGTAGACCTGGATATAAGTATATAAAAATACGAACTACAAACTCAGATGGACATTTGCAGTTTGTGGAGCAATGTCAACCACAAGCTGTTACACTTGCTCGATTTCTTAATCAAAAGCATTATCCTGTGTAATTTAGTAAATCATAATAAATTATAAACACAGCAGCAATGTATTGCATTTCCTTTCAATAGGAAACTAAAATCTGAATAAAATAAGCAGTAATAGATATTTCCTTTCAAAAAGGAGTGCAATCTCAAATAAAAGAAAAAGAAAGGAAGCAAAGAACAGCAATGTGTAACTTTCACATGACTCCTCTACAGATGGCCTACAAATGTAAGCCAATTGTACAAAAGCCTTATTGTTCTATCAATTTTACATTAATTATGATAAATCTTAGCTTAAGGCAATAATGGCTTAGTGAGAAACCTAATACCACCAAAACATTTTATATTATTATTTATTTATGCCAACAAACTTACTGTTGGTGTTTTTAAACACACAAGACATGTGTGAGCAATGTTTGAGAGGTAGAACTGGAACTTAAAAATTCAGTGCCACAGCTGGGATTTGAACCACAGACCCTCCGCTTACTAGACAGGTGCTCTAACCATTAAGCTTAATGGTTAGAGTACCTGCTCTAAATCCCAGCTGTGGCATTGAATTTTTAAGTTCTATTTCTACCTCTCAAACATTGCCCACACACGGCAACAGTAAGTTTGTTGGCATAAATAATAATTACCATCTGAAGGTGATTTAATCCCGGGACATAAAGTACTTGCAATAGTAAGTCACCATTGGGATAATTGTCTCTGATGTGAGACTGCCTTTGTGGTTTACCGGGAGAAATACGAACTGGTTTGAAAATGCAATGTTGTTCTGGCAGGTTGTTACAGTAGCTTAATGGTTAGAGCACCCGCCTAGTAAGTGGAGGGTCTGTTGTTCAAATCCCAGCTGTGGCATTGATTTTTAAGTTCCAGTTCTACTCTCATTTTACATTAATTGTATATTTTAAGAGCTCTGCATTTTTTCTACATAACGCTTTGTCCATCTCTTCTTGTTTCTGTTACAGAAAATTCAGTAAGAATAAAGAGGACTTTGCAGATTTTAGCTAACAATATTTTGTCTTGACAATACATCACTTCAAAAGTAATTAATTTTGTTTTGTAAATAAAATATAATCACAGTAATGAAAATCACATTCTATTCTTCAAAGGTGCCATGCATGTACACACTCAGGCACACACACACATGCACCTTGGTTTCTAATATGATATATATTAATCAGAGACTACAATTTTATGCATCAAAATTTAGATGCACGTTTTAATAAGCTGAAAATTAAATATTAAAACAGAGATATTACATTGATAGCTGGTGCTCCATGACACTACGAAGCACTTCACTATGAGGCGATATTTCTATGTAAACCCTCTAAAGTAATTTAATATGAAGTTATAGAGGTGGCAGAAAAGCCTCCTAAAATTAAGAATTGTAAATATAGTTGGTAAAGTAAAGATTTAATTTTCTTCTTTCCATGGCTTGGTGAGGTGTCACATCGAAAAAGACAGTGTCTGCGGGAATTAAGTGATTTGTCTGTATAAAGTGTTTTTCAGACGAACATATATGATGGTGGAAAAAGACAAAGTAATAACGTACAGAATAATTGTATATTCTGCAAAGAGGCACGAAGTACAGAGAAAAAATATGAACTTATGAAAATTTATAGTCCGCATGTGTGGAATTGTGGACCTCGTAGCGTGATTCGAAAGGATGTCAAGCTATGAGATTATGTAATTTTGTGTTAATCTGTGTACTTATAGATTCAAATAAAAACAAATACTTTAAAGTGGATCTATATAAGTAATTAATTTATCTATTTGTTGAACCGTATTCTACCTTAGATACTAATAGTGGACAAAAAGAGTTATTCAGGCTCATCGCTGATCTAGCCTGCTAAAACGAATCACGTCATCCCTTACCACACTGGTAATAGCGACAAAGTCAGTGGGCACACCTTCGTGAGGTCACCGACCCCCTCACCCTTACAAACATTGTTGTTGTTGTTGTTAGCTAATGCTGGATTTCTGACAACGAAGTCATTAATCCTCTTGCTCTCCAATATTTTTCACTGGTGGATGGGGCATTAGAAGTGGCCGGGCATATTTGAAGGTGGTCTCGATCCATTTCCTCTTGCAGATCACATAGAGGACAGAGTGGTGAAGAATATATCCCAATTCTGTTTAAATGTTTTGCCAGACAATCATGTCCTGTAATCAACCTGAAGGTTGCAACTGCTGTTTTTCGAGGATACTCAGGAATCACTGTTTGGATGTTTGGTAGTTCCCATCTTTTCTTTGATTTTTCATAGTAATATTTTGCAACAATTTTTTTGAATTCAGTGTTGACTAATCTTTTAGCTGCATAAAATGGTAGATTAACTATAGATTTTTGTACACCGCTGGTACCCTTTTTTGCAAGAAAATCAGCTTTCTCATTACCACTCAGTCCACAGTGAGCTGGTATCCATTGGAAGACTAGGTGTTTTTGAAGTGCTGTTAGATGGCTAAGCATCTTCCAACATTCTATAATAGTTTGGTTTTTTGGTGACAACTTGGAAGTAATTGCTATAATTGCTGCCCTGGAATCTGAGAGAATAACTGCTTGCTGAAAATGTGAAATTCTGTACAAAAGATTTTGTAGGGCCATTTGAATTGCTTCAATTTCTCCATCAAAGTTAGTAGTTCCATAACTTAAAGATTTGTAATAGGAAAAGAGGTGACATGTGACTCCAGCACCTGCTCCATCTTGGTTTGATATCAATGATCCATCAGTATAAATATGGAGCCACTCATGTTCTGGAAATCTAGTATGGATTGTCTCTAATGCCAATAATTTTAGAACACTAGTTGGAGTATCACTTTTTTTAACTTCTTCTGTCAGGTGTAAATAATATGTGATGTCTAATGTATGTATTGGATTGACTTTAGATATGAAGCTTTCCTTTGAATTAGGAAGGTGTACATCCTTCTTGATGTCCTGAATTTTGATGATAGTTTCTCGGGCTAACAGCCCGAGAAACTATCATCAATAATCAACGCCGGGAAAGCTTCAAGTCATTAAGTCCTGAATTTTGGAAAGAAAGCTCTCCTGAGTCTTTAGTGTATGTGTAAAATTTCTCTTGTGCCATGTATTGAATGGGAGTCTGATCAACTTTTCCTGTTGAATAAGAGCAGCTTTTGTATTTCATATTCAATGGGGTATTGGTTGGTTAGTATTTCCATAGCTGCTATTGGTGTGGTTTTGATAGCACCTGTAATTAATCTCAGACTTTGGTTTTGAAAGATTTGAATTTTTTTTTTTGTGTTTGCTGTTACAAGAACTTCGCTGCAGTAAGTAAATAATGGTTTGATATATACATTGTATGTTGTGTTAAGCGTTGCTCTGGAACATCCCCACTTCATTCCTGTTAGACGTTTTAACAGTGAAAGGCGCCTCTCTGCTCTTTGTATTACATTTTCTATTTGTTTGGTCCATGTAAGTTTGGTATCAAATGTAACTCCTAAATACTTTACTTCCTTTGTTTCTGGTAATTGTTGACCCTCAAAATTTAGTTTTATTTTTAGTGGTTTTTTTCTTAGTGAAAAGATTTGGTAGTTTGATTTTGTTGTATTAACAGTCATTAAATTTTCTTTGGTCCACCTCTGTAAGTTGGTTAAGGATTGTTGCATGGTTTTTTCCAGTTCTGTACTTTTGCTTTTTGGTTTTGAAGTCCACATTACCAAGTCATCAGCAAATAGTGCACACTTCACGCCTGATTCTTGTATTTGTTGTGGTAGATCATTAATAAATATATTAAAAAGTGTAGTGCTGAGCACTGTACCTTGTGGTAAGCCACGGTGTATTTGTTTATATTTAGATATATTTCTTCCATATCTGGTTGCAATAAAGCGTTGTGTTAGGAAATGACATAGCCATGAAAACATTGAACCTTGTATCCCTATTTTTTTTACTTTCTTTAGTAGTTTTGTTCTGCATATAGAATCATATGCACTTTGAAAATCAATAAAAACTGATAAATTATCTTCTTTTCTATTGAAGGAGTCTTTGATTTCTTGACTGAGAAGTAAGACTTGTTCATTTGTAGAGTGGAACTCTCTGAATCCAGCTTGACATGGGGATATTAAATTTTGTGATTCTAGGAACCAATTTAACCTGTTTGACACCATTCTTTCCATCACTTTTGCTATTATGCTGGTAAGAGCTATTGGTCTATAATGTTTTATTTCTGATGCTGTTTTGTCTTTCTTCAAGAGTGGGACAATTATTGCTTTTCGCCATTCAGCAGGTACAGTGGTTTTCCAGGATAGATTGTAGAGTTTCAGTAGTTGTTGTTTTGCTGTTTTTCCAAGGTTTTTTATGAACTCTGGATGTATGTGGTCTGGTCCAGGAGACTTTTTGTTTTTTAGATTATTTATTGCAATGTTCAATGCTTGCATATTAAAATTTTGAAAAAAGATATTGCACTGAGTGTTAGGATTACATTCTCTTTCTTGTTTCGAATCTTTCTTAAATTCTTTACGTTCCTTTTTATTATTTCTTGTTACTTTGTGTACATTAGCATAATATTTATTGAATGTTTCGGCTATGACTGCATCATTTACTAACATTTTATTGTTGTGTATGATAGGTGTGCTGTTGTTTCCTTTCCTGTCCTTGACATTTTTTATGAACTTATGAGCTTTGTTACCATCTGTCCTATAATCCATTTTTTCTAAGAAATTATTAAAATGATTCCTTTTAGCACTATTAATTTCTTTTTTTAGTGAGGCACATTTCTTCCTCCATATTTGTGTATCTGATATGTTTTTTGTTTGTTCAGCTGTATTTCTAGCTATATCCCTTTGCTTTTTCAGTTCTTCTAACTGGGGGTTCCAAAAGGGTTTGAAATTTTTAATTCTTCCACGAGGAATATGTTTTTTTGCAGTTTCTAGGATGACTTTACAGAATTCTTTGTTCATATGATCTGGTTGGTCATGCAGCTGTGAGTTTGTTTGTTCTTTAAATTTATGTTCTAATTCAGTTTTATATTTGTTCCAATCTGCTTTTTTGAAGTTCCAATACAGATTTGTAAGACCTTGACTGTTATTTGTATTCTCTAGTTTTATATCAGCAATTACCGCTCTGTGACCAGAACTTGGATCTTCTATAACTTTTTTAATTTTTGAAACAATATCTGTTGTAGCTAACAAGAGGTCTGGATTACTGCCCGCTCCAGAATAATGTATGAAGGTTGTGGGATCTTCTTTACTATAAATCAGTTCAAAAGTTGTGGTATTCAAAAATTCTTCCACTATCTTCCCTGTAGAATCCACTTTTTCATAACCCCATCTTTTGGAATGTGCATTGAAATCCCCAATTACGATTGTTTTATTTAATTGGTCAATAAGTGAGAGATCCGGTACATTCCTGGGAGGATTGTAAATACTGTATAAATGTAGATGTGTTTTGTTATCCCAAAAATTTAGCTTTATTAATTCGCTTTTATCTGTGTTATCCATTTCTTTAACAATTTCAAAGGAGGTTTTAATATCCTTTTTGACTCCAACTAATATTCCACTACTTATCTGTCTATTTTTGGGTAGTAAGTGCAGTAAAAATCCAGTAAAATTGAAGTATTTAAGTTGGTCATTTGTTAGATTTGCTTCTTGTATTACAAATATATCAATGTTATAATCAAATACAATTTTATTCAGTTCTACTTTTTTTGTTTGTGTGAGACCGCCTGCATTCCATTGTAGAAGTCTGATGTTAGATCTTCTATTAGTATAATGTTTTGGTTCTCGAGAAGTAGTCCCCGCCCGGAGATCCGAATGGGGGACTATTTTAACTCCGGAACATTTTACCCCTCGAGTCATATTTCATAAAAAAGAGAGCAATAGCAGTAATAGTAACCGTTTTTTAGAGAGCACCATATTTTTATGTTTTGGCGGTCACATCGCTCTCTCACAACCCCCAGAATGTCTGGGGGACCACACCTGTCGTTGGTTTACGGGTCTCACCGACCTGACCGGGAGAATTATCAAAATAAATTCACCGACCATATCCTCTGATTACCAATCAGAAGACGTATGACATGCCATGACAGGTCAGCATGTTAGGGGTTAAGGTTTTATAGAAAAATTAGAGAAATGGAGAGGTTGGAAAAATAAAGACTCCCTAGCCCTCAGGAACCCTAATAGCATCGGGGTTGGAAGAGAACAAGAGATGACCAAGGTAAGGTCAGATAGGAAAGTTATAGTGAGGAGCAAAACACCAGTAAGTGGAAGTAATGTTCTGCTCAGCTTGGGTACCTTGTGGTTGCCATTCACATATCCCCTAGACGGAGACCCCTGAGGGGCCTTACAAACATTAAACGTCGCAAAACAGCATCAACGTGAGTCGTCGAGGATGATGGTACCCCGTGTTCTTTTTAATCGTTATAACTATATGGTTACCTACATATTTCTGAAGCCACCAAATTTAATTACATAAGACTCCACCACTCTTTTTCAACACCAGATCCTGTATACAATCAAACATCTGACGACCTCAAAGAAAATCCAAGTGGAAATGGCACACAGCTCTATGTTTGTCCTCAAAATATTCTTTTCAATTCTTTTACCTTTTGCTTGAGTCATTCTATATATATATATATATATATATATATGACATGACATAATGATATAAAATACGAGGTGCATCTAAAAAGTAAGTCCTGATTGCATCCAGAGATGGCACCACCAGTTGGATAGGAATGTGCGTGCGCAGGAGAAGAGAGGAAGTATATAGTAGCATTGCAGTAAAGTTTCAGTTTTGTGACAGCAGTAGTTACTGCTCTGTGCTAGGAGAAAATGGCTGCTCCGATATTGTCTCCCGCCAAATGCAAGATTTGTGCAGTCATCCGATTTTTGCATGCTCAAAAGCAATCTCCAGCAAAGATCCATCGTCAATTGTGTCACGTGTATGGACAGGACATTATGTGTGACAGCATGGTAAGACGATGGTGCAGACAATTCAGGGAAGGAAGAGCCAATATTCACAATGAAGACCGTAATAGCCAACTGTCCCTGGTGATGCCAGAAGTATTGGAAAGTGTGCGGCAAGCAATTGTGCAGAACCGGCGCTTCACAATTTCAGAACTCTCTTGTCAGTTTCCCCAGATGTCTTGCTTGCTTTTACACGAAACTGTCTCCCGGTGGCTTGGTTTTCACAAAGTGTGTGAAAGATGGTTGCCTAGACAACTGACAGACCAAATGTCTGGCCGCAGCATTGACATTCCTAAGTGATACACAGCGGAAGGTGACCAGTTTCTCGGCAACATTTTCACTGGGGATGAAACATTGGTGGCGCATGCCACACCAGAGACAAAACAACCAACAATCAATGCATTGGCAGCATAGTGGTTCACTTGTGAAGACCAAATTCAAGCAGACAATCTCTGCCAAAAAATCATGTGCACTGTCTTCTGGGATCGACGTGGTGTCCTCTTGTGTGGCTTTTTACTGTGAGGGGAGACCATAAATGCTGATCGATATTGCCAGACGTTACATAAACTCAGGCAGGCAATCCAGAACAAGAGATGTGGAATGTTGACAAGAGGCATTACGCTTGTGCATGGCAATGCAAGACCCCATACAGCCAACGCCACACGAAATATGTTGAATAAGTTTAGATGGGAGGTCTTCGAACGTCCACCCTACAGCTCCGACCTTGCTCCAAGTGACTCATTTCTTCTGTCTCAGAAAGCATTTTTTTGGCAGGAAAACATTTTCACAGTGACGCTGAGGTGCAGAATGAAGTGACTTTGTGGCTGCGGACATTGGTGTCAGAATCCTATGACTTGGGCATACAATTAATGGTGCACCGTTACGATAAATGCCTCAACAATGGTGGTGACTATGTTGAAAAGTAGCCAGTGAGTTTATGTAATTATTCCAATTAATATTTCTTACTTAGTGATGTTTTTGTTCTCTTTATTGGTCATTGGGACTTACTTTCTGGATGCACCTTGTACATTCATACTCTAACAAAACATATAATTACTCTAAGTACGAAATAAACATTAAATTAGAAGCAAATACATTTTCAAGAATGTTCTGCTAATAGCTTATACAAACACTTCCTGCAATTATCACGAATTAAGTCCTTATTAGCATTTTACCCAAACATTTATTCTATCTGGATTAGTTATTTTATTCATTATTAGAAGTATAGCTAATAACAGAAAAGATGGCTTTTACTTGTGTCGAGTGAGTGAGTGAGTGAGTGAGTGAGTGAGTGAGTGAGTGAGTGAGTGAGTGAGTGAGTGAGTGAGTGAGTGAGTGAGTGAGTGAGTGAGTCAGTGAGTAAGTGAGTGAGTGAGTGAGTGGGGTTAAGGGCCCGTTGACAGCTAGGTCATTAGAGCCCCAAGTCAAAATGATAAAAGAAAAATGGAAAACTCACCACCGCTTAACAGTCAGAACTAAAAGTTAAAATTGGAAAGCTAAACCACACAGGGCTAATAGTTAAAAATTTAAAATGCATCTAAAAAGGTACTCTAAAACAGAGCTAAAAAGATAAGCAGGTGAAAACCAGACAAAAAGTCCTAAAAGTACAAAGTAAAACCACGAAATAAATTAATACTAGTTAAACCTGCTTACCGAAGCCAATACTGGTGATGAACCGCAGCACTGTGACTTGCATCAATGCTTTATTTATGTACTGTGACGATGCCAGTTTTGTAAACTTTTGGATAAGTATAAATTTATAGAATTCAGATATTCAGGATATAATTTATTAAAGCTGGACATGCAGTTTCCTGTTCGCATACATGAAAGTCATTTCCTGTAAGAGCAGGAACATGTGGTTAAGTCATGCCCCAGTGCTGCTCATGCAGTCAACTTTGTTGACAAATAATTGGCTAAGCTACTTTTGTTTTAGTGCATTTAAATAGTGTATAGTTTCGTGCATTTAAAACCTGAAATTTGACCAAGTGGGAGTCTATTCCACGTGCTAGGATGAATCTGTGCTACTTTGATCTTTGAAGATTTCTTGCAAGATGGAACTTAGTTGTCAGGAATTCCACCAAGGTAATAACAACAGTCTTACACTGGCCATTATTTCCTCTTCTATCATTATAATGTAAATCAATAACTTTATGTAAATTAAACCTTCTTGAAATAGAGTTACATATCGACTTCTGCAGTTAATCCTTAGCCATGTTTCCAGCTATCCTTGGGAAATAGTACCATTCAGCTACCCTTCTTGTATGTCCCTTCCAGTCATTATAGGTTACCCATTTCTAAAGATGCCCAACGTCCATTTTACATGATATGTGGTAGAGACACTAAGTAACATTCATCACTCATGAACAATACATCTAGTGCTAGGCACCTAAGTGCCCAATGACAAATTGGCGTAGGTGAAATACTTGCATTACAACTTGGTAGAGATGCCTATTTACAGTACCTAATGTTTCCCACTTTAATGAGCCAACTTTGCAAGTGGTGCTATCTTCAGAATTTGGCAGCAGCATCATCGTCACAAGTTGGTGGAGGTGCCAAAGCTCTGCCACATGTGGCTGAGGTGCCAAAGCTCTCCACCACAGTACCCTATAAGCTTCTCACCAGCAGCTACTTTTGTCTTACATCATGATGCTTTGCTAATCCATTATTAAATTCTAGAGTGTGCCATAAAATGCTATAAAATAATGTAATACCATATATTGACATACCCATTGAAGACGCAAACCTTGCTCATCTCTGGAAGAGACCATTATTGTTTCCCTGCAGTGTTTACTCAGGAATGAAACTACTTCATAACTAATCAACTTACATCATTTATTTCGTGGCAAGGAATGCACCACATGCTCTATGTGTGCCTAGGACACATGGTATTGGAGGATGCCTTCATCAAAGAATGATGCCGTTTGTGGTGAAAGGCAAGTTTGCACTTCTTGTTTCATAACATCATTGTTAAAATGTTTTCCACCAAGGAATTCTTCAGATGAATGTCGTTTGGTGCCAAATCTGGATTGTAGGGAGGATAGTTGAATTGTTCCTAACCGAATTGCAATCAGATCTTGAGTGTGTTTGGCTGTGCGTCACGGCCATTATCAAGAACCAAAAGGTTTCTGTGCAAAAGCATTCCATGCGTTTTGATCTGTATTGCACAATAGATATCTTTATTGATTAGCACATTTCTGGACAAGAATTCAACCAGCAAAACCTTTCTCTGTCACAGAAAATGGTGTACTTGATCTTGTTAGAGGCTATCATCTATTTGAATTCCTCCTTCATGGGGGATGTTGAGTGCCTCCGCTCCTGGGTGGTTGGTTTGATTCAGGACTGATGTCAGATATCTATGTCTCATCACCTATAACCATATGCATTAGCAAATCATTGCCTTACTCAGCATATTGCGTGAGAAAAGTCAGTGCAGTGACAGAATGCTTGTTTTTGTTCTCATCAGTCAGATTTGTAGACACTCATTTTGAACACAATTTCCAAAATTCTAAAATGTTGTCTCACAGAAATGTGAAGGGCTTACTTAGAAAATTCAGAAACCTCACCTATATGGTGAAACATCTATCCTCATGAATGTTTTCTTCCACAGTCTTCACCAGATCATCTGTGATCATACTCAGACACTCTGACTCATGCACATTTTCATCACCTTTGTTAAACTACCTAACCTACTTTCTCACCATTCCATCGCCGATTACATTTTCTTTATAAACCTCACACAGTTGGTAATGAATGTTTGCTGGCATAATATTTCTTACATTCAAAAACTGAATCACTGATCTGACTTCACAGTCAGTAATTTGCTCAATTGTCTTGAACATTTTGAAGTGTTCAGTAGGAAAACACAAAGTGATAATCTGTCACAGCTGTATCTGGCTTCCTAACGAATGCAGGAAGTGATTGCACATACTCAAAATTGCAACTGCAGTGATGCAGTAGCAAAGTATTTAAGCAATAATCATTTTAAAAAACACGCCTCTTAATATAAGTAGCTGGTGGTACTATTGACTGTTTATTATCAACACCTTCTATGCTGCACATGATGAAACTGCAAAATACTGTGACACAATAAATGTGCCATATAATATTTTGATGATAATTATATTTTAAAGTGTATAGTTAAGATAGAAATCAAATGTATTCTAGTACCACAGGACTAAATGAATAATCAATGATCAACTGCAAGTGCTTGTCTGTGAAAGGTGGAAAATGGATTGTTGCTGTCTATCTTCCGCATAATGTGATGTTGACTTTAATACCATATGGCATCATAATTATGCATTAGAGACTCCAAGGGTTCACTGTACTGAATTATCATTTAAACTCAACGTATCACTCTACTAAATAATAATGCTTTGCTATTATTAGCTACTTAATATTCTACTAAATAACTGCACTTATTTTGTAAAGAGGCTGTGTGCATATATATTATGTTAATTATGAAGTACTGACTAAAATGTATGAAGCATACTACTAGTACTACAAAATGTATTCTACTTATAAGAAGAAAGGAATCTAGAGTAAAGAATTTGACCAACAATATCTAAATGTGAAATAATATAAAAGTTATTTATTTGTACATACTCTGTCTTTTTTTGAGCATCTTTAAGGTAACGTTCCAGGTCCAACAGGCGGTGGTCCTTTGCCTTCAGCTCTTGCTCCAGTTCTGCAATTCTCTCAGTCTTATTGTCAACAGCAATCTGCAAGTAGATATATGTATATTATTCAAGGAAGTTTTGTTTTGTTTTCCTTAATTTATTTTAGTTCTTGCACTTATTAACTATTATGAGCACAACAAAATGAGTTAGGAAGTTAATCTTGGTGCTAATACCAGTATGTAAAAATCTGGTGTTATTGAATTCTATACTTAGCAATGGACACATTAAGCACAACTAATAAAATGCAACAAATTGAAGTATTACAAATCTACAGTTGATGAAGCTTAGGTTAATGGTATAACTTTTTACTTTTAGTGGCAACATTATAGAAGGCTAAGGTGTATTACAGTGTTACTTTTGAGAGTTAGGACCTAACAGGTTAGTGACCAAACTTGGAACTACAGTACAATGTTGGTGCAATCTGCTACACATTGTCACCTGACATTTGAAAATGAGATATTTTTACAAGTGCACAAAATATTACAACAAATGAAAAATAAATAACAAGAATACATGGCACAAGGAATATAACAGAAATCAGAAATAAAATGCAACAATAGAAGCTGAAGCCAATAGCTTAAAGCACAGAATGAATGCAAATAATGAAGACCAGGGTAGCATGTCAGTAATACTTGCAACACAGACAGAATTACCCTTGCAATGAATACCATACTCTATTGTTTTTGTGATTACAGAGCTAATGTTAATTCTCACAGTTAGTATTGCAGTTCTGACTTCCACAATAAATATGGCATTTTGATTAAGTAGAATGAACTTTAACCCTTTCATGCCTGAATTATTTTGCTACTTATGCTGTTCTTCCTCTAATTCGAAACTGGTTTAGATTAGGCGGTCTGGGACACCTTCAGCCTGCTGGCTTGAATAGCCATGACCGTTGAGGCAACACGTAGTGCACTGGCCATGCACTCAAAGTCTGAGGTCGTGAGTTCAAGTCTTGGCAACCGTAGTCAAATGTGCCTGTGGTAAAGGACGGGGAGGGCCCATGTAAAATAATCCGTGTGATGGCACACGTGGATGATGATGGGGTATCATTTGACTGCAGTTGCATGGATTTTGCTTCTTTTCTTATAAAAAAAACACTACAAATTGTAAAAAAATAATTTTTTAGAATTCAAAAGTCTCAAATATGTATTTTTAATTGGTGACAGACAGTATAACAAGAATATAGCAGAAAAAAAAAGTTAAAACTAGTACAAATAGGAAAAAAAGCCTATGTTGTATCTTATAATACACACCAGGCATGAAAGGGTTAAACATTTTATTAATTACAATTTCCTTTCAATTGATCACTCATGCCAGCACTGCATACCCTCTCTTAAAAATATTCTGTTTAAGCCTCTGATAATATAGTACAATGAAGTATATTACTTTACTAAAACTGCAGAGGTATTACTAAAATTAACAAGTGTTGATAAAACTAATGTAGTTACGAGTACATGAAATACTTGTAGTAGATTAAAATAATATTCTTAAATGTATTCCTTACTCTATTCGGTAGGTGATTACTAGGGCCTAGATTTATATGCACTAAAAACATCTAAACTATGTATGCAAGAATACACTAAAATGTCAAAAATAAGCACTAAAATAAAAGAATATGCACTTATCACAGGAATTATTTTATTTTAATTCAGTGATATATTTTCAGGTGGTGCTGTGGCTGAGCAGTTAGAATGTTCGCCTACCACCTAGGTGGCCCGGGTTCGATCCCAGAGGCCCGCATGTGGTATTTGTGGTGCAGGAAGTGGCATCTGGGTGGGTTTTCTCTGGGTTCTCTGGTTTCCCCTGCCACTCATTCTACCAATTATTGCTCCATTATCACCTTTTCAATCATCAATTTCACTTGCATTTCATATCATCCTCTTCCTCACTATCATGCCTGGTTCTTGGCTGACCACCCGGTTCCAGGTCTTCACTCTGTCTGGTTCAAAGGCTCCTCTGCTTCCTGACAGGAGTCTGACCCAAGGCACTGGCTTGTAAGTCCTAGGGGGTGTAAGTTCTACATAAGGGAAGGATACTCAGGTAAAGAAGATGTTTTTAACTTTTTACAAAATGACAAATCACAGTACACTGCAAAGTGTTTCTCAATGTTTTCAGAGGTTAAGGAGATTCTATTATTGGACAGAATTAGTTTTTATGCCAATAGATGTCATTCGGCAATTCTTTTACACTCGAAGTGACTGTTTGGAACAATAATCTGGTAAAGATAGTATTATTTTACTTGCATAATTGTTAACTGATTTAATTTTCTTCAGTCCTGGGTTTGAGTCCTAATTTTTATTTCCAGTTTTCTCAGGAATGGCATTTAGAGAAGTAATTGCTGTCAATCAACTGAAGAGACTCATACAGGGACATACACAAGTTTCTAGGCCATTAATAGCATTTGAAAGCGCTGAATAATGTACACGGATATCTTGATATAGAATTTCACATTCAAATGCACATTTTACTTCATGAACACCTGCAGTATGATTTTGATGACTGGAAATTGGAGAGCTACTATGGTACCAAGGGATGTCCAACACAATATATATATATCCCTGAATATGCACTAACCTTCAAAATATACATTTGCATGTGTGCATATGTATTTTTGAAAATTCTGGATTCTAGTGATTACTAACACCTTATATTTCTTGATACTTCTGAGGAAATTTCATGAGTTAAAACATGGGACCAAATTTGTACTCATTAAAATTCATTGAAATATGCACACATTTATGCTCTTAAAACTAAAAATATTATAAGATATACAATTAAAGCTAAATTTTGCATATGAGGCTCACATTGAAAGTCGTGAGCAACTTGTTAAAACTCAAAATCCAACAATGTAACAAAAAACTGCAGAATAGTAATCTACGGACTTTACACAGCAGGTTGCCAATTTATGACAACATTAGCTTCTTTCACGTGACCACAGGCAGTATTTCTAAAATAGTGGACATCAATGTTTTGTTTCGACAGCATGCTACAATTGAATTCCTTGTTAAGGAGGGAAATCTGTTACTAAAATTCACTTCAAACTTCAACATGCAGATATCTGTATGGGTGCTAGCAGTGTTAGGAGATGAGTGAAGCATTTCAAAGATCGGAAAACAAATATCCAAGATGAACCTCATAGCGGTTGTCTGCCCACTGCCTTCACAGATCACAACAAGAAAGAGTTGATGAGATCATTAGAGCAGACAGACATATCACAGTGGATGAAATTGCTGCACTTCTTGCAGTAGGACATAATGTGCAAGAAATGATACTATTTAAAAGTCTGTGCCCATTGGGTCCCAGTTCATTGACCAAAGAACACAAATTTTAAAGAATCATCAGCCAAAACCTTTTTCAGAGATTTCAAAATGAAGGAGATGATTTTTTGATGAGTATTGTGGTTGCATCATTACAAGCCATACACCAGAGTATGGAATGGCACAATTTGGATTCGCCATCGAAAAAGAAAGTGAACACAGTGCCATCTACTGGGAAGGTTATTGGTAGCATCTTCTGGGATGCACATGGTTGCATTTTGGTTGATTTTCTTGAACCTAGATAAACCATAAATGCTGCCAGCAATATCCAGACACTTTGGAAGCTCTGTCGTGCATTGTGCGATAAATGCCCTGGAAAGAAGATCATCCTGCAACAGAATAATGCACATCTTCACACTGCCCATGCCAAAATGGACAAGATTAGAACATTTGGAAGGGGAACTCGATCACATACTCCCTACACTCCCGACTTGGCACCCTGCAATTACCATGTTTTTGGTTCTGTTAAGGAACAGATGTGAGACCAACAACTCAAGATGGCAGAGGATATTCAAATAGCTGTGCATCAGTGTCTTCATACAGCTGGAATGGAGTTCTATTGTTAAGAAATTTTCAAACTTGCAGAATGATGGGGAAAATGTGTCCAAAGAAATAGAAACAATGTTGACAAGTGAGAGAAAAGTGTGTAGATTACAATGACGTGCTTGGTTTATCTAAATAATAAATAATATTTTTTAAAAATTATTGCTCACTACTTTCAGCATGATCCTCACAGTTCATATGCTGCAACAACTTAGTTCCTTTTAAATTCTATACTGCAATTAATCCTCAGTAGGTTTAAGAAAGCTTTGCATTGGAATTAAACAGATCAAATAACCACAGACATAACTTTCGTTAAGTTCACTTCACTAACTTGATTACTGAAAACTAAGAACTTGTTTTGAATGTTACTGCCCCCATCAGCTGTAGAGTATATATCAGGAACACCTGTAACTACTTCCTGCACATTTTGGAAACATTTGATGGACAGATGAACGTGCTCTGTCACATCACAAATTCATTGGTCTTTTTTTCCTTGGTTGTTTATATTTCTTTGATATCCTTATAACAAATGGCATCAGTACACGTGCAAAATAAAAATTTTAAATATTTTGTTTTTAATGATGCAGTCAATTGCCAGGATCATATCAGCACTGCAAGGGGGCTGAAATTTCGTCCTGCAGGGTTAGACGGCATGTAAAATGTTGCTTTTAAGCTCACTTAAAAACCATTGGCCTGGGGCAGGTTTGAACTCATGACTGCGGGATCATTAGGCCAGCACCTAATAAAGTCAGATACCCATAATAACAAGTATGCACACAGGAAAAGGTTACAACAGTTGGTCTACAGTTGAAAAAGAGCAATAGCTCTTAAAAATGTCCTAAGGGTTTTCAATAATCAAGTGAAGTTTAAGTAACAAAAGTTACTTCAATATGATCTTTTATTTGATTCCACCATTTCATAGTTTCAAAGTTAATACAACTTTTTAATTACACAAGATGCTTGCTATTGCTTTTTCTACCACAGTGGTGATTATTAGACTTGTCAGATTTTTAAAAGAATGACAAGAAGGCACACTCATTCCTCCCCCCGCCCCCCCATCTGCATATTTTAAGCTGAAATATACATTAAGAACAATATTTTTACACTATGTTTACTTACTTCTGTAATAGAAGTCATCTGTACCAGAAGGAAGGTATTGCTTTGCCCATATGTTAACTAGGGATTCTACATGATGAGTGTAACAAATATGCCCAATACAATTATAATCAATAAAGATATAATTTGTGTCAAATATTTGGAGCCATTTAGTTTCTTGATGAATTAAATAAGGAAAATTGAAGCTATTAACAGTGAAGCAACAAGATTCTAAAGTAAGAACAAATTAGAAACTAAAAACTTCACTTATCTTAGTAATGTTGCAAGTTCTTTTAGCAGAAACTGACTCAAGTTTCAAGTTGTCTCCAACTCATAACTAGAGTCAGTTTCTGCAAAAAGAACTTGCAACATTACTAAGATGAGTTAAGTTTTTAGTTTCTAATTTGTTCTTACTTTAGATTCTTGATGAATATTTATAAATGGTTTACTATTTCATAGCTCTCATGCAAACATTGTGTGAACAATGCTGTAATGCTTTTTCACCTTCATTAAATTAATTTAGCCACAATTTAATGTTAAAATGTCATACAAAGTTTAATGTTTAGAGAAATCTGGCATTGCCATGTCACATGGTCTCACATTGATGGTTGACGACACGTACATTTGGATGGAGGGGAGTTAAGGGAGGTATCACCAGCCTCTAGTAAAAGAGAGGGGGAAGGAAAGAGCAAGCAACAATTAATGTGCCAGGTATAGGCAATGGTAGGTGGGATAGCAGCTTCAGCTATAATTTATGACTAGGGAATTTGTTTTATTTCATCCTGGTAATGTACAAAGGAATGCAATTGTTTTAGGAAAATGAAGAGTAAGAATGAGGCGGCGCTGTGGTTAGACCACTTGCCTACCACCTAGGTGGCCCAGGTTCAATCCCAGGGACCTGCATGTGGTATTCATGGTAGACAAAGTGGCGTCTGGGTGGGTTTTCTCCAGGTCCTCTGGTTTGCCCTGCCACTCATTCCACCAAATGCTCAATAATCACCTTTCCATTCATCGATTTTGCCTGCATTTCATGTCAACCTCTTCCTCACTCTCATACCTGGTTCTTGGCCGACCACCCACCTGCAGGTCTTCACTCTGTCCAGTCCAAAGGTTAGTCAGCTCCCCGACAGGCATGTGACCCTAGGCACTGACTTGTAAGTCCTACATAAGGGGAGGATAATCGATGGGAGAGAGATAGATAGAGAGAGAGACAGAGAGAGAGGGAGGGAGAGTGAGGGAGAGGGAGGAGGAGGGGGAGAGAGAGAGAGACCTTTATTTGTGTATAAAAAGCAATTAATATTGTTTTAGCTCGTAATGGATGATAATAATGTGCATTATTATGTAAATCTATATCCCTTTATGTCAGCATCATTTTAACCCCAAAGTGCATGGTTTCAATTGTTTCATTTTTCTGCTTCCTGAACTATGGAAAACTGAATCATAACTAGCGGACAGTACATATATTGGTCTTTTCACTCTTACTAGTCATTCATCATCCTGATGCTAGGAGAGATGCACACTTCTGAAACGTCGATAGCTCATCACTATACCGGCTTGAAGCCCGAGAACATCTTGAATATGAACCATAATTATTAGTTGAACAAATACATAATTTCAAACCTGTCAGACATATTATTTTGATTTGTGTGAATTTGCCCGAAATACTCGTAGTTGCCCCTTCAGTGGCACTGTAAATACATTGGGTGAGTGTTTTGTTTACATCTGAGGCAGTGCTTGCCTAGAAGCACATACCAGTCCATGTTTTGTTTACAACCAGAGCAGTGCTGGCTGGATGCAACACAGGCTGCTGACATGTGTGATGTAGCTCAGCATTGTCATTTAATTGCCAAGAAATTAACATTTTTACGATTACAATTATGATTAAACCTATCAAAACAAAATTAGTATTCTATATTTCTTATACCCACATCTATTAGTCAGGTTATCCTGGCCAAATCAGTACCTTCCACCCAGTATATTTTGATGAACTTCATATTTTCAACTTTTCCTTGCATTGGTCAAAACACTTGCATCATTCATAATAAAGTCATAAAAATGCTGACAAGTCACACTATAATTTCACAAGTTATCAAATTCAAACAACATTACCTCCTTTCAATGATCCATTTTTTTGTTCAAAATTGAAATTACTCTCCCTGCTTAGTCGTATGAGCCAGGAACAATCAATGAACATGAGATTAACATACTCATGTTGGGGATATACAATTAATTGTGATCACTGAAAAATGCCAGTGATTTATTTTCAGATGATTCAAATTTTGGACCTTACAGAGATCTTAAATTATCTCAAAATTCAAAAAAAAATAAGCTCTAAGCACTGTGACCAATTAGATCTATTGTGTGCCTCTCTTTTTTAATCTCTGAAGATCCTTGCTTCCTTCGCAAATTCTGCAAGTTTCTTGGGAGACTCCGTTTGAAACCACTGTAATTGCATGATTCAATTTACTTATACTGCTAGAATCCTTACCCAAAACATGCTGAATTCATTACACATTACACTTAAATCTATTATAACTAAGATTATGTTTTACATTATAATAATGTACGTACACCTGTGGACAAAAAAAATTAGCCATGTCTGGAACGCATGCATATATCATACATGCATATGTGCCTATATACATACACACAAACAATGAGACATACCTACTTGTTGAAAACTGCAAGCTATTTGGTACTTGTGAAGTTGTCATTAAAGTAGCCTGGCGTTCCAGACATAAATAATTTTTTTGTGTCCACAGGGGTGAACCGCGGACCGCGCCTGCCGCATCTAATTGCCGACAACAGCAGTGTCACCCATCGCATTATTGTCGGCACTACCGCAAAGGAGCCGAAGGAAAGAGACAGAGAATGGCTGCATTGTTGGGGTGCTTGCCGAAAGAGAGAAAAGGATAGAGGCCTCTGGAATCTTCTGCTTTGTATTTCACTGCAATAACTGAACTTTCCAGAATAGTGCCTGGGAGATATAAATAGCGGTAAAGTGCAACAGACAGTGGACAGACGTATGTGAAGCGTTGAGTAGTCGTGCCGACGGAAAGGACAGACGTATGTGAAGCGTGGAGTAGTTGTGCCGACGGAAAGAAGAGACGTATGTGAAGCGTTGAGGAGTCGTGCCGACGGAGAAGGGACAGTTTTGTGAAGAATTTGGAGCCGTGCTGTGAGTGAATCGGTAAAAGACTTTCTTGCTGTTGCAACGAGTGTAAAAAGTTACTGTTTACGGAAATAAAAGTGTATCTTTATCCCGACTACATCTGTCTTCTTTACTTTACACCCAACCAAAAAGTCACAATATGTAGTATGATTTCAGTTGTAACTGACTGTTCTTTGGCTCTATTCTTACTCGCAGTGAAAGTACTTTCTGCTTAAAAAAAAACTCCATTAAACTTTTATGGTAGGCTGTACAGGTATGCTTCAGATTGGATTCATCACCATATGCAACAGAAAACTCAGGACTGCAAGTGTTACACCACTTTTCATGTTCACATTTTATTAAATAAACACAGAGTCACCTTTTCTTCAGGGAGGAATTATCTATTCTTTTTTTCAATGAGCAGCAAAAACAAAAAAGGCAACCAAGCCCCGTAAATGTTTTCCTTCTTTGTGGACCTCAACATCATTACTTGAAATTAAAAACTTCCTTAATTGTGGTAGCTCTTTGTAATGTATACAGCATTATCTATTTAATATATTATTATAAGTTGTACATACCAATAATGAATCCTTTTCTTGTTCTACCCGGGCTAAAGTGGACTGAGCTGTAGATGCTTCACGCTGATGCTTGTTGAGCTCTCTATCTAATACAGTATGTTGACTCTCTAGCTGTTTCATTCGCTCCTGGCAAAGATTTTTCTCCATTTCTAGCTGTGCTATTCGTCCTTGAGCATCAGCCAATGCCCTGTCTGTCTGTTCTTGAAGATTTCTGTAACAAGGCAAAGTTATTTGAGGTTAATAGATATTAAAAATAGAAGCACTATTAACAGTGAAGTGTTCATGTATGAGTCCGATTTTTTGAGTCACTTTATTTACACTCACCTTCACTTTAAAATGTTGAAAAACTGGAATGTTTTCAAGATCATTCGATCTCATCCTCAGCTGTTGGGTGACTCCAATGGCTGAGGATGAGGTCGAATGATCTTGAAAACGTTCCAGTTTTTCCAACATTTTAAAGTGATGGTGAATGTAAATAAAATGTCTCAAAAACATTAGATTCAGATATTATTTGAAGTTATTTGTAATTTTCTTCTGTTCAAAGCACGCCAAAAATTTTACTAGTCTGTCAGATTTATTTTGAATTTCTAGAACAATTTTAGTTAATGTCTCTGCTACTTTAAAATTTATTTTCTTTTGTAATATCCATTAATTCTTATAAATTGATACAGTGTGACAATTCCTTTTGGAACATGAGAGAGAAGGGTTAAATCATGACAGGAGCAACTTAAGCTTTCATGGAGTGATGCAGTAGATTTCATGGATGGACAGTAAAATTATTACAGAGAATTATCTCTGTATGTGTTACATTTTCATGCCTTTTATTTTAAGTTTATTTCATTTTTGTATTCAAGACTTTTGAAAGAAACTTCTTTCTTTTTATTAGGGAGAAGTTCCGGCAGGCAGATCTATGTTTTTTAAAGGACATCCTAAAACCAAAATAAAAAACAATAAAAAGGGGCTAATTAAGTGACCTTTACTAAGTTATTTAAGGTATACCAGTGTTACATTAGATATATGACCTGTGTAGACAACAATAGCTATTAGTACAGTTTGTAAAAACACAGGGGTTATATTGGTTGATTTTACGTTTATATTGCTGGTTATGAATTAGTGCATGTTTCGTTAGTTATATTTAATGTTATTTAGTATTTTTGCTAGTGCATTTCAGTATGGAACCCTGGGGTGAAAGCATTGGGATGACTATGATGCTGCATCTGAGAAAGTAGAGAATTAAGATTCAAATTTAATGTGTGATAATTGTTAATTCAGGGTCTGTTAGAGGGAAGCTTCTGCAAAGGTGGCTAGACAATGCCCCATCCTGGCTTTCCAGGTTAGCGCTTTAGTTTGTGATTAGTTATAACAAATTAAGGAATGTTCATTTAATTATCATCCATTTACTGATGTCTTTTGGTTTCCTTTGACGAAAGTCTAACCATAAACAATCTGCAGCAACATAAATACAACACAAGAGGAAGAAGGGACATAAATTACCCTGCACACAGGCTAGCAATGCTTGAAAGATGTCCACAGTATATGGGGATTAAAATATATAATAAATTGCCACAGAGTTTTAGGAAAAGGCATAATCAAAATATCTTCAAACTAAAACAGAATGTGTGGTCAGACCCCTAAAAGAAACTATTTATGTAAATATTTATTAAAAGTATAGTTTATTTTTCATGTTGATAATGATTTGTAAGTACTAAGAGTGTATTACCATTGTCTCATTGTTGAGAATAATATTTGTTTAATAATGTCATAAATGTTAAGTAATATATTCAAATGAATATTAAAAATAGAAGCACTATTGACAGTGAAGTATTCATCAAGTTTTAGTTTTTTATTTTGAGTCACTTATTTACACACACCTTCACTAATAACTGCTTTTTTAAGCGGAAACGTTTTCAGGACCATTCGATCCCATCTTCAGCCGTTGGATGACTGACGTTATCCTCTTGTTCCTTTTCTCTGTTGTCTCTATTCTGCTGCCATCTGGTGTTAGGGTTGCAGAGTTTTAACACTTCATTCAATGCTGGTATTTCGAAATTAATCACTTTATTACTGTTTTTGATGATGTATATTTTTTCCCAAATATTCAGTTCTATTGGTGAATTAATCGATTTTAACAGTTTTATATTAAGGCCGATGTTGTGGTTTTCAGTCCAAAAATGATGTGCCACAGCACTGAAAACCACAACATCGGCCTTAATATAAAACTGTTAAAATCTATTAATTCACCAATAGAACTGAATATTTGGGAAAAAATATACATCATCAAAAACAGTAATAAAGTGATTAATTTCGAAATACCAGCATTGAATGAAGTGTTAAAACTCTGCAACCCTAACACCAGATGGCAGCAGAATAGAGACAACAGAGAAAAGGAACAAGAGGATAACGTCAGTCATCCAACGGCTGAAGATGGGATCGAATGGTCCTGAAAACATTTCCGCTTAAAAAAGCAGTTATTAGTGAAGGTGTGTGTAAATAAGTGACTCAAAATAAAAAACTAAAATATATTCAAATTTAATATGTACAATTATAAGAATAATTTTATATTTGAGTGTTGAGAGGATAAATTGAGATCACTTCCCCAACATTCCGGGAACTATTTAACATGTAAGATGATGTCACAAGAGACGCCATAGGAAATGAACATATACGCGTATGGATACACACGCATTGTTAAAAGAAAATGCTAGATTTTAGCGTCTTAGTGTCCTAGCGTTTAAGAAGAGAAGACGTGTTTTTGATACGCGTAGGTTGAGACACTAAAAGTGTGATTTAAAACGACAAGAAATGTGAAGAAACCGTTGAAGTCGGTTCATGTGTAAGGAATGTTAACTAAAGTGTAATGTGTGTAATATTCAACGAAAAAAGGTGCAAATAAAATATGTTGTGAAAAGGTTATATCCTGTGTCCACATTATTTCACCCTGTACCACGACCTTAGATAACAAAGGAGTCTAAAGCCCAGCACCACCAACAAATACTTTATTAAAAAGCTGCACCAAAACGATATGTAAAAAAATGTATTTGTCAGCAAAGCGTTTTATTCAATTAAAGAGTATATGGAAGATGAACTACAATCTCATGATTTTGATAGAATTAATACATGGAAAACTTTGTATGTAGATAAGCTATTTTTATATTTATTCTGTTTATCATATAATTATACATGTATTAGTTTTTAGTAAAAATGTTGTAATATGTATCCTTTAAATTGTAAATTTTGTAGTTTATAGTGGAATTTTCATTGTTAAATGTTTAACGAGTTACCAACCTACAGGTGCATGCTCAAGTATGTGTTGTGATGAATAAAAAAGTTATATTATTATTAATTATTAATATTAAATATTATTGTTGTTGTCGTCGTCGTCATCGTCATCGTCATCGTCATCGTCATCGTCATCGTCGTCATCATCATCATCATCATCATCAGTAGTGGTAGTATAACTTCAGATAGTAAAATCAGTCATAAATGCACTGTAATGTTTGGATAAGTTGTGCCTCTAATGTTCAATCCAGTTTTGCTGAAATTAAGTTTAATAATGTAAAATAGCAAGTGCTCTGCTCTATAAATTCCAGGGTCATGACAATATGCTGTTTGTGGGCACTTATGACAAATAATAAATATATACACAAGAGGAATTTAGTATATCACATTAAAGTGCTAACAGCAAATTAATTACTAAATTGAACTTTTTTATTTTTTGTTCAAGTTTAATTTCTTTAGCTTGAAAGATAATATCTGATGATAATTTGATGTCTTAAATGAATGCACAAAAGAACTTGTGTTTAAGCTACCTTATACTCATCCTAACGATGGAGGAAAAATGATAACCTCTATCTGAAGTGTTCCCATGTTGATATCTCTTAGTTTCCTGATATTTGCTTTAATAGTTTTGAATCCGGATTAATGCCAAGATTTTCTTTCCAAAAATGGGTGGCAAATGCTGACTTCTCTATTAGTGCTTTATACATCTGAAATGTTCCTTGGCTCGTTTCCAAATTTGTCTTAGTTCTTCCTACATACACTAGGTTGCAGTTACTACATTTTATTTGGTAGAATCCATATTCTTTATTTACTGAATTCTGTCTTTAGTATTTGAGCTAAGTAAATTTTTTATGCTGTAACTGTTAGTTGGAGCCAACTGAATGTTATGTTCTTTAAAAATCTTTTTGAATTTGTCAAACGTCTGTAGGTAATAAGTGAATTTTTTTAAGACGTCTCCTTTTTTGGTTTGCTGAGTGTGGTTGTTTCTTTTAATAGTTTTTTTTTTTGTTATGTTCACTTTTTATCTATCAAGGATTTTCGGAAGCCACTTTTTCTGCAATTCCAATGATTTTTTTTTATAATCTGTCTGATATTCTTGTGTTGAAAGTGGTATGTTCTCCAGTTTGTGAATTAAACTGTTAAAAGCTGTGTGTTGGTGTGGTCTGGGGTTGTAGCTGTTGCATTTGGTATAGTCATCCGTCTGTGTTGGTTTTCTGTAGATCTCAAAGTTTATTCTATTTTTTGTGGAACATTTACTTGAGCATTCAAAGAACATTTCAGATGTATAAAACAAACATTTAGAGAAATCAGCACTTGCCACCCATTTTTGGAAAGTAAATCTTGACATTAATCTGGATCCAAAACTATTAAAATAAATATCAGGAAACCAAGAGTTGTAGACATGGGAACAAATCTTCATCTGGAACAATAAGGACAGTGTTTTCAATTTTGATATCCCACAGAGTGATCCATTGTATAAATTCTTAGAATCACCACCAGAGCCATATACGGAAGGACCAACCTCTACAAACAAGTTCAGTCGATGCCTAGTTGAGGATGGGTGGGATGCGTAAGTGAAGTTTAAGGACCTGTTGACAAGGTCATTTGGGCTCTGTCTATACCAAGTTCAGTCTTAGATTTGTCCGCGTCAAAACAAACCCACGTGATCAGTGCACCGTTGTACAACACAGTAGCAATGCGTGCAGGGAAGTAGTCCCATCCTAGTAATCTGAGTTTTAGAATGAATTTATCGTTAAATGATATAATATTCTACACAAATACCTGAGAGGTTGATTAACGCTGATGTATACTGATAAACAGAGCTACAAGTCCCAACATGCAACTTGTATAATAACCTGATATCCGAGTATTGTTTACAGCCAGCAGTTTCTATTTTGAATCATGGCGGACGGTCGCGGTGAATTTGCTCTTGTGTCTTCGTCGACTTATGTAAAGCATAAGGCGGGAAAACCATTGATTAGTGGTGAAAAAATAATAGTGTTGAACGTGTATTATAAGTTGTGTGAGAAATATCCAACTGTTCCCATCAAAGAAGTAGTGAAATTAACTTCTGAGTTCACCGGTGTTTCGAGTACCAGTATAAACAGTGCTCGTAAAGAAAAAGCTGAAACGGGAAAAGTGGTTACACCCGGGAAAAAACGAAAGCGTGTGAAATACGCCATGCAAGAATGTGACGAGTTTGTTAAAAATGCAATTCGTGTCACAGTGCACAATTTCTTTTTTAAAAATGAACCGCCAACAATTGACAAAGTGCTACAACAGGTTAATGCTGATCCAGACTTGCCTAATTTTAGAAGAACCACCTTTTATTAAAGTTAATTATTATAATTATGACATGTGCATCGTTTATTTTGTTGTAACTATCAATCTTATTGTCTTTAGTTACATGTTAGTCACTCTTTAAATTGGCGGAATAAGGTATAATTTCCTTTCTATTACGTACCGCATGCACTCACCACGTGGTTGTGTTGTGACTATTTCTGGCGCGAATGGCGGAAGGATACATTACAACTGTGCACTGGCCACCTGGGTTCATTTTTGCGCGGATCAACCTTAGAATGAATAGATAGTAGTTGATAATGCTAGCTTCTGAAACATGTTCTGGGAAATTTAAAAAGTGAGTTTTGTTTAGTGTTATTAATCAATTTATTTTTCTATTTTAGTATGAATCCAACAACAGTCATCAACTTTCAACATTATTAATATTAGTAGTTAATTTAAAAATATGTCTTGTAGTTTCTGTTATTCCAAGCTTCATGTAGCTGCTAGCTTTTTATATCCAATAAACAATGTAACTACATCTATAAGATATGAATGTTAGTTACCAATTTTTGTACCTGAGCCTCTCAAGTATTTAGATCTAAATCAACCGGAGAGTAATGACCCCATAATTAACATCAGCATGTCAAGGGATTCCAGTTAATACCTCTAGACCCTGTATTTTTCTCTGTCTGCTTTAGCAAGAGAATGATGAAAGTAAGAGCAAAGGTGATTAAGCTTGTCATATGAAAGTAATGGAATGTTCTTACATGATAAAAAGCCTTACTTTGATTCCTCAAGTTTCATCATTTTACTTTTTAGTACTTAATTTCTGGTTACCACATTCTGATAAAAATACCTTTCTTTGTCTATTGTTTTGCTCTGTAATGTACGAAAATGTCAATAATTTTAGAATAATTATTATTTTATATAAAAAATATTCACATGAAACTTTTTAGCCTTGTTCATTTAATATTTCTAGTTCATAACTAATTTAAAATATATTACACTACCCGAGAAGCTGTTTAACTAGATGGGCAATGTATAAAAATGAAAACAATGTTAAGAAACTCATTGTTCAGTTCTATCAAAACAGTAACAATCAAGATAATGGGATCCATGCTTCCCCATTAAATATTCTGCATACCAGTAAACAACAGAGTAATTATGAATTATAATTCATCTAGGGATAATTCATTAATTATTTTATTTTCTATCTTTCCAGGTTAAAAAGAAAGTTGCTGTGTTACTTATGTTACTATTAAGCAGTGCATATCTACAATAGCTTGCCTATATCCAAGTTAATTCTATAACACTACTGTTCAGCAGCTAATACAGTGCATTTTTAGCTCTAAGATGCTGTATATAAAAAGGGTGGGTTAGAAACAAACTCTGTATGTGTTTGAAAACGCACTTGATTTGTGAGCACATAGTGCGCTGCTGTGCTAATTCTGACTGAGACGTATGGAGTTGTTCACGTAAGGTCTCTAATTGGCACTCCAAAATGTTCATGCTTGCCCTCCTGGAACCTTGAGAACCCAGTAGCTCCCGGCGTTCTGCTTCTAGTTTTGCAACCTTTTCTTCACTCTCCATTAGCATCTTCTCAAGACGACTATGTTCACTCACTTGTGTCTCTGTTGCAATCTGTCCATTGTATAACAACAAACTAGTTCAAAATACACATATGAAATTGAAACATTATTAATCTAACTACAGTACAATAACATTTGAAGAATAAATATTTGCTCAAAACAATACCTGAACAATTGGTGTAGAAATAAAATAATAGAGAAATTCAAAAAATTTAAATATTCTACTCATGCAACTGGCTAAGGTTTTCAGTTTTTACTCATGCAACTACAAGATAAAGCATTGTTTTACAGATATTTCTGAAAGAAAAAGGATCTCATTGCTATGAATAAAAAATAAAACACAAAAATCTTTGTAGTGCGAAGTGCACAGATATATTCTAAGGAATGTCAGCAAGCAAATGAAAAGCAATCAATATTATGAATTCTAGGCCATATCTTCTGCATTCTACAAATAAATAACTGATTTTAAAGAACGTACATTAACTTTTGGCTTGTAAACAATAAAACACATAATGGCTGATGTGATTCATTAGAAGGTTGAGAAAAACTTCCTTTCCAAAGTGAATGAGTTTTATCCATTTTTTTTTTCGGCTTAGACACACACATGCATGTCCACACTTAGCTTTTTCCAAAAATGTTTGTTTTTTATTCAGATTCAATACATGCATTGCTAGTGAAATTTTTCTATCCAACTTTTGGGTGGAAAGTAATAACTTCTACCTGTTATGTACATGGCAGGGAAAGTTAAAAAAAAAAAAAAATGGAGGAATACAACCATCATCGAACAAGAGATGACCCAGGTAAGGTCAGGTAGAAAAGTTACAGTGAGGAGCAAAACACCAGTAAGTGGAAGTAATGTTCTGCTCAGCTTGGGTACCTTGTGGTCGCCATTCACATATCCCCTAGATGGAGACCCCTGAGTAGTACATTACATACATTATCTAATAATTTTAATAAGAACTATGTATCCTTATGTTGAATTAATATGATTTTAGCTCTTTTAGTACCGTGAACCTATCTGCTTGTATTTGTGAAGTCATCTGTAGAGAGCCACAGACCTGTGTAAAGTGTGACGGATTTGTGTCTTGTTATTGCATATAAGTAACTGTGTAAGGTGCAGAAAGCAGTGAAACTCTTTTTAAACCAAGGCCCATTTAGTAGAATCTCCATTTGTAATACTAACAGTTTTGATAGCCTATCAATAGCTTCTATATTAAGGAGTACCTGGACGACCAAGCTTTGCTCGGCTTTTCTTCTCTATTCCTTTTTTTAATCATGTTTTTTTGGGTAGAAGATATTTAGATAAACTTGAAAAGAAAAATTTTAACTAAATATAAATTTTCATCTAAATTGTTGGAGCTGTTTTTCTGACAAGACCTTCAATATCCTGGCTTGTTTGTTGAAATTGGCCCATTAGCAAAGAAATTAGGACCAAAATAAGGTTTAGAGTAGTTGTGACTGTTACACGTAAAATCACGTTTTTTCAGGTATGACACCTATATAGATAAACTTAATAAGCAAAACCCTATTTGAATACAACATTTTATCAAAATCGTTCGAGCTGTTTCCAAGTTATGTGGAATATATTTATATACAAGAATTTCTTGTTTAAATATCAGATAAAGATTTTTTAAAGAAAATTTTGATTTTGAACTTTCAACTTAAAAATTCATTATTAAAAATGCACATAAATAGCATGACCTATATAAAATGAAAAAAATTGTTAATTAAATTAGAGTATGCACTGTATAAAGTCAGAACCAAAACTCCTCAAACACATAACCGGAAAACAAGAACTGTCCACATGGGAACAAAACTTCATTTTAAAAAATAGAAACTGAGTATTTTATTTCGACATTCCCCAGAAAAATATTTTCAGCAAGTTCCTTGAATGTAGGAAAATGCAAAATTAACCCTGAATGGCAAATTGTAAGGGTATTTTTCAGTTATCTAAACTGAAACATCTACCTTTCTGGTTTAACTGGATATACATAATTAGTAACTCTGAATGTGAAAACATTTAGTTCACCACCAGCATTATAAATATGCACTAACCTTTAAACGCTCTCGCAGGGCATCTCGTTCTACTTCCAGATGATGTAATTCCTCCTTTGCCTGATCTCTTTCCCATTCCAGTTTCTTCGACCTCATCTTCCCATGAAAGAAGTAAATGTACATTACCATTTTTAAGAAACATTGTAAATTGTTTTAGTGTGATTAGAAGAAAGTGATTTGTTGCATTCTTATGCCTCTCTCCGGGCACTTCCATTTATTTTTGTTTCATTACACATTTTATTGTAGATACAAAAAGTATACAAGAGGGTGAAGCAAGTCAAATCTTTTAAAAGTGGATCATTATGTACTACCTCTGAAATTCTAAGCCACTCTTTACACAATATTGTGACAAACACCTGAAAGGTAACAACATTTAAAAAAATGATAAAATATTGAAAAATTCAAACTAATAACAACAAATGCCTTGGAAATCACTGACAGTATAGAAAAATTCTTAAAAAATATGGTGTTTGAAAGTTATCCATATTTTTACACTCTTTATTTGTTTATTGTAGAAACTGATTATCCGGGCTTGTGGGCCGTGGTCTTGTCAGGAAACTCTTTCCAGACGTTCCGTCCGAAGCTGCGTCGAACATCCTCAGTGGCGTTGCCTTAACACTCTCTTAGTCATCGCCGAGACTAAGAGAGTGTTAAGGCAACGCTACTGAGGATGTTCGACGCAGCTTCGGACGAAACGTCTGGAAGGAGTTTCCTGACTAGATCACGGACCACAAGCCCGGATAATCAGTTTCTACATTATGACACCGGCCGTGAAAGCTTACGCAGTTTGATTATTTGTTTGTTGTTTACCGGTTATATAAACTTACAGAAATTTGGCTTATTAAGTCGTTTTTAATTGAATTTAGTTATGTAAATATCTTAAACATATGGAATTTCAATCAAAACTGTTACAGCCATTCTTTAGAAAATAAAAAGTTTTGATTATAACCAATTGAATGAATTACACCCTAATTTGTCAGTTAATAACAAATTCTACACATAATTTATAAGCAAGCCTTTTATACCTTATTTTAAATTCTAATGCACCTAATTCTCAACTGGGTGTGCAGAAGCAGTTAAAATAAATAACCTCATAATGAGAAAAACTAAATTAGAGATTAAAATTAATTTCCCAAATCCCTTATGAGCCGAAACGCTACACATTTTGCAAAAATATATTCATTGGTTAATACTATACACATATACATCAGGCTGCTTTAATTCCTGTAAAACTTCATCCCTTATATAAGGATTATTTGAAGGGTTGGAGGGTGGATACATGACTTACATGACTTTTCACAACACATTTTGACACATCCACTTTCACACAAATATTATAATGACATTATCAGCAGATTTATTGTTTACCACTGGAATATACAATAAAATTATATTTTTAAATATGTAACCAATTCTTGTAGTTCCCATGGGGATAAAATACCACCATGTTTATATAGCATGCACATTTAACAGAACTTGAGAAAATCACACAGCATAAAAATAGTACAAGGATAATGAAACAAGACAGATCACAGGAGTAGTGATGATGACAACAACAACGACGACGACGATGATGATGACAAAACCCAACGTGCAACAGCCCTTTCTGGGCCAAGACCTACTAACCAGCCACTACATGTGCCACCTCTGCACACCACACCGTCATGAGTGGGGTGCAGTGCTGGAGGACGGTATGTGATCAGTGCCCCAGTCCAGCTGGTTATCGGTCTACACATCACCTCACGTTTGGTAAGCAGCAGTGCTACCACCACGCTAAGCAGAACACCCCAAAATCACTGTAGTACTTGAAAATACCTTATAAACACATAGTAAATATATTTTTTAGCCATTTATAAAAAGTTGTTAAATTTAATGAGCTTGGCAAAGTATAGCCTAACACTAAGAAACAATACATATATATGTATACAACAATAACAATACATATTGTTACTTTAATGTCACATACTTCCTTTTTTCTTTAAATTTCCATGAAATTGTTGTCACCATCCAAAATATAATGAACAATGAAAAAACATTTTTCACTCAACATCGTAATCGGTATTAGTGTTTGGAAATGTATTAAAGACACCTTTAAATGTTTTCAATCCTCTACAATTCACAAAATATAAATGGAAGTAGGTACAGCAAGTCCTTTTTACTTTACCACTGTCTCTGTGTGTGTGTGTCTCTGTGTGTGTGTGTCTCTGTGTGTGTGTGTGTGTGTGTGTGTGTGTGTGTGTGTGTGTGTGTGTGTGTGTGTGTGTGTGTGTGTGTGTGTGTGTGTGTGTGTGTGTGTGTGTGTGTGTGTGTGTGTGTGTGTGTGTGTGTGTGTGTGTGTGTGTGTGTGTGTGTGTGTGTGTGTGTGTGTGTGTGTGTGTGTGTGTGTGTGTGTGTGTGTGTGTGTGTGTGTGTGTGTGTGTGTGTGTGTGTGTGTGTGTGTGTGTGTGTGTGTGTGTGTGTGTGTGTGTGTGTGTGTGTGTGTGTGTGTGTGTGTGTGTGTGTGTGTGTGTGTGTGTGTGTGTGTGTGTGTGTGTGTGTGTGTGTGTGTGTGTGTGTGTGTGTGTGTGTGTGTGTGTGTGTGTGTGTGTGTGTGTGTGTGTGTGTGTGTGTGTGTGTGTGTGTGTGTGTGTGTGTGTGTGTGTGTGTGTGTGTGTGTGTGTGTGTGTGTGTGTGTGTGTGTGTGTGTGTGTGTGTGTGTGTGTGTGTGTGTGTGTGTGTGTGTGTGTGTGTGTGTGTGTGTGTGTGTGTGTGTGTGTGTGTGTGTGTGTGTGTGTGTGTGTGTGTGTGTGTGTGTGTGTGTGTGTGTGTGTGTGTGTGTGTGTGTGTGTGTGTGTGTGTGTGTGTGTGTGTGTGTGTGTGTGTGTGTGTGTGTGTGTGTGTGTGTGTGTGTGTGTGTGTGTGTGTGTGTGTGTGTGTGTGTGTGTGTGTGTGTGTGTGTGTGTGTGTGTGTGTGTGTGTGTGTGTGTGTGTGTGTGTGTGTGTGTGTGTGTGTGTGTGTGTGTGTGTGTGTGTGTGTGTGTGTGTGTGTGTGTGTGTGTGTGTGTGTGTGTGTGTGTGTGTGTGTGTGTGTGTGTGTGTGTGTGTGTGTGTGTGTGTGTGTGTGTGTGTGTGTGTGTGTGTGTGTGTGTGTGTGTGTGTGTGTGTGTGTGTGTGTGTGTGTGTGTGTGTGTGTGTGTGTGTGTGTGTGTGTGTGTGTGTGTGTGTGTGTGTGTGTGTGTGTGTGTGTGTGTGTGTGTGTGTGTGTGTGTGTGTGTGTGTGTGTGTGTGTGTGTGTGTGTGTGTGTGTGTGTGTGTGTGTGTGTGTGTGTGTGTGTGTGTGTGTGTGTGTGTGTGTGTGTGTGTGTGTGTGTGTGTGTGTGTGTGTGTGTGTGTGTGTGTGTGTGTGTGTGTGTGTGTGTGTGTGTGTGTGTGTGTGTGTGTGTGTGTGTGTGTGTGTGTGTGTGTGTGTGTGTGTGTGTGTGTGTGTGTGTGTGTGTGTGTGTGTGTGTGTGTGTGTGTGTGTGTGTGTGTGTGTGTGTGTGTGTGTGTGTGTGTGTGTGTGTGTGTGTGTGTGTGTGTGTGTGTGTGTGTGTGTGTGTGTGTGTGTGTGTGTGTGTGTGTGTGTGTGTGTGTGTGTGTGTGTGTGTGTGTGTGTGTGTGTGTGTGTGTGTGTGTGTGTGTGTGTGTGTGTGTGTGTGTGTGTGTGTGTGTGTGTGTGTGTGTGTGTGTGTGTGTGTGTGTGTGTGTGTGTGTGTGTGTGTGTGTGTGTGTGTGTGTGTGTGTGTGTGTGTGTGTGTGTGTGTGTGTGTGTGTGTGTGTGTGTGTGTGTGTGTGTGTGTGTGTGTGTGTGTGTGTGTGTGTGTGTGTGTGTGTGTGTGTGTGTGTGTGTGTGTGTGTGTGTGTGTGTGTGTGTGTGTGTGTGTGTGTGTGTGTGTGTGTGTGTGTGTGTGTGTGTGTGTGTGTGTGTGTGTGTGTGTGTGTGTGTGTGTGTGTGTGTGTGTGTGTGTGTGTGTGTGTGTGTGTGTGTGTGTGTGTGTGTGTGTGTGTGTGTGTGTGTGTGTGTGTGTGTGTGTGTGTGTGTGTGTGTGTGTGTGTGTGTGTGTGTGTGTGTGTGTGTGTGTGTGTGTGTGTGTGTGTGTGTGTGTGTGTGTGTGTGTGTGTGTGTGTGTGTGTGTGTGTGTGTGTGTGTGTGTGTGTGTGTGTGTGTGTGTGTGTGTGTGTGTGTGTGTGTGTGTGTGTGTGTGTGTGTGTGTGTGTGTGTGTGTGTGTGTGTGTGTGTGTGTGTGTGTGTGTGTGTGTGTGTGTGTGTGTGTGTGTGTGTGTGTGTGTGTGTGTGTGTGTGTGTGTGTGTGTGTGTGTGTGTGTGTGTGTGTGTGTGTGTGTGTGTGTGTGTGTGTGTGTGTGTGTGTGTGTGTGTGCGCGTGCGCGTGCGCGAGCGCGTGCGGACAGCATGACCCAAAAAAACAAAAAGTTGGTTAAAAATCAAAGTTGGTAATTATTATTTATTTATGCCAACAAACTTACTGTTGGTGCTTTTAAACACACAAGCCGTGTGCGGGCAAAGTTTGAGAGGTAGAACTGGAACTTAAAAATTCAATGCCACAACTGGGATTTGAACCACAGACCTTCCGCTTACCGGGCGGCTGCTCTAACCACTGAGCTATTGTGACAAACTGCCAGAATGGCATTAAATTCTCAAACCAGTTCGTATTTCTCCCGGTAAACCACAAAGGCAGTCTCACATCAGAGACAAATTACCCCGATGGTGACTTACTATTGTAAGTACTTTATATCCCAGGATCAAATGAACGTCAGATGGTAATTATTATTTATTTATGCCAACAAACTTAATGTTGGTGTTTTTAAACACACAAGCCGTGTGCGGGCAAAGTTTGAGAGGTAGAACTGGAACATAAAAATTCAGTGCCACAACTGGGATTTGAACCACAGACCTTCCGCTTACCGTGCGGCTGCTCTAACCACTGAGCTATTGTGACAAACTGCCAGAATGGCATTAAATTCTCAAACCAGTTCGTATTTCTCCTGGTAAACCACAAAGGCAGTCTCACATCAGAGATAAATTACCCCGATGGTGACTTACTATTGCAAGTACTTTATATCCCAGGATTAAATAACCTTCAGATGGTGCACATGGCTTGTGCATACCATACTTCTCATGGTAATTATTATTTATTTATGCCAACAAACTTACCATTCTGGCAGATTGTCACAGTAGCTCAATGTTAGAGCAGCTGCCTGGTAAGCAGAAGGTCTGTGGTTCAAGTCCCCCAGCTGTGGCATTGAATTTTTAAGTTCCAGTTCTACCTCTCATACCATACTTCTATTTCTTTTTTCCTATGATCGCATGATTTCCATCACTCTCTATGTGTGTATGACCAAGTATTAGGAACTTGTGATCAATAGATTGGGGGTTCCTGAGGGGCAACCATATATATCACTTGCAAAACGGGTTCTTGAAAGTGAGGCCAGCGAGCAGGTAATCATAGGGGGTGACCTAAATCTTCCAAAAGTTAACTGGGAGGGTGAAGTGAGGGGAGGGGAATCGCAGGCTATTGTAAATGACCTAATTTGGGAAGGTGGCTTTGTTCAAACTGTAAAAACCGCAACTAGGGAGGGGGTGGTTCTAGACGTTTTCCTGGTGAAGCCGGAGGAAGCAGTGCTAGAATGTGAAGTTTCTCCTGGTATAAGTGACCATAACTGCGCAGTGGTTAAATTGTTGTTGTAGTGTTTAACGCCCGCTTTTACTACTACGGCACCGCAGGCGGTGACACTGATGATACATGAAGATGGAGCACCGGTGGAATGAGATGGCGGGGGAAACCGGAGTACCCGGAGAAAACCCGCCCTGACGCCGCTTCGTCCACCACGAATACCACATGCGGGTCCCTGGGATCGAACCCGGGCCGCCTAGGTGGCAGTGGTTAAAGTAGAAGGAATTCGAGCCCAATGCCATACAGGGGAAAAGAAACACATTTACCAATATTATAAAGGAGACATTCCAAGGCTGCAACAATCCCTAAAAGATAGATATTCCTTGTGGTCCCAAACTGGAAGTTCGGTTGAAAAAATATGGCAAAATTTTAAAAAAATCGTTGTGGAAGCGACAGATAAATTTATACCCCGTAAAACACTCACAAAAAACCCTGACCCAGAATATTACAACAAAACAGTAAAACGACTAAAGAAACAAGTTAGGAGAGCATATGGGTCACGTAAAATTAGTACTAATCACGCAAATAAATTCCATGTCTTGTCAAATAAACTTTTATTAGAGAAGATTACCGCTGAAGAAAATTTTTTAAAAAATATTCTCTCGTCTAACAGAAATAACTGGCAGCAGTTTTTTAAATTCGTGAGAAGGCGCAGGGGTAACAAGGAGGAGATTCCGGGAATAAAAAATGGAAATGTACAAGTTACCGACTCTTTGTTAAAAGCGGAAGTATTTAATCGGCAATTCGCTTCAGTGTTCCAAGTAAAGAGCAATGCCGGTATTAAAGGAACGGAGGGGCCCCCTATGATCGTGAAACCAAGCGACATTCGAAAAAGATTATTTAAATTAGGGAAATATAAATCAGTCGGTCCGGACGGCATTTCGGGTGACTTTCTTAAAATTGGAGGAGAGGCAATCGTGCCATATATGCTGAGGCTATTCGAAATAACGGTAAATAACGGAAGTATACCGCAGGATTGGAAGCAGGCTATAGTCGTTCCTATTTATAAAACAGGGGATCGAACCAAAGCGACAAATTATAGGCCAGTTAGCTTGACATCAGTAGTAAGTAAACAAGTCGAGCATCTTATAGGGCAATACTTAAGACAAGAATGGGATAATTCACACTGGCTCTTTGAAGGACAACATGGGTTTCGGAATGGACACTCTTGTGAGAGCCAACTAGTAGCTATTTGTCAGGATGTAGCTGATGCACTCGATGCAGGCGGTAAAGTGCATGCAATAGTTATTGACTTTACTAAAGCGTTTGACCTTGTACCTCATGGGCCACTTATAGAAAAACTTTGCAATATGCAAATAGACAACAGAGTGATTATTTGGATTCGGGAATTCTTGAGCGGACGAACCCAAAGAGTGCGGGTGGGAAATAGACTATCGTCCCCTACCGAAGTAACCTCAGGTGTCCCCAGGGTAGCGTGATCGGGCCGTTGCTTTTCTTAGCATATGTAAATGATTTATGGAAAGGGATAACATCACAAATTCGGCTATTTGCGGATGATTGTATAATCTATAGAAATATCAAGACCGAAGGTGACGTTAATAACTTACAAGAAGATTTAAACAAAATTCAACTCTGGGCGCAATCCAATCAAATGGAGATAAATCCAAGTAAATGTAAAACAATTATATTTTCAAGGACAAGAACAGAAGAAAATGTGATGTATAAATTAGATAACAAGAGAATACCCAGGGTAAGTAGCACTAGATATCTAGGTGTAATAATAAATGAAAGATTGGAATGGGGGGAACATGTAAACTCGGTCACTGGAAAAGCCTGCAAAGCATTACACTTTGTAATGAGAATATTAAAACGCAGCAATGGGAAATCGCGAAACTTAGCTTACACATCCTTAGTCCGACCAATATTAGAATATAGCGCAGCATACTGGGATCCATATCGGGTTGGTCAAAAACAAGCACTTGAGAGAGTTCAAAAACGAGCAGCTAAATTTGTTGATAGAGGAAAGCGATTTGAAAACCCTACAGGCACTGCTACCTCCTGGGAATCATTGGAGAAACGTAGAAAACGGGCAAGGCTATGTGCAATCTTTAGAGCATATAAGGGGGAACCTGCATGGAAAGATATAACAAAGCGGTTGTTGACACCATCATATAGGGGAAGGAATGATCACTCTAGAAAAATAAGAAACAGGGAACAGAAAACTGATATAGGTAAATTTTCCTTTACCAATAGAACAATTAATGACTGGAACAATTTGACTGCAGAGTTACTGGAGACTTTGCCTCCAAATGTAAATAATTTCAAAGAGAGGTTAAAAAGAAATCCTGTATAGTTACCATAGTGCATGAAAAGATTGTATATATGTTGTAAGGAATTGTATATTATATTGTAAGGAGTTGTATATTATATTGTAAAGAATTGTATATCATATTGTAAAGAATTGTATATCATATTGTAAAGAATTGTATATTATATTGACAGCGCTGCCACCGGGCCATGCTCTAAGCAGTGAAATAAAGTATCTATCTATCTATCTATATTATGGTAATGTGACTGCTTTAGTTTAGTCCTTGGCATAAATCAGAATACATAAGCTATTTTTTACATTTGGATGAAGTTGTTCAAATTAATTGTAAAGGCAAGATCCTATTCAATAACAGCTTGTCTTTGTGTAACATGAAACAGTATGCTTGCTGGTCATCACAGTAGTGGACGTTAAGTTATAGCTCCATAGCCTTTTTGTAGAAGGCAATGGAGCTACTGACTACTGGAGTTGGCAAGTAGTATTGTAAGTTTAAATGTTACAGTTTTCCTTGCAGAATCATTTCTTCATAGACATAAGATAGTAAATGGTTTTTCTGTTTTTTTACTAAAATAATATACAGAGTGGCAATATTTTTTTTGCATGTGTATTGGTCATAAGTCAGAGTTAGTTGTTTTACGTTACACAACATTCACATCAGTGTAATGAAAATACATATTCAGCAGATAGGTGTGCCAAGTTGGGTGAGTCATTTAAAGTTGCAGTGTGCAGCAAGGTAAGTGAGTTCTATTACTGACAACCAATTTTTCACTGCTGGTTTGATGGTGCAAAATAAGTCAAGTCAAAAGTGAGAGACATACCTCCATTTACACGCTCATGTTACTAGATTATGATAAGTGATATAACTTAACCAATTAGGCACATGGTAGAGCAGGCAAAATGATATCAAGGCTGTGGAAAACTTATTTTTGATGCTTTTTGATATAACTGCTTTTGCACACCCAGTAGAGGATTACTAATTAAAAATATTAATTAGGTTTAAGAGGTAGAACTGGAACTTAAAAATTCAATGCCACAACTGGGATTTGAACCACAGATCTTAAACTTTGCCCACACACGGCTTGTAAGTTTGCTGGCATAAATAAAATATTAATTAGGTTATTTCAAGCTCAGATTTAAAATGGTTAAGGTACCAAAATGTACATTTATTTATTACACTGTGCAACAATTTAAACCTTTTTTCTCTCCTTTAGATGAAACTATGTGATTTTAACTAATTGAGATGTGCCGAATTAATTTCTGAAATTCAAAATTGTCTATCACATACCAATTTTTTTAATGCTGAAATCTAAAATATTCTATCAGCAACCAATTTTTTCGATGATATATTTTAATTGTACATGATAGTTAATGGAAAAGCAATAATTTTAAAGAACACTAAATTAAAATGTCTTTGTTGTGAGACAGAATATTGACCAATAGAAAATCGTTCATGTAAATATTTTTGTAAGAGTGTGTAAATTTCTAGTTCTTGTTTGGGTGTATCAGGGACTTATTTTTAATATTCAAGATAGCCAATGTTTTCTTGTCACTTTGTGTTCAACCAATAGAAACTATTGCGCGGATGAATACAAAAGAATGGTGGTGTTGCATCATACAGACGCCAGGGACTGTTTTCATTAGCGTCTGTGTGCTCAAGATGAAAGGATGTGTATTTTTTGATAGCGTGTGAACATGTAACTTACACCCAAACTTTTAACCAGTGTAGATTCTATCGAATTTTGAAAGTTGTTGATTAATTAATATGGTGCTGAAAGTGTAAATTAACGAATAAATATGTTGTGATAAAGGAACGTTGATTTATGCATTCCATTCTGTAACCTCGACCCTGCAGATAATCGCGTCTGCTATCAAAGTATTTCATCTTTCACTAAGAACATTATTCCGGTATGCTATGTACCGAATTTATAAAAACAGCACCAAAATGGCTTACCCAACGTGGAACGCGAATTTAGAATGGAATGCAAAATTACGAGTACGAAGTGTTAACATCAAATGACGCCATCCCATCGCGCAGGAAAAAGACGCCATTAAACCATCGTTTGATATCAACGATACACGGAGAATCAACGTGGGAAAAACACCGGAGATCATCTAGCGAAGCCAACTGCCCAGGAGAAGTAAATAACTGGACGAAGAAACAACGTAAAAGAAAGTAGGATCAAAATTTTTTGTTTTTACATACATTTTATTTCCATTTTTTATGTTACTGAGAAGCGGCAAAGTAGTGGGACTTTCAACCTTAAGTGAATTGGATAAAGAAATTAAAATGTCGCGAAAAGAGATAGAAACAGGAGTGGGGGAAGGGGTAGATAGGCCTAGTTATCAGGTAGAATTAGAAAGTGAGGAACAGCTAAAAATAAGCAAAGACCAAAGGTTATTAATGATCATGTTTGAAAGACTAGAACAGAATATGAAGGAAATAGGTCAGAAAATGGAACAAAACAAGGTAGAATTAGGTCAGAAAATGGAGCAAAATAATGCAGAATTAAAACAGGACATAGAACAAAGTTTAGGTCAGAGTATAGGTCAGAAACTGGAACAGAATAAGGAAGAGATAGGTCAGAAAATGGAGGAAGTGAGAAAAGACTTAGAACAGAAAATGGAATTAGGAAGACAGGAGTATAAAGAAAATATGAAAGTAATGGAAACTAATTTAAAATTAGTACATAAAAACTTAAATGAAACAAAGGAAGCCTTAGAAGCTAGGATAGAAATCGTAGGAGATAGGATGGGAAAGATAGAATCAGAAATGAGAGAGAATAAGATTGTGTTAGAAGGAGAAATTGCTAGATGTAGAGATGAAATAACAGAATGTAATACAAGTGTAGACTGTAAGATTACAAATGTAAAAGCAGAAATAACTGAGGAATTAAGGAAAGAGATTGAGGTAGTAAGGAAAGACATTATTAATGAAACTGTAGAACAAATTGTAATTCCTAAAATTAAGACAATGAATGATGTGATGCATTCACAACAGGATGCTATAAATGATATGAAACAAAGTCACTTAGAAATAAAGAATGATTTAAAATTAATTTGTGAAGAAATGAAAAAAAGGAAAGAAAGTTTGGCTAATGTAAATGATGTTGTGAAGGCATTACAAAGACAAGATGATTTAGATGTAAGTAATGTACAAGATGAGAGTTATTTGAATAATGTACAAAATGTTGACTCACCATACAGAGAAAGAGGTTCACAACCAAACAATGACACAACACATAACACATGTTACACCAACAGCATATTACATGAAATCACACCACCTACATTTGACGAGGAGAAGGGAGACGATCCAAAACTCTTTGTTAAAGAGATGGAAGAATATTTTAAAGTGAAAAGGATACCAAACGAGCTTAGGATGATGATACTTAAGAAAAGCTTAAAAAACAAGGCATTAGAATGGCTCAGGTTAACCCTAGCTGGTCATGAGTCGTATAGCTCATTCAGAAATTTATTCCTATCAAGGTATTGGGGCCCAGCTAAGCAAAACCAAACTAGGGTAGAGCTAGCGACAGGTAGATACGATCCAACCAAAGGGTTGTCGCTAGTCGATTATTTTATGAAAGTAGCCAACAAAGGAAAGCTATTACACCCCAACTTGTCGGAGGCAGAACTAATTACCAGCATAACAAGACATTTCCCAGACACAGTGAGAACAGGGTTAATTGTTGCGAGGCCAGTAGATTTTGCAGATATGATAGAATTGCTGACAGCCTTCGAAACACAAAATGGTCGGCCTAATGAGCATAGACATAGGAGCGGTCACCCAAACTCACCCACCTTAAACCGGAGCACGGCTACAAACAACCAGAGTGAGGGAGAACATAGAAATACTAGGAGCACCCATGAAAGGGGGAGAGGGGCACACCATTTCCCACAACCACATAATCATGGCGAGAGGATGGAGAACACAAGACAGCGGTACCACGACACAATATCGAATGGTGAATCGAGATACAGAACATATACATATGATCGTGGAAGACCAGGAGACCATACCCATCAAGTGAATCACATACGATTCAGTAGGGAACACTTGAACAACCACAGACCGTCATATGACAGAGGTTCACGCCAAAGGGGCAGAGACCAATGGTACACTAGCAACATAAGACAGCAGGAGGTAGATGAAAGTGTGCCAAATAGGGCAGATGCTGCACAGAATACAGAAACAACCACCACCACCAACACTCAGGGAAATTACGACAACTAAGTTCATCCCAACTGGCTGGATGACAAACAACAAAATCTCAGCAACTTACAATTGACGTTGACACCATGATGGCTACACGAAGAGAGAGATAGAACCACTGGTCATAACAAAACAGCTGGGTGACCACACGTATGAGCTACAGAATACAAATGGCAAGTTGGTAGGAAGATACCATAAAAATAAATTGAAGCCATACAAAGAAAGGACCAAATAGTCTTTGCCAACAAATGTGTAAGGCAGGAGTAGTAGAGATGAAGGAAGATAACAATTTTTAATGTGTTACTTATAGAAAATTATGTTCAGATTAGGAATTACAACAAGGAAGAAAACCAACACAGTCATTGGCTATATCGACCACAAAGAGCATTGTCAACAAAGACAGATGAGGACACTGATTGTCATTAAAGAAATGAATCATAGCGACGGAATATAATATGTTTTTGACATAAGGATGTCAGGGACAAAAATAAAAAGGAATCAATTATGATGACAAAGATATAATATTTCGACACAAAGGTGTCGAGGGTAAATTGAGAAGAAAAATAATACAATTACAGAATAATTATAAGTATAGAAGTTTTCTCTTATAGAAATAAGAGACAAAGAAGTGACAATTAGTGAAGTAAGGAAAACCATAATCAGAAAAACAATGCCCATGAATTAAGATGAATATAGCCAATGCTAAGCTCGAAGAAATGTTGAACCAAACAACAATGAATAATAACCCAATTAAGAAAAATGGTACCATTAGTAACATCAGAGTTTAAGAACCGACTCAACAACCTGCCTATACATAAGCTTATAAGACAAAGAAGGCAAAGAAATGAGTAAAATATTGCCATAAACATGATCATAATCATTAGCTCAAAATTTGTATCCTGTTTTTCTCTCCTCATAGCAATGAATACAAGTCAAAAACCACATAATAAACCATGATACACTTAAATTATATTTGTGTCAATGTCAAATGTACAATAACTGAGTATGTGTTGTATAAGAACTGAATATGTGTTGTACAATAACTGAATATGTATTGTATGATAACTGGATATATTATGTAATAACTGAATATGTTGAGTAATAACTAAATGTGTTATGCAAAAAACTGAATGTGTATTGTGTAATAACTGAATATGTATTGTATAATAACAGAACATATGTGGTATGATAGCAGGATATATTGTACAATAACTGAATATGTATTGTATAATAATTGGACAAGTTGTGTAGTAACCAAATGTGTTGTACAATAACTGAATATGTATTGTATAATAACTGAATGTGTATTGTATAATAACAACATATGTGATATGATAACTGGGTATATTGTACAATGACTGAATATATATTGTATAATAATTGGACATGTTGTGTAATAACTAAATGTGTTGTACAATAACTGAATATGTATTGTATAATAATTGGACATGTTGTGTAATAACTAAATGTGTTATACAATAACTGAATATGTATTGTATAATAACCGAATGTATTGTGTAGTAATTGAATATGTGAAATTGATAAAGACATGCTGTATCATGCCAAAACAAAAGACAAAGACAAACAGTGAAGAAGACTGTAAAAAAAAAAAAAAAAATATTGTACAAAGTGATTAAATCAGAGGAGTAGGGAGAAGTATTGTATTATGTTTCAAGATTGTAAATATAGGTGACAACTTGAAAAACAAAACAAGGGGCATATGAGACAGAATATTGACCAATAGAAAATCGTTCATGTAAATATTTTTGTAAGAGTGTGTAAATTTCTAGTTCTTGTTTGGGTGTATCAGGGACTTATTTTTAATATTCAAGATAGCCAATGTTTTCTTATCACTTTGTGTTCAACCAATAGAAACTATTGCGCGGATGAATACAAAAGAATGGCGGTGTTGCGTCATACAGATGCCAGGGACTGTTTTCATTAGCGTCTGTGTGCTCAAGATGAAAGGATATGTATTTTTTGATAGCGTGTGAACATGTAACTTACACCCAAACTTTTAACCAGTGTAGATTCTATCAAATTTTGAAAGTTGTTGATTAATTAATATGGTGCTGAAAGTGTAAATTAACGAATAAATATGTTGTGATAAAGGAACGTTGATTTATGCATTCCATTCTGTAACCTCGACCCTGCAGATAAAAATCGCGTCTGATATCAAAGTATTTCATCTTTCACTAAGAACATTATCTCCGGTATGCTATGTAAAGACTTATTAATAAAAACGGCACCAGTTGATTGTTTGCACTTATGGACAGCTTCTGGATTATCTCTCACGATTGACCAGTAATATTCACCAAGCATACTTGCATTCTATCTTCCAGTGAAGCATTTTTAGAGGCTGATGAAACCTCTCTCCATGCTCATCACTAACAGTTCCTAGGTATTTCAATGACATATGGCACCCCATACATAAAAATTCACAATTACTTCATAGTCTGCTGATTTTTTTATTCCAAAAGAAGTTGACATATAGTGACTCAAGTGCAAGCCAAGCCATTTTCTCGCCTACCACCTAGGCGGCCCAGGTTCGATCCCAGGGACCCGCATGTGGTATTCGTGGTGGACGAAGTGATGTTTGGGCGGGTTTTCTCCGGGTTCTCCGGTTTCCCCCGCCATCTCATTCCACCGGTGCTCCATCTTCATTCCATGTATCATCAGTGTCACTGCCTGTGGTGCCGTAGTAGTAAAAGCGGGCGTTAAACACTACACACCAAGCCATTTTCTCCACTTCCAACAATTTATTTTCAAACTCTACATCCTGGAATTATTTGTGGACCAATAAACACTTCTTTGCATCACTTAGATTTGGGAATTTCTTTTTGAGATGCGTGAAAGCTTGCCCTTCTTTATCTAGTGTCTTCACAAATACTTTCATCAGTCCAAGCTTGATGTGCAAAGTGGTAGGAAGACATACTGAGGGTTCACAAGTGGTTCATGGGAAACACTTTTGACTCCAGGAATTTAGGCTTGTCTTTCAGGCCATTCTTTGCAAATGTAGTGGTTTTCTTTGTCGTAGCTCTCCCACTCGCATAGAAAAAATGTTTAGTATAGCGTTGTTGCAGACTCATTAAGAGCCTAATAACTTTCAAGTCTCCACATGTATACCATTTGTATGAAGTATATTCAATGCATATTAGTATTGAACTCATGACCTCAAAAGTTTCCTTTGTATGAATGGCATATGCAATAGGAGCAGATGGGAAAATATTGCCAATATGGATAAGTAGTTACTGCCTTTAGACTTACTCTGGAGGAATAAATAAATAAACACCAATCTTCTGGATAATGTTCATGTCCCAAAGCCTGAAATAAGCCATTCACATCATTGCAAAAAATATTCCTTCATCCTCAGAAAAATATTCCATAAAAGGAGTTTGTTGTTTTCTAAATGAAGTTATTTTAACATGGATATCTAAACGATTCCGTTCTTGCACTCTAGAGCCCAGCAATTCTACTTGATGTTTGGAAAGGCGTAAGTCCCTCATGAGATCATTGAGGGCATTTTGTAAGACCACCTGGTGATTGCATAGTAAAGACGATATACATGCCTGAAACTCTGGTACCGAATAGGACTACTACAGGCTGAGACAGGTGTATTTTCATCTGAAATGGTGTACTGCTGTAGAGGCTTAGGTACAGGAAGATGCTCATTGTGAGGAACTGGTCAGATGGCTGAAGGTAAATTCAGGTACTGGATATGCTCTATGGATTTTGAATATCCCTTTATATCTACCAAACAGAATTAACAATCTGTTACATGGTCCTGAGATTCTCGCCATACCATTAATACAGCAAATTTCATTTCATTACGTTTACCTTGTAGCCAATTTCTCAAATTTCTAGAGTATGAGTGCAGCATATATGAGGTACAAATGACTTATCTTAGTCTCCGACACGACAACCAAAATATAGTTCATATGCCTTTTGAACTAGAGGTGTAATTTTACACTTTTGTCTCATGTAGGTTAGTTCTCCACATACATAACAAAAAGGATTAGGATAATCTTTACACTGACGTGGCATTACAGTATAATTTATATCCTTCAAACTCTTCTGAAGCAGAATTAGGAAACACTAGCTCACTGCTTGAGCACCAACAGGAAACCAACAGACTGAAAATAAATGAAATATCATTAATTGTAAAATGCTAAATACAGATGGCTGCACAGGATGGGTTGCCAATATTTAGTTGCAATATTCATCAGAACATGTCGACCCATCTCTGAGAAAGAAAAAAACATGAAATTGATGTGTATGTGGAAAGCAAGAGATTCCATTAATACGACAGATAAGTAATATGTTAAAATAACATTCGTAAGGATAGTTTTTTTTTTTAAAAAAAATGGTGGCAGCGTTGTGGCCGAGCAGTTAGACTGTTTGCCTACCACTTAGATGGCCTGGGTTTGATCCCAGGGACTCACATGTGGTATTCATGGTGGACAAAGTGACACGTGGGCAGGTTTTCTCCAGGTTCTCTGGTTTCCCCCACCACTCATTCCACCACTTGCTCCATCATCACCTTTCAAATCATCCATTTTGCCTGCATTTCATATCATCCTCTTCCTATCATACTGGTGCTTGGCTGACCACCCGCTTCCAGGTCTTCACTCTGTCCGATCCATAGGTTCCTCTGTTCCCCGACAGGTGTCTGACCCTAGGCACAGGCTTGTAAGTCCTAAGTAAGGGGAGGGTGAAGAAGAAGAAGAAGAAGAAGAAGAAGAAGAAGAAGAAGAAGGAGGAGGAGGAGGAGGAAGAGGAGGAGAAGAAACAGTATGTGGTAGACAAAATCTAATTTAAGATTTGTTTTTACCATCGGTCTAACTAATGCACATATTTTCATAAAAAGGATAAATTTTGTGTTGCAATGTTATTACCATAACTTAATGAGTTTGATTTAATTAATGAAGAAGAATCTCTTCAATTCTAGATGCAATATTAACCGGGCTTGTGGGCCATGGTCTATTGGGTTCCTTCTTCTTCCAAACGTTTCGTCTGCGACTACGGCAGACATCTTCAGTGGCGGCGAGGTCGAAGTTTCCTAGTGGAGATCTCAGCACCAACTGCGCTGGTCACCACCAGAGGTGCGGTATTTATGTCGGCGGCTGGAGGGGAAGTACGTTGTGATAGGTCCGGGTGGCCAGTGGGCTGGACTTGTACCAGTAGAGTACTACAAGGAGCTGGCGTCTGATTGGCTGGAGAGGGGTTCTGGATTTTTGTTTTTGTTAACGCTGTTTGCCATATTCTGTTGAGTTTAAGTCCTTCCTCTTTGCGATTGATATTATTTTTGTGCTTGTGTATTTCAATGGCTTCACGGAATAAGCGAGAATAGTAGTGGGATGTAGATGCCAGAATATCTGTGTTACCATATTGGATGATGTATTCCCCTTCTTCGAGTATGGCATGTTCAGCAATTGCTGATTTTTCAGTTTGACTCATGCGACAATTTCTTCTGTGTTCTTCAATGCGGGTTTTTATACTACGTTGTGTGGTTCCGATGTACACCTTGCCACACAAAATTATGAGAGCATTACATCCTAGTAAAGGTCCCAACATCACAGAAACAGCCGCAAACAATAGGAAGGGCAAGGCCTTTTTACCGTACATCAGATCAGCCACAGACCGCATAGGCAAACTACTTAAACGCCACAACATTGACACCGTCTACAAGCCCACTAAACAGATTTGTAACATACTCCGTTCCGCCAAAGACCCCAGGGATCCTCTATCCACCGCAGGAGTATATAGAATACCTTGTTCGTGTGGCAAGGTGTACATCGGAACCACACAACGTAGTATAAAAACCCGCATTGAAGAACACAGAAGAAATTGTCGCATGAGTCAAACTGAAAAATCAGCAATTGCTGAACATGCCATACTCGAAGAAGGGGGACACATCATCCAATATGGTAACACAGATATTCTGGCATCTACATCCCACTACTATTCTTGCTTATTCCGTGAAGCCATTGAAATACACAAGCACAAAAATAATATCAATCGCAAAGAGGAAGGACTTAAACTCAACAGAATATGGCAAACAGCGTTAACAAAAACAAAAATCCAGAACCCCTCTCCAGCCAATCAGACGCCAGCTCCTTGTAGTACTCTACTGGTACAAGTCCAGCCCACTGGCCACCCGGACCTATCACAACGTACTTCCCCTCCAGCCGCCGACATAAATACTGCACCTCTGGTGGTGACCAGCGCAGTTGGTGCTGAGATCTCCACTAGGAAACTTCGACCTCGCCGCCACTGAAGATGTCTGCCGTAGTCGCAGACGAAACGTTTGGGAAGAAGAAGGAACCCAATAGACCACGGCCCACAAGCCTGGTTAATATTGCATCTAGTATTGACACGGCCGTGAAAGCCTTAGAACTTTGATGAATCTCTTCAATTTCTCAAATTCTGCAAACATTACCCAACAAAGCTAATAGAACAACAGCCTATGACTGCCAGACCTTCCTTGTTTCATAAAAGCTGAACCCCTACACAGGTAGGAATGATGGGCCTACTACAAATTTTGGATCATCATGGCTTTGGCAGGTAACAAAGGTGTATAAAATAGCAACTTAAAACCGTAAAAGTATAAAGCCCAGTTTTTTTATTTTTTCCTCAGGATAATACTGGAAATCACGCCATACATTGCCAGACATTTAATACTGTGGCAACCCTTTGCCAGATACTCTTAAATATTAGTAAATTGTAACTGAACTTACATTATAGTTAAAAGCTGAATTTTATAATGTTCCTTAGGTGACTATTAGAAGATGTTTCCCTAATAACCAGGCAGTTTTGACAGTTCTAACACTCTGCCAGGACAGCTGTAAGTGCGAGTGGAAGGTAATATACATCCACGTGGATGCAAGTGAGATAGTGAGTTCTTTGTGATTTTTACTGTGCATTCGTAGTTTCCTCGTATGTGTTATTATACATACAGTATATGCTTTACTATTTGTTTCTGCAATTTGTGAAATAAATTATATCCAGTTTTAGTGAAGCATCATGAGAATTCTAATTTGTGTTTTTTGTAAGAAAAGTAGTGACAAAAAATATTGCTTTCTGAAGAGACGAAATATCCAAGGATGTGAATCTGTACAATGGAGAACACCATTAAAATTCAACTGAGTGAATTTAGGAAGCTATTAACAGTGAAGCAACAAGAGTGATTTCACAAAAGAATTGAAAAATTCAAATTTTAAGCAGCCGTTTGACTTTTTCATGTTACATTGGGCCATGGATGAAATATTGCCATTTATTGGTAACAAAATAATTTACATAAACTAAATTTATCTCTTCCGGGCTTGTAAGCCATGGTCTAGAAGGCATCAAAGATACAGCCCAGAAGAGATAAATTTAGCTAATAGTCAGGACGCCGGCTGTGAAAGCCTAAGTTCATACAATTCACATAAAGTTTAGGAAGTGTCATTCTTTTGTTATTAATGGTTCCAATAGCGTAGTATCAAGGGTTGTTGAAGAGCTATCATATCCACAACATGAAGCTGATACCAAAATAATATATCATGCGTGTAATATCAACTATCAAGCAAATATAGTGATCAGAAGGAAAGATCTTGTATTAAGGAAACATCTTCTAATACTCACCCAAGGAACATATATAAAATTCAGTTTTTATATCACATCGTAAATACAGTCAGAATTTAAAGTTTAAAAGTGTCTGGTGAGGGGTTGCCATGATACTACATGCCTGGCAATTAATGACATGATTTCTAATATTATACTGAAGAAAATATAAGAAAATTAGGCTTTATATACTTTATATACTTATACTTTGATGATTTTAGGTTGCTATTTTATTACGCAGTGCAGTTGGTAGTGCTTGCCTCTGGTGTGGAGGACCCGGGTTCAATCTTCGGTATCAGCATGGGGATTTTTGAGGTCTGGCACGGGGTGCACTCAGCCTTGTTAAGTCCCGGGGGAACCAAGTGAGGACCTACTTATGGAGAAGTAGCGGCCCCAGGTCGCAAAGGCAGCATAACTGGCTGGGAGGGCTTGGGGCACTGACCATGTCCCAACCTCCAGTACTGCACCCTACCAATTATGCCTGTAGTGGGCAGAGATGGGGAACGCAGTGGCTGGGCAGCAAGTCAAGGCCCTTCCTGGGCTGTAGCGCTAGGGGTTTAGTTTTTTTTAGGTTGCTATTTTATACACCTTTGTTACCTGCTACCTGCCAAAGCCACAATGATCCAAAATTCACAGTAGCCCATTGTTCCTACCTGTGTTGGGGCATGCACTGAGAAACTTTCAACTTTTATAAAATAAGGAAGCTCTGGCAGCCACAGACTCTCGGACTATAAGGCACCCAGATGCTCACTTCTTTAGTGAGGTTTATTATTACCACTTGAAGCTTAAAAGGAATATTCCTTTTTTTTTTTTTGTATACCTGTTCTTACTTCATAAAACACCTCAGACAGTGGACACTTATGATACATGAAATGATTACTGGGGAAAGGAAATTTCGGAAGGGAATGTTCCAGGCCTAAGTGTAAGGTATCTTCTTGGCATTTGCCAGATATGAGCACCGAAGGAAATCTGGAAAAAAAGCTTCAGTTAGGAAGGATACTCCTGGCTAGATTTGAATAAATTGTACACAACTACATACCTTCAAAGAATTCCCAGCTACAGCCTCTGTTGGACTACAAGGACAAGTCGGTGATGTTGCATTGGATCTCATTTCCACTCTCTTCATACATTTCAAGCTTTGTACTTCTAGTCTCAAGTCAGCATTAGCTCGTTGCAGTTCAAACACTTCTTTGTCCTTTTCATTTAGTTTCCATCGCAGGTCGTTTTCCTATTTGAAGATACAAATTGCAAACTTTATTTCAAATGCTTCCTGCTTTGCTTTTAGATACTTTCTTTCCCTTCCCCTATAGTTTTCAAAATTTAAATGCAAAACAAGGTTGAAAACTTTCCTGCCAAGCAAAACAATACTTCTACACTTTAATTTATAAACACAAAAGTTAAGTTTCTGTACACATAAAAGCACTACACTACTGCTATCCTGAAAAAAATTTTTTTTTTCTTAAAAGAAAGCAAATACTGCTCACATAAAAGTAGATCAAGTGAATTTGCTTTTTAGGAATACAATTGGACATTTTTGTTCCAGGCCGTTCAGACTGAAGTTCTTTTTTGACGACAATCTTCTGAAACTTCTTTGTACTAACACAAATATTTTTCTAATGTGAGGATCTCTGTTGTAACAGAATAATGGAATTTGTTTCACTAGCTGTAAGACACACCTATTGACTTGGATTTTTCTTGAATGATGAATATCACAGAACAACGTAAAACAATTCTACTCTATCTTCATTACTTGGTACGAAGCACTATTTTACAAAAAATTTATTTTGGACTATCATGCTCACCCAAAATGTGCAATTAGCTTTTTAAACAATGTTAGCCGGTAATGGGGGAATGCAGCAAGGTTGTGGGAGAGGTGGAATGCTGTGTGCACACTTAGGTTTTAAATGAAGAACCCTGTATTTACGCATGTGCTAACTGCAGTAACTAATTCAATGAAAAACTGAAGCTGTTAACAGTGAAGCAACAGAATCTAAATTAAAAACAAAAGCTTCATGGTGGATAATCATCACGAAACAACTGTCTGGAATTTTAGAGAACTTACAGCACTAACCATTTGCAGTTAAACACCATTTTTGGACATCCAATCACAATTTCATGTCAAACATAACACTTTTAAAAGCCACAAAGCATGCTAAAGAGTTGGATACTTTGGAGAAGATTTTAATAATAAAAAACAAACTCTGCTTAATGAATTTTGATTTGCCATGACCAAATCCATTATCCATTATCTTTCCACCACCAGATGTAAACTCAACAAACCACACACCAAACAGCATCCACAAGAACCAGTCGGGCACTTCTTATGATGGGTGCAAGTTAAGCTCTTGAAACTGGTCAAGACAAATATACGTAAGTGATGTTAAGCGTTTCAGCTTGACTCAATTTTATCATAATTTTCTAAGTTTATCTCTTTGTTTGTGTAATTTATTGTGATTGATTCCATTTCAAAGCATAGCATCTAGCTTTTAAGTTTACATTATTCTTATTATTAATATTCATTGTTAATGGGGCCTTATTTACATTTGATCCTCCTCTTCAAATGCATAATCCATACTATAGCCTAATGAGACCTTTTGTCACCAAAAAACCAAACAATTATAGAATGTTGGAAAATCCTTACCCATCTAACAGCACTTCAAAAACACCTAGTCTTCCAATGGATACCACCTCACTGTGGACTGAGTAGTAATGAGAAAGCTGATTTTCTTGCAAAAAAGGGTACCGGCAATGTGCAGAAATCTATAGTTAATCTACCATTTTATGCAGCTAAAAGATTAGTCAACTCTGAATTAAAAAAAAATATTGAAAAATATTACTATGAAAAATCAAAGAATAAAAGATGGGAACTACCAAACATTCAAACAGTAATTCCTGAGTATCCTCGAAAAACAGCAGTTGCAACCTTCAGGTTGATTACAGGACATGATTGTCTGGCAAAACATTTAAACAGAATTGGGATATATTCTTCACCACTCTGTCCTCTATGTGATCTGCAAGAGGAAATGGATCGAGACCACCTTCAAATATGCCCGGCCACTTCTAATGCCCCATCCATCAGTGAAAAATATTGGAGAGCAAGAGGATTAATGACTTCATTGTCAGAAATCCAGCATTAGCTAACAACAACTATAGCCTAATGAAAACCTGATCTGCTAGTGCTTTAACATACTTGCATACTGCTAATTATTTAACTTACATTGTCCTTTAATGTGGCAACATTATTAAGCTGATCCTTTAGCTTTTCACATTCTTGGAAGAGCATATCTCTCTCTGCCTGCAGAGTCTGTATCAGAACTTCCTTCGTTTTGCTAATCTGTAACATACAACAAACAAATAAATTTAAATGAATCTCATATAGGAATGAACGTGTTTTATTTTTCAATTTTCAACTTATTCATTAAAAAGCGCGCTTCACATTTTCTTGACATCTTTTACAAAGTATTAAGCATTTAATGGTAGCTTGTTTAACTTTACAGCACACTTCTTAGTGCAATGTATGTTATGGTTTATGATGATAAATATGTCATGTCTCTCAGTGAAAGTGATGAAGACAATGAAACTTCCATTAAAACAGAGTCCAATACAATGAAGTTTAACTTTTGGGTGATATAGTAATGGGATTGGAAAGTCCCATAAAACTTAACACACCCTCCATCAAACATCAACTTTGACATGGTCAATACCACACAATTGCAGATATGCCTTTGTAATTTCCACATTTTCAGCCAGTTAGGCCTATACCCGCCATCTCTCTCTGCTTTCCTTTTTTTCTATCCATCGTCCACTGTGTCCTGGGGTAACATGCTAACAACTGGTTCCCAAAGTCATGGAACAAGAGAAATTTTACACATACACTAAAGACTCAGGAGAGCTTTCTTTCCAAAATTCAAGACCTCAAGAAGAATGTAAACCTTCCTAACTCAAAGGAAAACATATATAAAGTCAATTCGACACAAGCATTAGACATCACATATTATTTACACCATTCCAGGGTGGCTATTACCTATAGCAATTACTTCCAAGTTGTAAGTTCGCAAATGTGCGGAACAATAACAAGGACTTGGAATAAAGCACTTCAACACAACTAAAATTTTATAAAACATTAGCCGTACCACTTTTAATTTATGGTGCAGAAAACTGGTCTATAATTCGAGCAACTAAAAAGAAAATATGTAGAAAGCAGTGAAATGAAATATCTGAGAAGTGTGGCTGGTGTCACTCTCTTAGGCCACCAGAGAAGTGAAAATATATAACAACTAGATATTTTCAATTTGACTGAATTAATACAGCAATAAAAGAATAACTGGTACTGGCACATAACAAGAATGAATGATGACTGACTTCCTTAAAAAATGTTAGATTACAAACCAAGAGGAATAAGATGCTTGGACGATATTGCCTTTGAAGACGGAATAGGCCTAATCCTTGTAGATGATGCTTTTTACAGTATTATTGAACTATTTTTTTATATGGATAAGTTCCTTGTCTTGAGTGGTCACTGTGACACAGATTATTTAACTTCAGTCCTTACCATTTAAGACACAAAAGTCAACTAGTTTAGCAGATACAAGCAGAAAACCAGTGGCAGATAGACCAGGGAAAGATAGAAACAAAAAGAAGGAAATAAATTAACTTTGATAGGTACTTAAGATGAGCACAAATTTCACAATAAACTAACAAATACATTTATAATGTAATTTATAATTTTCTTTCTTTATAACATATAGTTCTGCAGAAACAAGTGTGTGCTGAAGTGATATAAAAATTATTTACCTTATCAGAGATTTTAGGACCATGATCTACAACTGGCTCTTTACGACTTCCATTTGTTCTTTCTCGATGGGACTTCTCTACGAACAACTCTCTTTCTAGTTCTAACAATTTCCGCTTTTGTTGCATTGTTAACTGTGAGAGCCGATCTATTTCTTGATTTAAATCCTGCTCTGAAAAATAAAAACATTCATTTAAACATAATCACTTCTATATTACAGCAATAAAGGGCAATGGGTGAGGTTAGATAATTGTGTTTATTACAGTATAGTGTGCTTTAATTTAACAAACTGGAAGTAGTACACTTCTAGTTTGTCAAGAGTAGCTGAGAATGTTGGAAAGTTCCTACAAAACTAGTCCAATGTAAGTCAGAGTTTTTGTAAAGAATTTTTTGTTTAATTGACACCAATATTTATTATAACAATTAATATAGTGTGTGTTTTACTGCACATAGGCAATTATAGCAAATAAACAACTCATTTAATGTGAATCAGTTCAATTTTACGCTAGATTTTTTTGAGCTTTTACAAAATGCAACGAACATTTCAGCAATGTTATCAACTTCTTCTCGGAGTACATTTCAGTCTTGTGTTCGCTTTGAAAGTAGGGCGTGGTGATGTCTTCTAACTATAGTACAATACAATTTTGAATATGTATAGACAAAATATTTGGCTACACAGACAGTAAAAACTGCTAAAATATAATTTAATGGAATATAAAAGTTTCAGATTGAGAAACTTAATGTTAACGTGACATTGCCAAATCACAATTATAAATTAAACTTTGAGCAATATTTTAACATTAAATTGTGGCTAAATTCATTCAAACTATGATAGAAATGCATTACAGCAGTGTTCACACAATGTTTGGGCGACAGTAAAATAATAAATCCTTTATATCCATTTGTAAAGAAGCTAGATGGTTCCTAACATTTGACACAAATTATTTTTTTTCAGCAAAACAGTTCTTTATTGATAAGAATTGTATTCAACATATTTGTTACACTCATCATGTAGAATGCCTGGTTAACATATGGCCGAAACAGTACCCTCCACCTGGTATAATTCTATCCAAATGAATTTGAATTTATTGAGTACCAAAGCATATATATATGTTGGGCTGCCCATGAAATTAGGCCCTAGCACCTCTATCATGCGACAGCCCTCTGCGATATTTCCTGCTTCTGTCCTCCCATTTTTCCATTTTCTCTTTGATGCTTTGTAGTTCTTCTTTTATCGTTTCTATATTTTTAAGTATTTCCTCTTCTTTCTCGACTGGTTCTCTTCTTTTATTTCCCTCTGCCCTGCCTTCCATTGCTAATATTTTTCCTATTTCACCCACCTCTGCTATTGCTTCATCTGTAGCATCTTTGCCGACCATGTCTTTTGTGTCCTTTATCATCTTACTCATGGGAGCGTTCTTGGCACATATCTACACTCTCTCATTGCTAACTCAGTACTGATCCAAATGAAAAAAATCAGTACATTCTTTCCTGTCTTGATATTGGCCTTTTGACCTTTTGGTCTTTTAACTATTTTCATACCAACCATCAAAATAAAACAAAACCTTAGCTCAGCTAAGGACCAAAAGGACCTGCTATCGTCACAAGGAGTCTACCGTATACCATGCAAGAGGACCACCAAGAGGAGTATAAACACCAGAATAAAGGACCACAAGAGTAACTGCCACTTGGGACACATGGAAAAATCAGCAATAGCCTAACACGCCTTATTAAAGGATCATGAGATTAGATTCAATGAAACCACAACGCTTGACACCACAGCACACTTCCATGCCAGGATGTACCGTGAGGCCATAGAAATTTTTAAGCATACTAATAACTTCAATAGAAAAGAGGAAGTAGCACGCATTCACAAAGCATGGATACCAGTACTGGCCGACACATGTGCAAAGTCATACAGCCAGCCATAAAACTTGATGCACATCATGATTGGCTGGGTGCAGCCAATGGGAGAGAGGGGAGTCTTGTCCCATCATATATAAGGCGGACGCTCCTGATGAGCACTCTTTCACAACAGGTCACCTTCTTCTGATGATGCTCGTTGGATGGTCTTACGTTTTTCCTTAAGTTGTGTGTTTTTTTGGGTTAATCTTACATTTTATGTTTTTTTTTACCTTCCATCAGACCGTTTCTTCTGTTTTTCTACTTTTCAGGGAGTGAAATAAATTTTTGACTGCAAAATGTAATAAGCAATGTTCTGATAGATTGCACTGCTCTATAACCATATGCTTATTTCCAGAACATTAGAAACAGCAATAAAATACAGTTGGCTATTCTGTACCACAGGAATGCATATGTGGCATCATGATTCAGTGTTATGTCCTCGTCCTTGTATTTGTTTGATATAGCTGGAAGATGGGCATGCTTATATCTATAGCATAGACCGTAGAACCAAGCAAACACTTAACTAAGGAACAAAATTACATTCCTAATATATAAAAGTTTAAGGTAAGTAGTAAGTACTTCCTTAGAATAGTTGTAATGGGTACTAAAGTTATTAAACGTTTACGAATGCATTATTTTATCCAACTGAGTTAATTTCATATTTCTATTTTCATTTCATTTGTTTAATTTGCGAAATGAATGCATTTTCACTGATGTGAGAAACAGATACACTAAGGAATTTACTGAATCTGAATTACAGGTGGTTGTAAGCTTTCCGTATTCATGCAACAAATGGTTTGGGAATTGCAGAATGTGATACAACATTGTTAAAAAAAACAAAATATGAAAATAAATGCCAACAATACAAGTGCTCATGACCAAAATGAGTTTTAAAAATTCTATTTCAGTGTTTAGTTGTGTCGGTAAAAAAAAAAAAAAAAAAAAAAAAAAAAAAAAAAAAACTTCCTTTCTTTCCTACAAAACAAAACAAAAAATACCTGGCAACCCTATCTGCTACTAACATAGAAAGGTACAGATGAAACCATACAACATTTTTAAAACTACTTTTAAAGGCTTTACTGATCAACTTTATAAAAGGAGATGCCAAAACCGGTCACCATCATCCATACATACATTTTTGGCACCTCTTTAGGAAACTATCCATCACTCGCTGTAGTTCACGTTAAGAAACACTGACACAATTTCCTGACAGATATTTTGTTTTCATTGTTCCAGGGTGTGTGTGTTTGTCTTGTACACTTTATGTTTTACGTTACCCAAGAGATAGAAATCTCTTATTGGAGCTCTGAGAAACCTTTCTCCACTAATGGCACACCATACCCAAATTTTTTGCCATGAAGGGTTATTTCATGTACAATATTAGGTTCTGAGTTATAGGGCCAATTTTTTTCAATGGCTTTTATGTACATATATACAATTTTGCTTCCCTTTTCCTTTTTTTACAGCAAATTTTTAGATGAAAACAATTGAAAGTGTGTTTCAGGACAGAATTATTAGTAGAGATTTCTGGATCCTTCAGTCCACCAACCTAACCCCCTGCTATGAGTCATTCCACGTCAAATCGAACAAAATAAGGCAAAAAATGACCTTGATCTCTTAGATTTTCTTGAAAATTTTTTTTGGTGTTTTGGAACAAAATATATTTGACCAGCATTTCTTCGTTTTATATAAAAAGAAATATTTTGGTAGATATTAATTTTTGAAATGTCCCAAAAATCGCGCGCTTCTCACTCTTCGATCAATCATACCTCCGATTACAATAAAGCAAACTACTTGATCTTTGGCTCAAAGTAAAGATAAATTGCAGTATTTTGTGAGGTATTTATTAAAAAATTTTATGCATTATTATTAATATTCTATTTTATACGATTAAAGTTTTAAAGTTTGATAATAACATAAACTTGACCATTTAAAAATCTGAAAAAAAAACCTAAAAATACAATGAAGTTTATTCAATATTCTCAGAAAAAATCAGAAGGGAGTCTCTAATAGTTCAGTTGTACTTAACTTTGCAAATCAGTGCAGTGCACTCGAGTGGCACGGCTACAGTAACCTCACACAATTGCCACCTTCCATTACGCAACTGTCCACTGCTTGAGGTTCCATGAATGTACAACAGTACAGTAAGGAGAACACTACTAGCTGACACTATTATATGTACACTATTAGCATCTTCAAAACGTTTTTAAAATATGAATTTTAAACTAATGGTTCCATACAACACACAGCTTTACCTCCTTCTTCGAAAGAAAATTGTTTCACTAAAGCTTCAGTTTTTGACAAAGGAATGAAGCAGTGTAATTATAAAGCACAGCTAGGCCCTTCGTTCTTGGCCCCTGACCTTGACTGGAAGTCCTGTTGGCGAATCCATAGCTTTCGCCTCGTTCATCAGCTCATATTGTATAATTCTGTGAATGAAACCATGCACATGGGGAGGGAGGGGGAAGGTAGTGATGTTTGCATGATCTGAGACAGTCTTGCTAATTCAAAGGTGCTTTTTAGTGCAGCGTGAAGTTGAAGACATAGATCTTTGAGATAAAGAGTGAATATAGTGAATTTGTGAGACATTGATCATAGCGTAAATCAATTATGCCAACCTGTAAGTTCTAAATTAGGGATCAAAACATTACACAGTCAGAGTAGAGAGATTATTTCAAATATATGGACGTACATGAAGGAAGAAACTAAAAGCAAAGAACTCCTTACATCAGAAGATTTTTTCAAAAAAATTCAGAAGTTGAAAAGTGCGTATCAGATGCCACAGGAGCATCAGAAAGATTGTGGAGACATTTTTCTGCATGGACTGTACTGCCTTAGTAAGAAGAAGTTATATGAGTAGCATAGCTGACACAGTAATTCGTGTGCTGTCTGCAGTCACTGGCGTTACTCGCTTTCAAGGCGAATCCAGCTGTAGAAACGGATCGCTACTTCATGTCGCCCGTGAGCGCTTGCACGCCTCCAGAAAAAAAATTGTAGCAAATGCACTAATGCAAACTCCATAGTTTTCAACATCTTATTTTATAGATAAAATGTCAGGGAATATGTCTGTATTTTTTTTAGATTTTTAACACATCGATTTAAATTCGATTTTTGGTTTTACAAAATATATCATTAAAAAAACAGTCCAAAATTTATGTGTAATAATGATTGATCGAAAGTTGTTAAAAGTGTTGTATTTTACCTTTCCAGTGCGCCAAACCCCAACTCTCAACTCTATATGAACTTAGAGTAACAAGTGATTTTATATTACAGTGCGCACAGAAATTGCATAGTTTCTAATAGCCATAACTAAGCAAGTAATTAAAAAATACGGAAATAAAACAATACAGATCTCCTTATGCCTATTATTCATAAAAAAAATTTGAACCTCTTACGAAAAAGTCGTGTTTTATGGGTGTTCGATTTGACATGGATTGACCCCTATATTTATCTCTGAGGTAACTTAAAACATAGTGTGCAAGACAAACCCACACATACTGGAAGAATTAAAACAAAATATCCCCCAGGAAGTTGTAAACAATGGTGAGTGATGGACAGTTTCCTAAAGAGGTGTCAAAAATGTATGAACAATGATGGTGACCAGTTGCAGTATCTTCTTTCATAAAGTTGGTCAGTAAAGCCTTTAATAGTAATTTTAAAAATGTATGGTTTCAGCTATGCTTTTATATGATAGTGGCAGACGGTAACGAACACGGAGGATGCCAACAGGTAAATCACAGCAGAACCCTTTTGGAGGTTTTTTGCTTTCCTGGTATACAGCGTAAATCTTATTGAGGAAAGGATATAGAGCTCACGAAAACATTCAGCTTGTGTTGAATAATTTTGTTCAATATTATATTTAATATCAGAAATATTAATTAATGTTCGAAATTGGACTGAAGCCTATATTATTGCCACATATATAAGTGTTTTGAAATTATGAGAGGCAATATAGCTTCTTACATGAATTCATGAAAAGTAAGAAAGAAAATGGTAAAGTTGTGCTAAAAATGGCTGTCTATTATTACTGCATATTGAGGTACTAAGCTTTTACAATTTTCAGACTGCCCTGTGTTTTGGCCCAGGCCACTGTTTCACAGGACAATCCATTGTAGTATACTTACAGCTGTGTTACAATATGTGTTATATAATGGTCACCTTATTATTCTTTCCCTCTTTTTACAATCCATTTCCACTTGTTTTTTACCTTACTTAAAAACTGTCCTATGTTTTTATAATTTTTGTTTAAAATCTTGATTAAGCTAATTCTTCTGTTTATCTTTGATATTTGACAATCTTTCCTCCACAACTCTGTTTCCTTACAATCAAACAGTATATGTTCTATATCCTCTTTGTCCCCATAATGCATATTGCATGCAACCAAATAGGGAAAAGGTTAACATAAATAATTTGAAATACTTTCCGGTAAAAGAGACCTTGGTTTATGTGAATAATATGATGAATAATGAATACATATTAGTTGACAATGAGTAGAGAAAACTATGGATATTGGAAACCAACTCTTTTTGTTTTAACTCAGTTAAAATGTTATTAACTACTTTATTGTCTCTGTCTGGCAAAAATTTTGCTATCAATTTCAAACTAACTTCCTGATGAGTTAGAGGCACTTTAAACACAGATCAAAACTGGATGAAAATGGAATATTAACTCACTTTTGGGAAAATCCTCCCTCCCCAAATTACCCTTTACATAGAAAATTTCTCAAAAGTTTCAATTTTGATTAAACTAACAATCCCAATGAGCTAGAGAATTCAAAATTTAAACAAATCTCAGAATTGGATGACAATGCAGTATTAACTCGCTTGCAAGAAAATTCCCCCAACCCAAACTACCCTTCACATGGAAACATTTTTTAACTAACTTCATTATGAGCTAGAGACTTCAAAGGTTAATCATGATTCAGAATGGATGACAATGCAACACTGCACTCACCTAAATCACTCCACTTCAAGCTATCCTTTAAAAGGAAAAACATTGAAAAATTTTGAATTTCTTAAAAAAGATTTTAATGATTTTGATTAAAATAGTATATGTTTAAGGTATTTTCAAGACAAATGAAATGTATATCTTGAATTTTCTGGGAATAGCCTCAAGTCCTTTGCAATTTAATCATAGCTCAGAATCCGATGAAAATCAAAGACAAAGTTTTTTAGTTTCAATTATTTATACATAAAAACGGTTTAAATATTTATTACAGCTTCTCGGGTGATCAGCCGTGTGAGGTTTAAAAGCATTGAGCTTTTGGCCATTGTAAACTCTATGGCATTCGTCAGAATGAAAAATGACCATTAGCTTTCCACTCCCCATATATATACAATGTTAGGTGGGAGGGGGTTGCGTTGCCCTAGTCAATGAGCGGGTGACGATTTGTGATTGGGCCTGCTGTTTTGGGCTATGTTTGTCACCGGCCACAGTGTTTTCTTGAGGGTCAGTACTTGGTCTAGAATCACTGTAGTTGCTGCTGTGGATATGAGTATGATATGACTCGCGACAAACACCTCCGCCCTCTATCATTGTTCGATCGCACTATAAGCATAGGCGAACCTGAACTCAACATACAGGAATACCTGAATAATTTAGTACCATGAAATTACTGGTTAGGGGATGAAGGGAAGCACACAACAAACACACAACACTATAAAAACATACACCTACACTTACACTCAAGCCCTCACAAGTCCTTGTGCTACCTAGCCAAGGCGGACCCCGGGAGACGAGGGCCTCCCCGGTAGTGGCACAGGCTCGCTCCTGCACTTCAGGCAGACAGCCCGCCATGTGTGCACTTATACGACCAGGCAAGATCAGGTACACGATTAATGACGAAGCCTCCGGCTTAATCACACCCTAGTAACTAAGATTAAATGACACAGTAGAAGTTATCTCTACAAGTTGTAAATCTTATAAATATCACCATAACTGCACCTAGTTATATAAGCATTTCTTAAAATACTACTAGCATAGATTATAGGACGCAATATAAATTTAAAAAAAAAAAAAAAAAAAAAAAAAAGAAAAAGAAAAAAAAAAAAAAAAAAATAATAATAATAATAATAATAATAATAATAATAATAATAATAATAATAATAATAATAATAATAATAATAATAATAATAATAAAAATGAAAAAAAAATTACGCTAAGGACAAGAAACGAAACCTTCGGGTGGAGTTTAAAAACAAAACATGCTCATTCACTCATTCCTCACATCCATCTACACCTAACGATGCCAAATGGCTGAAACACAAAAAGAACACCATCAACTATCATACACATCACCATTATTTACTACCAGGGGGCACTCAGGGCTTATGTCATGTTTGCCCTCCGGCACATCAGTAATACTCGCTGTTACTGCCACTGGCAGGCAGCTTCCATCTCTCACCACAGAATGCGCAGGTGCTTTATGCGGTACTGCAGCATAGAGGCCTTGACCTCAAGACTTCCGGTGGGGTTTTTTAGTGAGTAGGCTGTCCGGGTTCGAAGCCAGGGTAGGAGTCTTACACTAGCATGCATGCATGCATGCGGTTAGGGCGTAAGTAGCCTTTTTCCCCACCACAAAAAAAAAAAAAATGTGGATGTGTATCCGTGATGGGAAAGAAGAACCAACGCCGAAAAACGCCGACCTCGCCGAGTTCTGGAGCCACATCGGCCCCTGAACAAAATAGAATCACCACCGCCGTGAGTACCAGCGCAGCCACCACCGCCGAGACAGCTAGCGGAGCCACCGTAGTTGGAGCCGACGCCGCGCCGAGCGCCACTAGCGATGCTAGAACCTCGCCGCAGGAAGATCGCCAGCCAGTCGAGCGGCCACTGCTAGCCAGGCAGGAGGTCAGCTCCCCGGGAGTGGCAGTGCCTATCCCGGAGTTGCCGGCCCCTCCACCGCCGTCTACGGAGCATCACTCGACCATCACACCACCGCCGCCTGCACACACTGGCCCCATTTCGGGGATTAGTGTCATCTTCCGAGGTGTGCCTCGTGACTTTCCAGCGAGGCACATACTGACAGCAGCACAACACGAGTGGCCGTCAGCTTTGAGGGCCACTCGTATCGTCACCTCACGCGGACCCACAATTTTGATGAGGATTTTCTTCGCCGACACTGCAGACCAGGAGGCCGCCTTGAGGACGGGCTTGCCCTTACTTGGGCGGCGACTGCCTGCTGAGCCCAGCCGAACTACTCGCCGAGTGCCATGCCGCAGATGCTGACGCTATGGGCACGACGCCACTGCCTGCACCGCTGCACCAAGGTGCCATTACTGTGGAGCCTCATGCCTCACACTGCAATGCACCAACCACGACCTCCGCCGCCGACGCAGGTACTGCGCCACCTGTAATGGCCATGGCCACTATACAGGTCAGGCGCAGTGCCCGCTCTACCCTAGACAGTCAACACCAACCAGCGCAGCCAGACAGCAACATCACACAGCCACACCAACCTCCGCCGTCGCTTCCACACCACGTGACACCACATCCTACGCCGCAGCAGCATCACACGTGGAACCTCACAGCATCGAGGCCCAGCAAATCACCAGAGTGATCACCGGCCTCGATGACCGCCTTCGCAGAATCGAGGACGCTTGCAAGAACCTGACCAGCGCCGTCTCCACACTATCAACGGCAGTTGCAGCCCTGCCACAACCCTCCACCAGCGAGCTTCAAGAAATCTCCTCTGCAATGGTAGAAGTTCGAGCCATCGCCGCTGAGAGCGTCCCAGCGCTAACACAGACCATTGCAACATTCCACCACAAATTCAACCAACAGAGACGGGCAAACCGCAAGCGTCATGCTGCGATTGCCCGCCAACTAATCCACCACACTACAGGTTTTAACGCCGCAGCCAAACTACTTCATCAACTGCGTGCAGCAACAATAGAACTGGACAACAGCGAAGTTCTCGACTCTATACAGCGCAAGCTGTATAGGATAGAGAATACACCCTCCACTACCAAGAAAGACACAGCAACACAATACAACGACACAGATTTTGTCGAGCCACCGACACCACAGCAACTGGAATGACTTCGCCGGGATGGCTACAGCCTCCACCTCGACCATGAACCTTGTACTTACATGTGCGAGGTTCAACTCTGCCCCGCTCAGGGAGTAACATTCCAGCAATACTTAACCTACTCGAAGAATTCGACTGGCTTTCTGGGAGAGTAGACACAGGCACAAAAACACTAAGCCCCAACAACCCCACACCAATACACCGTGTGTGGCAGCCAGGGCTCCGGTCATGGTTGTCACCTGGGCAAGTCAACACAATATCCACCAGATACTCGGTGGATTTACACATTACAATAAATAACCGAGGTGCTTACTGCGGGACTCGGAAAACATTACCCATACTTACCTCACTACACTTATCCTTTCTTTAGTTTAGCTTGTTCCCGTCCCCTATAATCCCTACCCGGCGAGATAAGCCAAGTCTTTATCCTTCCAACTCTACTTCTGTCTCCCCTTTCAAAAAAAAAAAAAATAATAATAAAATAAAAAAACTAATATAATATATAAAAAATGTGGATGTGTTTCATGGCTATTGTTCCGGCAGGGCTTAGCTGAAGTCCGCAGTCCCTGTTGTAATTGTTTCGATGTAGTTTGATTTGGATGGCTTCCTTAACGAGTTTAAATATTATTTATTTATGCCAACAAACTTACTGTTGGTGTTTTTAAACACACAAGCATGTGTGGGCAATGTAGCTTAATGGTTAGAGCACCTGCCTGGTAAGCGGAGGGTCTGTGGTTCAAATTCCATTTGTGGCATTGAATTTTTCAGTTCCAGTTCTACCTCTCAAGGGTTTAAATAATTTTAATACACATTTGGTGCTGTTTTTATAAAAAGGAATGTGCTTTGGATTGAGCAATGTGACTATTATTTCTCTCAGGGTGTGGTACTAGATGGAATGAATAAACACTCAATGCAATTTCACTATAATATATTACTTTATTAACATTTTTTTCGTCGTTACAATTGAATTATCTTTCGTCGCACAAATTTATATTATATTGATAGTCTTTCCACCTTTCTAAAGTCTTTTCTACTCACATCCATGTGCGTTAGAGAAACACATCTTCACATCTCGAACACACAGACGCTATTAACAATTCCTGCGTCACTTTACGTGATGCTATCTTTGTTGTACATATCCGCATATGCGTTCATCAAATAGTTCCCGTATTGTTAGGGAAGCGATCTTTAGCTATTCTCCCTTCGCTTTTAATATTAAATATATATAATTCTTTTATTTATACATATTAAATATAAATGTGAAACTTAACATTTGTGATGTTTTTAAACAAACTTAATTTTTTGTAACAATGAACAATAGCAACACGTTTTCATTACTCAACTAATTTGTATCAACACCAAAAATAAATTACATTTGCAATAAATATTTACATAAATGATTTCCTTTTGGGGTCTTACAATATTCTATCTCACATTTATAAAATGTACTAGAAAGTATAAAATAATTTCTCCTGGCCCAATACAGATTTACAAGCCTATGCAGATTGTCCTGAAAATTTGTGATTTTGAATTTTTAATAGCTATGAAAACACTTGATTTACAATAAAAACATGGAGTGCATGCAATAGATAATTGTAAAGAGTGTAGGAAATAGCTGTCAAGAAAACTCACACAACAGTTCATATCATATCTTAGTGAATTAAGTGAACTATTCATCTATTGATTCTTTTGCATGCATTCCATTTTTCTTTTAAATCTTACAGGTATTTTTATATACTAAAAATTCATATTCTATTCAATATCTGGGAGTCTATCTTGATAAGGGCCTTTTTGTGTGCATGAACATGTGCAGGACACAATGAACTTTGCTAAGGGTAGTATACACCTTAGGTTCCACCATGCTTGTGAAATGTGGGGTATAGCAGTAGATTCATGGCTACTCTGTTTACAGCAGATTTGCAATAGGAGACTCTGGGCTGTGTGTTGTCGATTCCCAGTGAGGCTACTATGTATATGAAACTGACAGTTCCATATGTGGAGAATGTTGTTGTTAGCTAATGCTGGATTTCTGACAATGAAGTCATTAATCCTCTTGCTCTCCAATATTTTTCACTGATGATATTGAAGAGAGCAATAGCAGTAATAGTAACTGCTTTTTAGAGAGCACCACATTTTTATGTTTTGGCGGTCACATCACTCTCTCACAATCCCCAGAATGTCTGGAGGACCACACCTGTCGTTGGTTTACGGGTCTCACCGACCTGACCGGGAGAAATATCAAAATAAATTCACCGACCGTATCCTCTGATTACCAATCAGAGGACGTATTACATGCCAAGACAGGTCAGCATGTTAATGGTTAAGGTTTTATAGAGAAATGGAGAGGTTGGAAAAATAAAGACTCCCTAGCCCTCGGGAACCCTAATAGCATCGGGATCGGAAGAGAACAAGAGATGACCATATGTGGAGAATGTGACAACATGCTGGATTCAAAATTTCTATATGAGACTAAATTTCCCCAGTATATGCAGGCACTACTAGTAAAGAATGCACTAAACTAGCCAACAGCTTATAAAACTGAACAAAGTTATTACCACTTTCCCATGGAAATGATTCAAAATATTTAAACCTACCCCTATTTTTGAATGCTGGAACACAAGAGAGCAGTGGCAGAGTAAACTGCTCCTGAAAAGAGCAGTTAAGGAGTCTATAACAATAGTACTACCTCCTAATAACCACTTGCCCAAAACCTAAACCTGCATAATTCCTTCTAGCTCAGTGGTTAAACCCACAAAGACAGATACAGACTAAGCACAGTAACACTCACTATGAGCCTAACAGATAACTGTCAATCAGCGCAAAGGATTATTCTTGTCTGAACCTCTGAGACAACTTCACACTACCACTAAAGATGTCTACTGCAATTGTGAATGAAACACCTGAACAGGAAATCTCCAGAAGTTAAACCAAAAATAATCTCCAGTGCAATAAAAAAATTCATTCACACTGAAGAGGATTGAAGAGGATTTCACAGGCAGTTTACCAAAAATATAGGATATGGTTTAAATCCCAGCTGTGACATTGAATTTTTAAGTTCCAGTTCTACCTCTCAAACATTGCCCACATATGGCTTGTGTGTTTAAAAACACCAACAGAGTTTGTTGGCATAAATAAATAATAATAATTACCATCTGAAGGTTATTTAATCCCAGAACATAAAGTACTTGCAATAGTAAGTCACCATTGGGGTAATTGTCTCTGATGTGAGACTGCCTTTGTGTGGTTTACAGGGAAAAATACAAAGTGGTTTGAGAATTCAGTGTCATTCTGGCAGGTTGTCACAGTAGCTTAATGGTTAGATTACCCACCTGGTAAGCGGAGGGTCTGTGGTTCAAATCCCAGCTGTGACATTGAATTTTTTTAAGTTCCAGTTCTACCTCTCAAACATTGCCCACACACGTTTTGTGTGTTTAAGAACACCAACAGTAAGTTTGTTGGCATAAATAAATAATAAATACACATAATGGTATTTTTATCAAATTCATTAAGTCATTTTTGAGAATAAAAAATAACAAAACATTGTCCATGTAAAGAGTTATTTGGAAGGGAAGAAATTTTTTTCACAATCTTTGTCAGAATATGTTTAACTTGTCTACCAACTACCAAGTTTCTTAGTGCTTATCTAATACTTTTTTCACACACACCAAAGAAAATAATGAATTATTAGCAAACTGTGAAGAGAGATTTGGGTAGGCCTTGTAAGAGGTGGATAGATGATAGAGACTAGAATAGGTGACAAGATCTAATGCTTGAAAAATAAACACATGCAGATGTGTGCAACGCACCCACGTGCACACACGCACACACACGCGTGCACGCGCGGGCCCTCAAAGCATGTATTTCTGGTGAAATTTCAATATCAAATTTTTGAGTGGAATACATAATACATAATCATAATAAGTATGAAGGTAGTACATAATCTAAGTATGTAGGTAGTAGAGAAAATAAATTGGCCAACATTCAGAAATACAACTTGGTGCGGTTTTTATCGTAATGTTCTTCAATCTTGCGCGATGAGGCTCTTATTTCTCAGGACGTGGTAACGGATGGAATGCAAAATCACACGATGTTTCTTCACCACAATGTATTATTTTATTAACACTTTTTCTCTATTTTACATTTAAATAATTCCTCTTAGCACGTTCTAAATTATTTAAGTCTTTCTACTTTTTCAAAAAGTGGAACAAATGCTTGATGAAAGTCTGGTAAACGTTCTACAATGTTCACACGTTACCTCAACACGTCTTTTCACCTTGAATATATACACGCTAGTAAAAAAAAGTTCAGCGTCGCCTCACGTGACACTACCTTTCTCGTATACATCCACGTATGCGTCCATCAAATAGTTCCTTCTTGTTAGGGAAGGTATCCCTAACCATTCTCCCTTCGCTATCAAGACTGAACACATATAATTCTAATATTTATAAATATATATTAAAATTAAATATGGAAATATTTATGACGTCTTTAAACAAACTTAGTTGTTCGTAACAATGAACATTAGTAACACGTTTTCGTCATTTAACCATCTCATACCAACATCAAAAAACAAATTACACTCTTAACAAATATTCACATAAACGATTTTCTTTTGGGGTCTTCTAATATTCTGTATCAAACTTTAGTTTTAGATGAACATCCAATCAAATGGCTTAGAGATATTTTAATAATACTATATCTTACCATTCACTTTGAATTGATTGATGCGATCTGTCATTCTTTTCTTTTCTTGTTGAGAGTTCTCCAGTTTTCTTTGAACATGTGTCTTTTCATGTTGACATCTATCCACCACTGCTTCCAATTCCTGATTATTTCGTTTCAGTTCTAAAACCTCCCTCTCCAAGTCTCTTATCTGCTTTAGGCTTTTGCCTAAGTTATCCTAAAGCAGCAAGAGTAAAATTAGGTGTACATCAAAAAATAATTTGATTCTATTCACATAGGTTTCTAATACTATAGCTTCACTTTTTGCACCAGAACTTGCTGGGACATGTTTTGGAGACCGCTGTCTCCAACAACCTATACTCCATCCAGCCTTAGATCCGCACCTTGTATCCCTCCGCGATAACCTGATGTTATCACCTGCGACTAACACAAAACAAACGCCATGTGGATTCATACCTCGTATTTATGTTGCAACAGGACGATATTTACTCAGGAATTTTAGAAATATCGCGTTACATTTAAGTAGTCTTTTCCAGGGTTATCGTACATCTTGAAAACTCACAGATAACCGCCAATATTTAAGGTACTATATTTTATGGTGTGCTTTGGTTTCGGCATATTGCGAGTGCATTGTTGATGGCTTGTGTTTACATCAAGTGCAGATCTAACGGTGGAGCGATTATAGATTTAATTCTGCACTTGCTCCTATGACTTGTAGATGGCATTTTCTGGCTGGATTACTGTATAGAGAACACACCAAAAGTCAACTGTGACACCTTTACCCCATTATAATACTTTCTGGTTACTTTTGGTAACCTTTCGTCTATTTAGATGACATCAATACCAGCAACTGCTCTTAGAAGATAGCTCAGATAAAATACAGCTATAACTAGTGTAAATTGTAGTTCTTACGTTGGTGATACAGGTATTATCTTACAGGTAGTTTAACAGTTCAGTTTAAATGGTTGTACAGATAGCAGTGTGTCTCATGTGTGTATATATAAGTACATGGGCATCACAAAAGGGCGGGGCGGGGGGGAGCAAGAGGTCTGCGACGCCCCTTGGAAGTTAATGAACTTAATATGCAATCAATTACTGACTATTAAACTATTATTTTAATAATTATTTATTTATGCCAACAAACTTACTGTTGGTGTTTTTAAACACATAAGCCGAGTGTGGCCAAAGTTCCAGTTCTACCTCTCAAATATTATTTTAATTTTTATCTAAAGATCAATTTTTATTTAGCACAAATTAATATGGTTATCTGCAACAATACTATAACTTTGACAAAAAAAAAATGATAAATTAATATTATCTGATTGCAAACTTCCAGTATGTAGCTCCCACCTGGAAGAGTGTGCCTATGCCTATGTTTAAATATATGTTATTGCTTTAGTGCCTAAATTAAATGTTTCACACTTCCTCATTGTTGGCTTTACAACACAATTCATATTAGTAGATGCAATATGATATACTTAACCTGCAAAATGTTGTTTCGAAACAAGATTTTCAAAATAGGCTTTACAGACTAGTTTGATACTAGTAAATCCCATTGTAAAGTTAGCAAGCAGTACTCTGATTTAGTGTAATCTTAACCATGTTAAAACTTTTGGGAGCTCCCCTTAAACTGTTTACCTTATACAATGAGAACATTTTCATATGTGACATCAAAGCAGAATAAATTGCATTTATTTGTATGTCTGAATAATTTTTTCCAAAATGGAAAGTTCTGTCAGTTTTTTAAAGGCCCTTTCTCGTTCTGCCAATGATCTGCAGACCAAAAGTTCTTTGCAACTGTAGATTTCTATGTTTGTTTATATTTCACATTTCTTAGGTTATTTGTTGTATGTCCTGCTGTAGTATATCTGACATTACATGGTTAGGTTTTAAAACTCCAATAATGAAATTTAATTTGACTACCTGCATTAACCTCTTTGATAATAGACACACAGTCTGTGACCATGTAGAAAAATAATGTTCTTATTTGCTCACAATAAAATTCTAGCAATTTCCTTTCTTAAATACAGTTATTTGTCATGGCCTACTTAAACGTACAAAGGAAATTACAGTCAATTTTGCTAGACGAGGTTTATTAAAATACGTTGTAATTGTTATCTCAATCATATTGCAGCTTTATAAGCATATTTGTTTCTCTTTTGTATTGCTGTGTGTTAATATTTCACATGGATGCTGAGCTGTCATGGCATGTAATACGTCCTGTGATTGGTGATCAGAGGATGTGGTCGGTGAATTTATTTTGATAATTCTCCCGGTCAGGTCGGTGAGACCCGTAAACCAACGACAGGTGTGGTCCTCCAGACATTCTGGGGGTTGTGAGAGAGCGATGTGACCGCCAAAACATAAAAATATGGTGCTTTCTAAAAAGCGGTTACTATTACTGCTATTGCTCTCTTCAATATCAGTGAAAAATATTGGAGAGCAAGAGGATTAATGACTTCATTGTCAGAAATCCAGCATTAGCCAACAACAACATTTCTTAGGTGTTCTTCAAACTTTGTATCTAATTTCATAAATACCAGAAGTTTTTCCCACTGGAATTTTGTCCTTGGTGCTTGAGCACAAGGCAAAGAGGAATGAACATGTGGACAAGGTTTAAAGAACACATGAGAAATATAAAATATAAATGAACAGAAAAATCAGCAGTTGCAGAGCATTTTTGATCTACAGATGATCTACTGAATGAGAAATCTAAGCTTTTAAAGGCCCTTAGAAAACCAGCAGAATTCTCTATTTGGAAAAAATTATTGTTGTTGTTTATTTGCTAATGCTGGATTTCTGACAATGAAGGCATTAATCCTCTTGTTCCTCAATATTTGTCACTGATGGAAGGGGCGCTAGAATGGGAAAAATGATATATTCATACAAAAAAATAAACACAATTTATTAAACTTTGATGCCCCTTATAAAAAAGATCTCATCATACAGTATGTCCAGCCAGCAAATGACATCTACAAGTCACAGGAGAAAGCACAATGGCGAGTATAGACTGATGTCTAGATGACATTCTCCAAAACATGTCCCAGCAAGTTCTGGTGTACAAATTGAAGTTAAAGTAATGAAACTAAGTATGAATGTCAAAAGAAAAAGCTTTACTGTGTTTTCCAAAGAAAGATTTATAAATTTGACGCTACTTTGTGCTGTGAAGGAAAAGGACTAATCTGACATTCAAATACAATACTATATAAATTAACTGCAATAATCTCTCTCTCACTCCCTCCCTCTGATACAATTATTGGTTCTTAAAGACACTCGAAATCATACAATATCAAAATATAGAATTAATAAAATGTGGGACACACAAATACTTTTATGGATATCAGGTCTTGAAATGCAAATTGCTTAACTATGCTTTCATTAGCCTTTCAAGGTTAACTCAGTTACTTAAGGAAACAGAAAAGAAAAAAAAGAGGCATGTCATACCTGTATTTTACTCACTCTTGCAGAGTTCTCTTTTACAGTAGAACTGCACTCTGCTTCAACTGCCAGTGCCATATGATCTATATCTTTCAATTCTTTTTCTAGCTGTTTATTGTGTTCAGCTAACTTCACTGCTTGAGCCATTGCTTCATGTTGTTTTGCTATAGCCTCTACAAAAGGGAACTACTGTTAACAACTTTCTCAACTTTCTTTTGAAGCATTTTCATCTCTTAACCCACTAAATACAAGGGCTATTCATAAAGTTACTTCTGTTATCATACAGTGAACACATTAATCATCATAGCAACATTCTGTAGCTTGTTAAATTATATTTCAAATAGCAGTGGTATAAAAACCATGCAATTATTATATCCTGAGCTGCACTTATTCAAAATCAATGTTGCAATCCAGAGCCCTGTAGATATAAGAAATGCTTTGTGATAAAATTTTTTATAACAAAAAACTGTAAACCGGCTAAAACCCAATGACAACTTTGCGAAGTAGATTAAGCATTATGAATGATGGTGGCATAATACAGCAGGCATCGCAAGTTTACAAAGGTCACTGACAGTTTTGAGAACAAATGCAATAACATTTTAATAATTTATATCTAATCATTGCGATTTTTGAAAGTATTCTCCATTGCATTCTATACGTCTCATCCTTTCAAACCATTTTTCAAATGCTGAATGCTAATCCTCTTTGGAGAGAGATCAAGTACATTCTTCATAAGCAACATTGCAGTTTCAGGTGATTCAAGTCATTAACCTTGAATTTTTTCTTTTATTTTGGGGAAGAGAAAAAAGAATCACTTAGGGCTAGATCTGGAGTGTAGGGAAAATGAGACAGGTATTTGAGTCTTGACTCCTGCAGAAATTGAGTTGTTCCTTGTGCAGTGTAGACAGAAAGAAAGTGTCATGGTGCAACAAAGTTCCATGCAGACCAATCTTAAGGCTAGTTCACAACCAATGACAACAGGAACCATAACTAACAAGAGATTTGAAATACATGTATTCAAATGGAGTGTTCACAATCAACAGCAAGCCTTAATGGGCTCTGGGAACAGAAGTTTTGGCCAAGATTCAACTTTGGTGTTCCCATTAATGGGCATGGTATATTAGATCCACTAAGTGCATATTAAAGACTTCTTCTTCTTCCTTTATGGTAGAAATTCTTCATAGCAGACATAATGTAAACAACTGCTAGAGCTCTCGCTAGTCGTGATTCAGGGAAAGCATTTTATATAACAATAAAGAAGAACAAATAACTTTAATGAACGCTAGGATGCTAAAGGATTGACATTTGCTGATTTCTCAGAATTGGAAATAGGACTGATGCTTCCTGTTTTCTTGAAATTGGAAATATGCAATAGCTTTACATTTAGATCATTTTATCAAAATTTGGTGTTGGTTCATCTGTTCTTATGTTGGCTGAATTGGAGAGCAGGTTACAATTTTTTCATTGGCCAAAAGAAATAATTCACCTCCCTATACGTAATATACACTATCTATTCCCACTGCCGTTAGCAGACTGTTGTGAACCAAAATGCTCATGCTGTTCCGGTTGTTGTTGGTGATGTTAATGGGTAGTTGTGAACCAATGTTTAGGATGCTTTGTTCTCAGTTCATTGAAGACTTGTAGACATTTTATGCTATACCATCTGGCAGTGACAGCCTTTTGTCCCTCAAGTGGAATTGTTACAATACAGCCACCAGCTGAGAAGAATAAACAGATCTTCTTGTCAACACTTTTTGCTTGCCTCTCTTTTATTGGGGAACCTCTTCTGGAAAGACCCAGATTGATGACTGTCACTTGGTTTCTGAATAATACTGTTATATTCAGCTTTATTGACCTGTTGTGAAGTCAAATATGTTTTGGATCTTCCTCCATAAAATTTTTCTATCATTTCCTGATACCATTGAACACATGCCTGTTTCTGCTCATTTGCAAGGAGGCGAGGGATCCAACAACTGCAGAGCTTCCTGACCTGAAGTTTCTCTTTAAGGACTGCTCTCAGTGCTACTGATTCAATACTTAGGCCTTCATGGGTCTGATGTAACATTTGCAAATCTAGTCTTAACTAGTAGTTTAATAGACGTTTCATTTTTAGTCTGAGTTTCTTACTCTTTTTCTATTATGTTCAAATTTGTTTATTGTTTATTCAGTTTTATCACTTGTACGCTTGATTAATATACAGTTTGCAATGTCTTGTCTTCAATAATAGCTTAATAGATAGTTTATTTTTAGTTTCTTTGTATTCCTTCTTGTTTTGCATTTAGTCAAGCTTGTATAAATACATTACATGCATTTACTGTAATTGGAGTTTTGCTCTGTTGTAGCATAAATGTATAAATAAATATGTGCAACAATTGTCTACCCAAACATGCACTTTGTTTTCACCATATTTTCATCCATTGTTGCTGAAGCTGGCCATGCTGTGCAATTTCTATCTTTGAAGGAATTCCTTCCTCTTCTAAACTCTGCTAACCATTGATACATGGTGAATTAGGAAGAGCAAAGATCCCCAAATGTACAGTGCAGTCTCTCAAGGCATTTTCTTTCCTTAAACTGATAAAAGTCCTCAAAAATCACAGTGTGGAAATGCTCTAGCTTGAGATCCATCGTAGCATCTGGCATAGCAATACCTGGATGTATTGTACATACACAGCAGTGCTGATGCTACACATTGTTGGAGCATGCTTCAGGCTTACACATTACTATCTGAAGCTAGGAAGAACTGTTAAGATTAAAAGGAGAAGCATATAGTGATGTCCTGATCATCGTGAAGGTTTTTAGTTACTTTTATATATTCAGGTAGACCATCACTTGTAGTTGTAGATAAACAGGAGCGCTTTCGTGGAGGTTACGTCCACATCCTCAGCCAGTAGCAACTGTTGTTTTAAGTCCGAGTTTGGTGCCTTGTACACTCTCCTTTGCTCTGGTGGTAGAACTTGCAAACACAATCAAATCTGGTGCAGAGGGAATTTCAAAATTGCAGACATGACTGGAGTTTAAGTGAATAAAATATTTCTCCCAAAGGTCCAAATCTAATGCAGAAGTGGCTGGTTTTAGCAGTTTGATGTTGTTTCCAATGTTGTGATTCTCGTTCCAAAAATGGTGTGCCACTGCAGATTTCTCACACTGTTTGTTGAGAATGTGTCTCCTGTGTTCTTTTAGTCTAATATTCAGGTTCCTTTTTGTTTTACCTATGTAGAACTTCTCACAATCGTCACAATCTCCCCGTAAAGCTGGGAGAACCAATAGTCACAATGAGAAATAAACCTGCTGGCATTCAGAACTGATTTTAAATGTTAATGAAGATATTAGAGAAAACCACCAATTATTTTTTGGAGCTCTCCAACCACTTTCTGCAGGTTTGTCATACTCTGTTTCATAAAAGATTGCAAAGATTAAGGAACTGGAAATTTTGTTCCTTTTGGATACCTCAACTTCTTTCTGAACAACACAAGGCTCTTAATCTATTAGCACTTTCTTGAGTGCTATGGAACAGAAGGTGATGAATTTGTGATCCATAGAGATCTGACTTTGTTCTGTTATGTGAATGCAGGAACAAAAAATTAATAAAATCAGTAGTGAAACCGTACCAAATCACCAAAACCAATCAAATTCTGGCAAACATTTTCCACTTGAAAACATAGCAAGTCTTCTGGATCAGAAGTTTTACTAGTGGAGTTTTAGGAAAGGGAGTCACTGTCACTGTTATCACTAAACTACCATTAGACAATATATGTCAATCAGAACAATGCTGAGGCATGTTGCCTAAGCATTTTCTACATGACACTAACGCTATAGCACAACAGCACTTTCTGGGCCAAGGTCTACTACTCAGCCACTATGTTCTCCACCTCCACCCATCACAGGTGTCACAAGTGAGGTGCAGTACTAGAAAGTGGGATGTAGTCAGTACCCCAGTCCCTCCTGGCCAGTATATGCGATCTTTGCAACCAGAGGCTGCTACCTCTCGATCAAGTAGCTTCTCAATTGGCTCCTTCGGAGTCTAACAAGGCTGAGTGCACCCCAGACCAAGAATTAAAGTGGGAGAAAAGCCCCATGTCAGTACCAGAAATTGAACTTGGTAAGCAGCAGTGCTATCAGCGAACCAAGGAGACAACACCTCATATGACTTAGTGTACTGTCGGAAAGCTGCAAAAAGTTCAAATGGGAAGTTTTGGCCACACCTCATACAGCCCTGATTTTGCACATATAAATTACCTTCCCTTCATGCACAATAAGATAGGCTTGCATTGCAGTGCTTTGGTTCTGACACAGAGTTGCAGTTTGGCATCATAGGTTGGTTGCGGTCACAGCCAACACCATTCTATGACACCAACATTGCCAAGCCTCTTGAATGCCATGATAAGTGTCTGAACATACCCAAAAATTATGTAAAGAAGTAAAACAAAGCTTGCTATTTTAAACTAAAATAAATTATTTACTGTCATTGATGTTTTTGTTAAAATAAACTGGAAGTAACTTTATATATAGCTTTCATATTATAATTATAAAATAAACCTGATTACCTCTTACTTCCTTCTTCAAATCTCTATTTGCCTTTTCCATTACTCTTACTTGCTCTGTTAATTTATTAAGCTCATGATTCAGTTCTTTACAATTACAACTGTCTCTGGAAATGGCAGATATACTTCGACCCTCTCCCAATAGAGTACTGAGCCGCTGAATTTCCTTGTCCCTATTTTCCAGCTGAAAAATAGAATGCATTTTGTTTTATTTATTACCAGTGGTCAACAGAAAACTACTAATGTACAAATTTACCTCCTCATGGATCATTTCTAGGCTCCAGATGTTTGGTTTAAACCAATTTTTTTCCTCGCTATTACATGAGCCATTTTCATGATATAAATATGTTTTACACTTCCTGAGGCTAAGCAAAATTAATTTCATAGGACTTAAACATCTAAAAATGAGAGTTGCAACCTCAAATGCCCTAAAGTGCTGTTTTCAGTTCTTCAAATAGGAACTGTGTATTTATTTGAGGATCCACTTATTGTTGCTTCTATAGCATACATCAAGGCACATTATAAATATATACTAGAACCTATCCTCTGCTGGGAAAGCGCAATCCTGCCATTCAAAGGGGCTTTGAATATCATTGGCAATGTTTCCAGCAAAGAAATACCTGCACCAGTGAAAGTAGCATGTTCTTCAAAGTTGCAGAGAATTACTAGACATAATCCTGTTATGGATACATCAAGCTGCAGAAAGAAAAAATGTATAAGAAAATTAGCTCTACAGTGTGGAGCCCTAACATCTAAGACCTATGCTCCAATAATGTTATGTTCTCTTGAGAGAACCATTCCTTCAACATAACAATGTGCTGCATGATAACAGGAAACCGATCATGCCAGAAAAATCTGAGCATTGTAGTTACTTATCACAAACTGAGTGAGGTGGCACAGAGGCAATGTGTGCGACTTGCATTCAGGAGGTCCTGGGTTCGATCCCACTCTGACTTGGGCTTTTCTGTTGTTTCCCATTGTCATTTGGGCAAATGCTGGTGTACTTAATTTCATACCATGGTTTCCTTCCCATAATTTCCCTTCATTTCATTTTCTTGTTATCTTTTAGGTGTGCTTTCAAGTGCATAGTAGTGGTGGTGTCAGACAGCATGGATGCTTGTAGCGTATTGTAACTATTGGTGTATTGGTGCTAGCTGGCATTGGGCAGTCACTGAAGAGATCTCAGCACTTGTTAGGGACTACTGTGCATCTCTGTGGGTCGCCTTGCTGCAGCCCTGTGGAACCCTTTGGTTCCCTCACTTCATCCCTGCCTCCTGGAGGGTGTTAGATACAATAGATCTGTGTAAGTCACAGTGCATGGATATCCCCTTCTGTATATACCCTTACTTATTTCAAAGAAAAAGGGGAAAAAAACAAATAAAACTGTAAAATCTATTCAGTCTGTATTTTCTTATGAGTAGTTTCTGATAGGGTAAACACTTGGGGAAATGTGCCTTTAAATAAGTCTTACTACAATGAGAAAGACAGAAAGTGATAACAGGAAACATTTATGCCAGACAATTATTTAGACATGCTTCTAGTGATCTACTGCATTCTTAACAAATACAAACAAAATAAATAGCAAAATATATTCTGTGTGTTTTATGATGGTTATTAATAAAATGCAATTAAGTGAAATAAGGCTATAAATGAATGTTGATAAAATAACAGAAAAACTGTTAGTTTAGCATTAAGAATAACATTTATTTTTTCAACTTAAAAAATTGAAATCTGACATGTGGTCAAAAATACAGAAAATTGTTGATGGTAGTAATAATGATTCATAGTAGCAATAGATATATTTAAGGGCATTCAACTACTAGGGTCATCAGTGTCCTTATAAAACGAATCAATAATTACAACAACACTGTTTTCAAATTTCTATGAAAGGAAGATAGAAAATAAAAATCCTATCAAAAATCACAAATGTAAATAAATATGCAAAATTAACCGTGGGGAAAAGTCAGAATTTAAAAAAAGGTTACAAAGACACCAACAAATATGAAAACTCAATATCTACAATACTAAATTCTTATTTGGAAGTTTACCATCGATAAATATTTCAAAACACTTTCAATTGCTTAGTTATTGTCCGCTTGGACCTCTGCAAGACCTGACGGACAGCTTCAGATTCCTGAAGGTGTGCCAGGGAAGCATACTTTGTTGTATACTAGTCATTAAATTTTCTTTGATCCACCTTTATAGGTTGGTTAAGGATTGTTGCATGGTCTTTTTTAGTTCTGTACTATTGTTTTTTTGGTTCTGAAGTCCACATTACTAAGTCATCAGCAAATAGTGCACACTTCACATCTGATTCTTCTATTTGTGGTGGCAGATCGTTAATAAATATATTAAAATCTGTAGTGCTGAGCACTGCACCTTGTGGTGAGCCATGGTGTACTTGTTTATGTTTTGATATATTTCTTCCATATCTGGTAGCAATAAAGCGTTGTGTTAGGAAATGACATAGCCATGAAAACATTGAACTTTGTATCCCCATTTTTTTTTACTTTCCTTAGTAGTTTTGTTCTGCATATAGAATCATATGTATTTTGGAAATCAATAAAAACTGTTGCATAATCTTCTTTTCTATCGAAGGAGTCTTTGATTCCTGACTAAGAAGTAAGACTTGTTCATTTGTAAAGTGGAGCTCTGTGAATCCATCTTGACATGGGGAATTTAAATTTTGTGATTCTAGAAACCAATTTAACCTCTTTGACACCATTCTTTCCATCACTTTTGCTATTGTGCTAGTAAGAGCTATTGGCCTATAGTTTTTTATTTCTGATGCTGTTTTATTTTTCTTCAAGAGTGGGGAATCATTGCCTTTTGCCATTCGGCAGGTACAATGGTTGTAAATGTTGTTAGCTAATGGTGGATTTCTGACAATGAAGCATTAATCCTCTTGCTCTCAATATTTTTCATTGATGGATGGCACGCTAAAAGTGGCCGTACATATTTGAAAGTGATCTTGTCCATTTCCTCTTGCAGATTACATAGAGGACAGAGTGGTGAAGAATATATCCCAATTCTGTTTAAATGTTTTGCCAGACAATCATGTCCTGTAATCAACCTGATGGTTGCAACTGCCGCTTTTCAAGCCTACTCAGGAATTACTGTTTGAATGTTTGGTAGTTCCCATCTTTTATTTTTTGATTTTTCAGAGTAATATTTTGCAATAATTTTTTTGGAATTCAGAGTTGACTAATCTTTTAGCTGCATATAAGGGTAGATTAACTATAGATTTCTGTACACTGCCGGTACCCTTTTTAGCAAGAAAATCAGCTTTCTCATTACCACTCAGTCCACAGTGAGGTGGTATCCATTGGAAGACTAGGTGTTTCTGAAGTGCTGTTAGATGGGTAAGGATTTTCCAACGTTCTATAATTGTTTGATTTTTTGGTGACAACTTGGAAGTAATTGCTATAATTGCTGCCCTGGAATCTGAGAGAATAACTGCTAGATGAAAATGTGAAATTCTATACAACAGATTTTGTAGGATCATTTGAATTGCTTCAATTTCTCCACCAAAGTTTGTAGTTCTATAACTTAAAGATTTGTAATAGGAAAAGAGGTGACACGTGACTCCAGCCCCTCCTCCATCTCGGTTTGATATCAATGATCCATCAGTATAAATGTAGAGCCATTCGTGTTCTGGAAATCTAGTATGGATTGTCTCTAATGCCAATAAGTTTAGAACACTAGTTGGAGTATCAAAACACTAGTTGGTTGTAAATGTTGAGTAATGTATTTCTGGCTTTCACATCTGATTGCTTTATTAACTCAGGATGTATATTATCTGGGCCAGGAGCTTTAGTATATTTAATTTTGTCAATAGCTACATTTAGTTCTGCCTTACTTACTTCAGGGGTCTCCATCTAGGGGATATGTGAATGGCAACCACAAGGTACCCAAGCTGAGCAGAACATTACTTCCACTTACTGGTGTTTTGCTCCTCACTGTAACTTTTCTATCTGACCTTACCTTGGTCATCTCTTGTTCTCTTCTGACCCCGATGCTATTAGGGTTCCTGAGGGCTAGGGAGTCTTTATTTTTCCAGCCTCTCCATTTCTCTAATTTCTCTATAAAACCTTAACCCCTAACATGCTGACCTGTCATGGCATGTAATACGTCCTCTGATTGGTAATCAGAGGATATGGTCTGTGAATTTATTTTGATAACTCTCCCGGTCAGGTCGGTGAGACCCGTAAACCAACGACACGTGTGGTCCTTCAGACATTCTGGGGGTTGTGAGAGAGCGATGTGACCGTCAAAACATAAAAATATGGTGCTCTCTAAAAAAACGGTTACTATTACTGCTATTGCTTTCTTCAATATAAAATTATGAAATATGACTCGAGGGGTAAAATGTTCCGGAGTTAAAATAGTCCCCCATTCGGATCTCCGGGTGGGGACTACTTCTCGAGAACCAAAACATTATATTAATAGAAGATCTAACATCAGACTTCTACAATGGAATGCGGGTGGTCTCACACAAACAAAAAGAGTAGAACTGAATAAAATTGTATTTGACTATAAAATTGATATGTTTGTCATACAAGAAGCAAATTTAACAAATGACCAAATTAAATACTTCAATTTTACTGGATTTTTACTACACTTACTACCCAAAAATAGACAGATAAGTAGTGGAATATTAGTTGGAGTCAAAAAGGATATTAAATCCTCCTTTGAAATTGTTAAAGAAATGAATAACACAGATAAAAGTAAATTAATAAAGCTAAATTTTTGGGATAACAAAACACATCTACATTTATACAGTATTTACAATCCTCCCAGGAATGAACCAGATCTCTCACATATTGACCAATTAAATAAAACAATCGTAATTGGAGATTTCAATGGCCATTCCAAAAGATGGGGTTATGAAAAAGTGGATTCTACAGGGAAGATAGTGGAAGAATTTTTGAATACCACAACTTTTGAACTGATTTATAGTAAAGAAGATCCCACAACCTTCATAATTTACTCTGGAGCAAGCAGTAACCCAGACCTCTTGTTAGCTACAACATATATTGGTTCAAAAATTAAAAAACAAGTTATAGAAGATCCAAGTTCTGGTCACAGAGCAGTAATTGCTGATATAAAACTAGAGAATACAAATAACAGTCAAGGTCTTACGAATCTGTATTGGAACTTCAAAAAAGCAGATTGGAGCAAATATAAAATTGAATTAGAACATAAATTTAAAGAACAAACTCACAGCTACATGAACAACCAGATCATATGAATAAAAATTTCTGTAAAGTCATCCTAGAAACTGCAAAAAAACATATTCCTCGTGGAAGAATTAAAAATTTCAAACCCTTTTGGAACCCCCAGTTAGAAGAACTGAAAAAGCAAAGGGATATAGCTAGAAATACAGCTGAACAAACAAAAAACATATCAGATACACAAATATGGAGGAAGAAATGTGCCTCACTAAAAAAAGAAATTAATACTGCTAAAAGGAATCACTTTAATAATTTCTTAGAAAAAATGGATTATAGGACAGATGGTAACAAAGCTCATAAGTTCATAAAAAATGTCAAGGACAGGAAAGGAAACAACAGCACACCTATCATACACAACAATAAAATGTTAGTAAATGATGCAGTCATAGCCGAAACATTCAATAAATATTATGCTAATGTACACAAAGTAACAAGAAATAATAAAAAGGAACGTAAAGAATTTAAGAAAGATTCGAAACAAGAAAGAGAATGTAATCCTAACACTCAGTGCAATATCTTTTTTCAAAATTTTAATATGCAAGCATTGAACATTGCAATAAATAATCTAAAAAACAAAAAGTCTCCTGGACCAGACCACATACATCCAGAGTTCATAAAAAACCTTGGAAAAACAGCAAAACAACAACTACTGAAACTCTACAATCTATCCTGGAAAACCACTGTACCTGCTGAATGGCGAAAAGCAATAATTGTCCCACTCTTGAAGAAAGACAAAACAGCATCAGAAATAAAACATTATAGACCAATAGCTCTTACCAGCATAATAGCAAAAGTGATGGAAAGAATGGTGTCAAACAGGTTAAATTGGTTCCTAGAATCACAAAATTTAATATCCCCATGTCAAGCTGGATTCAGAGAGTTCCACTCTACAAATGAACAAGTCTTACTTCTCAGTCAAGAAATCAAAGACTCCTTCAATAGAAAAGAAGATAATTTATCAGTTTTTATTGATTTTCAAAGTGCATATGATTCTATATGCAGAACAAAACTACTAAAGAAAGTAAAAAAATAGGGATACAAGGTCCAATGTTTTCATGGCTATGTCATTTCCTAACACAACGCTTTATTGCAACCAGATATGGAAGAAATATATCTAAATACCAACAAGTACACCGTGGCTTGCCACAAGGCGGAGTGCTCAGCACAACACTTTTTAATATTTATTTATGCCAACAAACTTACTGTTGGTGTTTTTAAACACACAAGCCGTGTGTGGGCATTCTGGCAGTTTGTCACAATAGCTCAGTGGTTAGAGCGTCCGCCCGGCAAGCGGAAGGTCTGTGGTTCAAATCCCAGTTGTGGCATTGAATTTTTAAGTTCCAGTTCTACCTCTTAAACTTTTTAATATATTTATTAATGACTTGCCACAACAAATACAAAAATCAGGTGTGAAGTGTGCACTATTTGCTGATGACTTAGTAATGTGGACTTCAAAACCAAAAAGCAAAAGTATAGAACTAGAAAAAACCATGCAACAATCCTTAACCAACTTACAAAGGTGGACCAAAGAAAATTTAATGACCGTTAATACAACAAAATCAACTACCAAATCTTTTCACTAAGAAAAAAAACCACTAAAAATAAAACTAAATTTTGAGGGTCAACAATTACCAGAAACAAAGGAAGCAAAGTATTTAGAAGTTACATTTGATACCAAACTTACATGGACCAAACAAATAGAAAATGTAATACAAAGAGCAGAGAGGCGCCTTTTACTATTAAAACATCTAACAGGAATGAAGTGGGGATGTTCCAGAGCAACTCTTAACACAACATACAATGTATATATAAAGCCATTATTTACTTACTGCAGCGAAGTTCTTGTAACAGCAAACACAAAAAAGATTCAAATCTTTCAAAACCAAAGTCTGAGATTAATTACAGGTGCTATCAAAACCACACCAATAGCAGCTATGGAAATACTAACCAACCAATACCCCATTGAATATGAAATAGAAAAAGCGGCTCTTATTCAACACGAAAAGTTGATCAGACTCCCATTCAATACATGGCACAAGAGAAATTTTACACATACACTAAAGACTCAGGAGAGCTTTCTTTCCAAAATTCAAGACATCAGGAAGAATGTACACCTTTCTAATTCAAAGGAAAACTTCATATCTAAAGTCAATCCGACACATACATTAGACATCACATATTATTTATACCTGACAGAAGAAGTTAAGAAAAGTGATACTCCAACTAGTGTTCTAAAATTATTGGCATTAGAGACAATTCATACTAGATTTCCAGAACACGAATGGCTCTACATTTATACTGATGGATCATTGATATCAAACCGAGATGGAGGAGGGGCTGGAGTCACGTGTCACCTCTTTTCCTATTACAAATCTTTAAGTTATAGAACTACAAACTTTGGTGGAGAAATTGAAGCAATTCAAATGATCCTACAAAATCTGTTGTATAGAATTTCACATTTTCATCTAGCAGTTATTCTCTCAGATTCCAGGGCAGCTATTATAGCAATTACTTGCAAAATATTACTCTGAAAAATCAAAAAATAAAAGATGGGAACTACCAAACATTCAAACAGTAATTCCTGAGTAGGCTTGAAAAGCGGCAGTTGCAACCATCAGGTTGATTACAGGACATGATTGTCTGGCAAAACATATAAACAGAATTGGTATATATTCTTCACCACTCTGTCCTCTATGTGATCTGCAAGAGGAAATGGATGGAGACCACCTTCAAATATGCCCGGCCACTTCTAGTGCCCCAACCATCAGTGAAAAATATTGGAGAGCAAGAGGATTAATGACTTCATTGTCAGAAATCCAGCATTAGCTAACAACAACAGTTCTGCCTTACTGAAGTTCCAACAAAACATGTATTAACAGATGCTAAGTTGCTATTTTTCATCTGTTTATCAAAGTTTGATGTATGCTTCTAATCCAAGTGGCGTTTGATATTGTAGCACTTTATATTTGCAAATTGAAATCTGTGTATTAAACAGCAAACCTTACTGTTATTTTAACTTACAACAAATTCTCCCTTCCTTTCTTCCACTCTTCATGAATCTTGCCATGAATGAGGTGTGTTGAAGCTGAACAGCAGTGAAGGGCAGGGATGGCCAATGGGATGAGGCAAGAACGCATTTCACTGGAGTGGCCCTTTGGGGCCAATTTTGGATATGCCTGCTTTACAAGAAGCACTTGACAAATATAATGAATTTATTTATCTTAAGCCTTATTCACTTCAGTTTAAATAGCCATAAGATACATTTCAGGGGCCAATGAAAAATCCTATTTTACTGAGTTCAACTTAACAGTAAGGTATAGAATACTATTTAAAATATATTATGGAGAAGCAGAACAAGGGGCTTCAATACTTCTTTTCTTGTATTCTGCTGCAATCTGGGTCAATAAACACTATAAGATTTATCCCTAGTTTTGCAGTACCTATATAAACAAAAGTGAATATAAGAAATTCATACTTTTGAGACAGGATATTTTAAGACCCCAAAAGAAAATCATTTATATGAATATTTGTTAAGAGTGTAATTTGTTTTTGGTGTTGGTGCGAGTTGGTTGAATGACGAATACGTGTTACTATTGTTCATTGTTACAAACAATTAAGTTTGTTTAAAGACATCATAAATATTTCCATATTTAATTTTAATATATATGTATAAATAAAAGAATTATATGTGTTTAATATTAAAGGCGAAGGGAGAATAGCTAAAGATTGCTTCCCTAACAATACGGGAACTATTTGATGAACGCATACGTGGATGTACACAAAAAGAAGGTAGCATCATGTCAAGAAGCACCTAGTTAATAGCGTCCGTGTCTTTGGTATAGATGGACGCATTTTTATGTGCATCATAAAATAGTGAAAGTAAAATTACTAAGTGTTTTAAGACTGTTAATTTGAGTAGAATAAGTGAAACATTAGCTAACTTTAACAAGTTAGTTAATACGAAGTGTGCAATTAAATGAAAGGACGTAAAATAGATGAAGTGTAACGTGATAGAAAACACATTTAGCGAAATATCGCTAAATTTTCAGACATTAAATCTCGGCGATGCTAAGGAAGTCGATCCACTGAAATAAAAGACTTGCTACTGTGATACAATTTAAACACTGTGAACGAGAAGGTGCGAATAAAATATTTCACTAAAGTTAACCCCAAGTGTATGCTCATTCCATCCAGTACCACGACCCCAGATAACGAAAGAGTCAAAAGCTCATCACCATCACAGACGATAAATTATAAAAACAGCACCACTTTCTTACATTATGATCTTTCTGTGAACACCCTGTGTATTGATAAGCTTTTAACTTCTGACTATATAATCATTTAAAATCAGAAAAAATGAAGTACCTGCTTTCGAAAAGTATCAACAACATCTGACTTCTGCTTATTTTCATCCTTAAGTTGATTAATCTCTCGCATAAGACTAGCTATCCGCTTGTCAGCTACATCCATCATGTTTGCAATACAAGGATTCTTGGCTTGTGCAGATGCACTCCAACACGTCTCTTCCCAGGGTTTTGTTGGTTTTAAAGGGTAATCCATATCTACTGTTGTTCTAACTGTACTGCTCCCAGACTTTTTCTTCCCACCTGAAGAGATTCAAAAATTAATTTTTAGTATCATTTATTTATTTATTCCAATAATAACTTAAATGTTTAATCTGTCTGCAGGAAAGCAAGACAGTCATGTTATTACAGTACAATATGGTTTACAATAAAGCACACTGAAGTTTGATTATGTTGCACTTGCAGCTTAGTAATAAAACATTAGGTATTGATGGTATTGTAAACCGTTACTTCAATTTTTAAAGGCTGTGAATGAAACATAATCAAAATGTTACTGAATACCCAAGAAAAAAACATTCCTCGTAAAACCTTATTTTCATTCAAACACAGCTAGAAAATAGTATATGAATTTTATGAAGAAGACTGAACTGGCCAATTTTGGTTAATGCAATGGAAGAAGAGCTACATTTAATGTGCATTTAGATATGGTATCTGACAAAGCTGAGAATACTGCTAAGAAAACCCAGTGACGATCATCAAGGACTTAAATGTGAGCAGAATGTCAATTCAACATATGATCCACGAAATGGATGTGCTTTCATATCATACAGATATTGGTCACTATCTGTATCTGTTTTGTGCTCATCTCTTGCAAATGAGCATCAAAATGAAGATTTTCTTACCAATTATTACTTATTTATGCCAACAAACTTACTGTTGGTGTTTTTAAACACACAAGCCGTGTGTGGGCAAAGTTTGAGAGGTAGAACTGGAACTTAAAAATTGAATGCCACAACTGGGATTTGAACCACAGACCTTCCGCTTACCGGGCGGCTGCTCTACCACCGAGCTATTGTGACAAACTATCAGAATGGCATTAAATTCTCAAACCAGTTCGTATTTCTCCTGGTAAACCACAAAGGCAGTCTCACATCAGAGACAAATTACCCCAATGGTGACTTACTATTGTAAGTACTTTATATCCCAGGATTAAATAACCTTCAGATGGTAATTATTATTTATTTATGCCAACAAACTTACTGTTGGTGTTTTTACACACACAAGCCGTGTGTGGGCAAATTTGAGAGGTAGAACTGGAACTTAAAAATTCAATGCCACAACTGGGATTTGAACCACAGACCTTCCGCTTACCGGGCCTTTGTGGTTTACCAGGAGAAATACGAACTGGTTTGAGAATTTAATGCCATTCTGACAGTTTGTCACAATAGCTATGCTGTCCACAGACTGACAGACTGACACACAGACACACACACGGACCTTTTTCTAAAAACACTTTTTTTTTTTGGATTCAGGGGGTCTCAAAACATATATTTCCGGTGAAATCTCGACATCGAATTTTTGGGTGGAATACAATACTTCCCCGACTTACCAGTAGAGAAAGTAATAATGGGTTGTTTTAAAAATCTGGAATAATAAAGATATTTCAGAAGACAACTCTCAAAAAAAGAACTTTAAAAGAGTATTTGCAATGAGTTTAAAATAAATGGATATAACAAGTACCGGGAGAGCAAAACCCTCCAAACAAACTAGGTGGTGTTTTGCCTGTCGGCATGCTCAGTACTCAATGCCGTCTATCACTATTATAGAAAGGTGCAGACGAAACTCTACAACATTTTTAAAACTACTTTTAAAGGCTTTACTGACCAAATTTATGAAAGATGCCAAAACTGGTCACCGTCATCCATACATACATTTTTGGGCACCTCTTTAGGGAACTATCCATCAGTCGTCATAGTTCACATTGAGAGATGCTAGCAATTTGTGGTGGATATTTTATTTTAATTCTTCCAGGTTGTGTGCATTTGTCTTGTACACTTTATGTTTTAAGTTACCCCAGAGATAAAAACCCTTACTGGAGCTCTGAGAAAACTTTCTCTGCTAATGGTACACCATACAGCAGATTTTTTGTCATCAAGGGTTACTTCATGAACAATATTAGGTTCTCAGTTATAACACCAACTCTTTTTGGGTCAACAGTGGATACATGAATATAATTTTCCTCCCTTTTTTTTTTTAGATAATTAACAGACAGGGAGCATAATTTTGTCTTTTTTCAGCAAGACTCTGCAACAGCTCATACGGCCAACCTTTTGATGAGAACAATTAAAAGTGTTATTTATTTATGCCAACAAACTTGCTGTTGGTGTTTTTAAGCACACAAGCCATGTGTGGGAAATGTTTGAGAGATAGAATTTTTCAATTCCAATTCTACCTCTCAAATTGAAAGTGTGTGTCAGGACAAAATTATTAGTAGAGATTTATGGTCCCCTGACCTAACCCTCTGCAATTTCTCTCTCTAGGGTAACTTAAAACATAAAGTGTACAAGACAAGTGCACACACCCTAGAAGAATTAAAACAAAATATCTGCCAGGAAATTGCAAGCATTTCTTAACGTAAACTACGATGAGTGACGGATAGTTCCCTAATGAAGTGTCAAAAATGGATGGGTGACGGTGACCAGTTTCAGCATCTCCTTTCATAAAATTGGTAAGTAAAGCCCTTAAAAGTAGTTTCAAATATGCATGGTTTCATCTATTGATAGCGGCAGGTGGTAACGAGCGCTGAGGAAGCGGACAGGCAAAACAAAGCACAGCCCATTCTGAGGTTTTTTGCTCTCCCAGCAGTAAGCTACACTCAACACACAGGACCAAACATTTTGCAAAGACAAAGTTTCTGATGACTCAAGCTTAAAGCATACTGTGAATTCAAATCCAAAGGTTTTAAAACATGAGATAGAAAAGCAGGAACTAGTCATATGGAAACAAGTCTTTCTTATTTAAAATGTTTAACATCGTTTTTAACCAATAAGGTCTGAAGAGACTGAGAATAAAATGAATGAGAAAATGCTCAAGGAGCCCAAGCTCTATATGTAGAACTGAGGGTTACCTGACATTTGCGTCCTCAGAATAAGAAGACATCCTGGAAGTAACTGTGTCCAGCCAATTCACCCAACCAAGACTCAAATTAAGGCTGTACAAACTAGGAGGCAGACATTCATGTTGGAGATGGAACATACAGGAATATAGCCATATCTGCAAGGATAAGGGAAGAGCTTTTAACATTGAAATTCCTCAAGTAATTTTTTCAGCAATCTTTGAAAACCACCGTTAAGAGGCAAATCTAGAGGGGTGCTCCACCACAATAATAGCAACAATGATGCACAGCAAATTAAGATTGGTTTAATGGTGATGAAGATATCTCTAAAAGTTGCTGTAGTTAGTTATATGCATGTGATGTAAATAGTCATTAATTCAGTCAGTTTGTAATTCCAGAAATATTAAGTTTCAAGACAGGACATACTGAACTATAAGAACAAGTGATTCCTTTCAGTTTATTGTTTAATTGCAATTTTATAATGAGAGTCTAAGTTAAATTAAAGAACACATATACGAGTTTGTTATATGTTACATTAAATGCATCTAATATGTTCACAAGCACAAAAACGTTATGGCTTATGCCCCATCAAGATGGCAAAACAACTTAACTATATTTTCCTCCAACATTTCAGAGCCATTACTCTTGTTAAACTACAATAACCAACTACACATCCAAGCACATAGTAAAAAGCACTCGTATCACTTTCATTGTTACAAAATGTCTAGCAAGCCAATTAAGCAAGGCATAAATATGTGGAGACAAACTACTATATTCAATCTTACAATATAAAAATATTTTTAACTCAAATGGGATAGTCAAAAAGCTTTTTGCATATGATACGTATTTCCATAATCATTGTGCTTACCAAAATGTTAAAAATTCATTTTTAGGTTCTCTTGCAGTCATGAAATTTGGCAATGGCCATTTGTATTAAATGATATTGAAACTGCAAGTTTCTGCAAAGAAAATATTTTTATTAGAATGATACCGCATAAGAGACTTTTCAAATTTAGATTAAATAAACAGAAACATCTTATTTGCAAATAACTATAAAGAGTTATTATCATGTACCTAAATATGAAAATATTTATGTAAATAAAAGATCTATAAGCAGGTAAATGAGTTGGTTTGAACTGAAACAAGCTGTTCATCACTTTACTAACAGAAAAAGAAAACATTCTAAAAACTGTACTGTATTAAATTATACAATTTATTGCACCTAAATAAAATGTTGATATTCTGGATGTTAATAGAGTCTAGAGAAGCATTATAGATAAAATTAAGAAGGAAAGGGGTAAGCAAAACATTTATACAATTATTGCATAAGATATATCAGGAGAATGAGTTCTGTGTAAAATTGCCAGACAATGAAGAATTGGAATGTGTACAGAGCATTTCAGGAGTAAGACAGGGATGTAAACTCAGTCCAGTGTTATTTAACCTATTTATAGATGATATTATAGAAGAGATAGGAAAAGTTAATAAACATGCACCAGTTATAGTCGGTGCAGCTTATTGAGATACCCCAAAAAAACAACCTTGACATGAGAGGTAGAACTGGAACTTAAAAATTCAATGCCACAACTGGGATTTGAACCACAGACCTTCCGCTTACCGGGCGGCTGCTCTACCACTGAGCTATTGTGACAAACTGCCCGAATGGTATTAAATTCTCAAACCAGTTCTGAATTTTTAAGTTCCAGTTCTACCTCTCAAACATTGCCCACACACGGCTTGTGTGTTTAAAAACCCCAACAGTAAGTTTGTTGGTATAAATAAATAATAATTAACCTTGACATTTTTCCATTATGATGCAGTCTGGTTATATTTGGTGATATCCCATCAGTTGGGTTGCATTAGTGCCGCCTACTGTTTGTAACATATAACCATGGTAAAGCTATGACCATAGTTGGTGGTATTGCATCTGTTATGTTGCCAGTTTATCAACATGTTGCAGAGAGGCCAACCGATAGATTTTAAAACAAGATTCTGTTTAGACGCCGTATTAATTAATTAATCAATCAGAGGGCATAATGCTCATTTTTGCGTTATTCTTTTTAATTGTTTTATAACAATATATGCAATTATAGTTAGTGTTGTTATTTTTGTATTCGCTACACAGTAGTACATCTCGTATATATTACGATATTTAGTGCTCAGAAGTAATTTTATCTAAAAGTGTTACTGCTAAACAAGATTTACCGAAGATGAGTAGATTCATCATGTGTTGTGTGGTAACGATGTTCAAGCATTAGTATTGTTTGAAAGCATGTTACTTTAACACTGTGATATTTGAGGTTAGAAGTGGTTTTATTATGTATGTCAGCACGACTGCATTTTGTGATACTTCCATCAGCTGTTTAGTATAATGTCGGCCATTTTGAACTCCTAGGGACTGCCGATAACCTGCACCGACTATATTAACAATAAGGAAATACCAGGGCTACTGTTTGCAGATGATCTAGTCGCAGGTTCCATTCCAGTTATAGGGCTAAATAAAGCTGTTGAAGCGATTGGCAAATACTGAAAAGACTGGGGGTTGAAAATAAATAAACAGAAATAAAAAATGATGATCTTAAAGAAAGGATATAAATTAAGCAGGATTGAAAAATGGTGTTGGGAGGGAACAGAGTTGGACATAGTGAGGAAAATGAACTACCTAGGAGTTAGGCTCAGCAGTGTAGGGGTTTGGGGTGAACAGAAGAAAAATATATTGGCAAAGGGGAAACAGTCAATACAGGTAATTGGAGCATGCGACAGAAAAATACCACAAATGAAAATTGTATGGCTAGAAAGAATATACAGCGCAGTGGTAGAAGCAAGGATGCTGTATGCGGGAGGAATATGGGGGCTGGAAAGAGGTTGGGAAAATGTAGACATATTACACAGAAAGTTTTATAAAATACTACTAGGCTTACCAAGGAGTTCACCAAATGGTGTAGCTTAGACAGAACTAGGGAGAGTATGAGCGATAGGTAAAATGGCAGAAAGAGCACATAAATACTGGTTTAGAATAAATTATTCTTCTTTCCCTGATTACCTTCCCTTTATGTAGGACTTACACTCCCTAGGACTTACAAGCCAGCCTAGGATCAGATGCCTGTCGGGGAGCAGAGGGACCTCTGGACCAGACAGTGAAGACCTAGAAGCAGGTGGTCAGCCAATCCGGGTATGATAGTGAGGAAGAGGATGATAAGAAATGCAGGTGAAATGGATGATTGGAAGGGTGATAATGGAGCAATTGGTGGAATGAATTGTGGGGGAAACCGGATAACCCGGAGAAAACCCACCCAGACGCCGCTTCGTCCACCATGAATATCGTATGAGGGTTCCGCCTAGGTGGTAGGCAAGTGGTCTAACCACTCACCATGGCACCGCCATTACACTTCCAGACTCAGTGAAGGGCGAGGAATAATCCTGGCTGGAGAAAACTTCCTACCCCCCTGCCGGGAAACCAACCCGGGACTCCTTGCACAGCCGGCAGGTGCTCTACGAACTACACTGTGGGGAATAAATTCACTGGAGGAAAGTGATATATTAAAACAGTGCATGGTTGTGCAGACGAAAATGAGGAAAAAAGAAACTTGGATGCACAAAATACAAATAATATTGGAGGAAATAGGTATGGGAGAAACATGGGCAGAAAGAAACAATAAAAGTAAGGGTTTCTGGAGAGAAATTAGAACAAGGGTGGAGAATATCGAAAAGCAAGAAATTCTAAGCAGTTTTAACGACAAAAGGTCACTAATAGGTTATATATATATATAAATAATAACCCCTAGTGCAACAGCCCTTCATAAGCCAAGGGTTATCGCCCCCCACCCACCTCTCATCTCTATGTCTCCCACCTCTGCCCACTACATGCGTCATGAGTGGGGTGCAGTACTGGAGGGTGGGACGTGGTCAGCGCCCCAATTCCTCCCAGCCAACTTTCCGGCCTTCACGACCTGGGGTTGCTACTTCTTTATTCAAGTAGCTCCTCAATTGAACCCCCCAGGACCTAACGAGGCTGAGTGCACACTGTGGCAGACCTTCCAGCAAGGGAAAATCACCATGCCGGTCCTGCGCACCAGAGGCAAGATTAATATGTTATAGATTCTTAAAAATGGAATGGGGGAGAGAGAAATACATTGAAGTATACAATAAGGAGGTCAGAATGGGGCATGCATGAGCTAGGACAGGGGTAATAAATCTTAAATGGCATGATAAGGATAAAAAGGGGGGAGATGCACAAATTGCTGTAGATTGTATGATAATTGACACAAAATTTGGGTTGTAATGGTACAGATAAAGGGAGAGAGAATCTAGTACCCAAAGAATGGAATGATCTCCCAATAGACTTAAAAGTTAGGAAAATTTTTAATTCAAAATCAGAGAGTAGAGTTTAGAAAACTTTCAGGCACAAAACTACATTAATGAAGGTACTATCAATTGCAATGTCATGGAATATGCTAACATAGACAGTGATGTGCAAACTGAGACAGACTATCTGGCAGAATCAGTAGAATTCTCACCAAACACAATATCAGAACCATCCACAAACAATCTCTGAAGATCAAACACCTAGTGAGACCGGCAAAGGACAAACTACACCTTAATGTATCAAGGGTATACCGTATCCCCTTTGAATGCGGGACGCTGTACATAGGGCAAACCAGCAGGACCATTTCCACCAGAGTCAAGGAGCACGAATGGTCCATATGCTTAATGCAGCCTGACAAGTCAGGACTGGCAGAGCACTGCTTTGAAAAAGACCACAGAGCTAACTTCAAAGAAACGACCATTGTGGCAAAATGTAGTAGTTTCTGGGAACGGAGGGTTAAGGAGGCTCTGTCCATCTCCTCTGAGAAGAGCACACTGAACCGGGACGCCGGATTGCAGTTTAGTCCCTAATGGAAACCAGCCTAAAAGTTGGAGATCGACACAGGTTCCAACGGAGCGTTGAACCACCTCATTAGTCTGGGTGTTTTCTATTCGGTACATACTAGCGGACAGTATATATACTGTCCTTTCACTCTTACTAGTCATTCATCATCCTGATGATGGAAGAGATGCACACTCCCGAAACGTTGATGGCTTTTCATCACTACACCTGGCTCAAAGCCTGAGAACATCTTGAATATGTTTGTCACCAGGAAAGCTTCAAATCATACTTGGAGCTTTTCAGGTAAGTGATTAGAATGCAGTGATTTTATTATTCCAATTTCTGAACAGTCCATACTGTCGAAGGTATTAACTATTTTAGTGATTGTAGTGTAATAGTGGCATAATATGACACCGCATTGAGCCAGGTTCCCCACCTTGTAATGATGGGTTGTTGGGATAGAGTACCCCTGGTGCCATTGCTTTGAATTTCATTATTTTTGCCGGAGCCTTCCGGAGTATTCTTTTCATATTTGAAATGAATTTATCTATGTCATCATAAAATGACCGAATCTCCTCCGCCACCCTGTGGCAAGCATGTACCAAGCATATTAAATGAATCATCATCTTTGTGTTAGTTTCCTGAAGCTTGTGCCCAGCTTCAATCATGTATGCAGTCCCATAGGTTACAAAAGGGAGTATGTTTTCATGCTTGATTCCCATTGGCCACAGCAGACACATTGCATTATTAAAAAGAGCTTCGATTACAGTGTGATTCACTTTCTCCAAAACCTCTGATCAGGTTTGACATCTGGTTTCAGGTGAGAGAATTCCTATAACCACAGATTCTCATATATTATTGAGCCCCCTTTCATAACACATCGACACATAATTATGTTGCAAAATGGATTCAAATGGAGCTACTTTACACTTATGTTTTTCAAAAAAATTCTTAAAGTGCAGATTATTTACTTTATACAGAAGTATATCTGCATTTATCATCATTTCACACATATCTCTGAAGAGCTCAGATTGTTTGTTGGAAAGCGAATCTGACAATGATTCAGAACATTGATCCTTTTGCGATAACAAATATATATGTTGCTTATGTTTTTTTCTGTTACAATGTCTCTGGATAAACCTTCGTTCATGTACTTGTACTTCTGTTGTACATAATATACATGTAATTGTCTCATTATCTCGAAAATACTCACTGTCATACTCTTCAATTAGCTGCTTAATTTTCGAGCTTTTTGTTTACGGCATTTCGCTTTTACCTTTTTGAAGTGTACTTAATATCTTCCAGAACGAATGTCAGCTGCATAAGGTCAACTGACAGTGTCTGTATGTCTGTATGCTGTTGACTCGCATGCACCGCAGCTGCACATTGAGCAGTGTGGATGTCATGTGCCATCACATCGCACGCATACGTCAGTTGCAGCTAACCTGTGCTCACTACAGAGCGCTACTATGCCAACCGCGGTACTTTCCCTGGTGGTGGTGGCAGTGGCAGTGGTGGTGGCAGCAGCGGTAGCAGTGGTGGTGATGGCAATGGAGACGATGACAATGATGATGATTATCAACAAATTTACAATATTCCAGATTATAAAAAAATGATACTGGACAAACAAAGTCAAGTTCAAGTTTGGTTTGATCACCTCCGGGAATGCTAATGCAATAACTTCTTGTCTATGATTTCTTTCTGCAAAGTAGAAGAGATAATACCTTATTCTGAGGGTCATAGGGGGCAGGGGCAGGGGGGGGGGGCAAAATAGAATAGAAGCAGTATTGTGGCTGCTATGCTTAGTTTCCTGATTGAGAAAAGAATATCCATGAAATTTATCACAAGGTTTTGGTGAGTGAACATACGTATGTCAAAGGTTACGAGCATGCAGTCATGGAAAGAGAGAAAAAGATAACAGGAACAAAAAACAATCCCCCTAATGACTGGTGCCAGCTAGTACAGTCATGTAAACACAAGAAACCTTTCCAAGACTTCAGCTGCTCGACAAAAACCAGTGGTCTTTTGGATCAAACCTATACTTTGTTCAGAGTCTTTTAAGACTGGAAGGTTGAGATATAACCTGCTACTGTCTCAAAAGACTCTGAACAAAGTATAACTGGCCTAATATATCCAAGAATCCAGGAAAATATTCAAGTTAAATACAAGAAAAATTGAAGCTATTAACAGTGAAGCAACAGAACCTAAAATAAGAACAAATTAGAAACTAAAAGCTTCACTTATCTTAGTAATTGCTGCAAGTTCTTTAAATGCTGCTGACTAGTTTCAAGGTGCTCTGTTTAAAGCTTTGAAAACGTGGGGAAAGCACCTTGAAACTAATCAGCAGCATTCAAAGAACTTGCAGTAATTGCTAAGATAAGTGAAGCTTTTAGTTTCTAATTTGTTCTTATTTTAAATTTTCTTCCTCAGGAAGAGCATCTTTGGAAATTGCCATCAGAAGGTGAGTAAAAGGTTTATTGCTCCCATCAGTATTGGCAAATCGTAATGGTCCTGTTCATAAGTGCTGAAAGGAAGAAAATATTTTGGACCTGTTACCGCTGAATGACCATGAGTGGAGAATATTAGCAATATTGACCCTGTCTTGGAGGAGCTGTGAAAGATCTTGTTGAAAAAAGCTATATCCCTTGAAAACCATTTTTTGAACATTAGTTGGTGATTTTGGAGGCAGTTATAAATTTTATATTATGAAAAAACTGAAGCTGTTACGAGTGAAGCAATACAATTCTACAAACATAAATATCTTAGGGACTATAAGCTTCACTTGTCTTTTTGTTCTTGAAATTAAGTGTAAACTAGTTTCACTATATGCACTGATGGCACTGGTGATGCGATAAATATATCACAAAACTAGTTTGCATTTAATTCCAAGAACTTGCAGCACATACTAAGATAAGTGAAGCTTATAATCTCTGAGATACTTGTTATATTTGTAGTTACAAAGTTTGTTTCCTCTCTCTCGCAAAATTTGCTTTTGGTGACTTACCTGGGGCTTTTCACACTTTTTGCAGATTTAAGATGTGTTACAGTACAAAAACCTGCTACCCCTAATTAAGCACCTATGAATTATACATTACACAGGAATGTGTAGTTAAAAATCACAAGGAAAAAGAATTGGTTTACTCTACAAGAAAGAAAAAAATAAAAGAAGATGATGAAGAAAGTCTTACAAGTTCAAACAAATCCTAAGATGAACTCTGCTCAATGTCCTTTATTTCTCAAAAGAGTGAAGTTGCTACTGCTGTACTACCATGTAAATGATGATTTATCATTTACATGCCATAATGTTAAACAATGAAATTAAAGAATTTCACTGCTTGTATCTATTTTTCACAGAGGTACATGCTTGATTCTCTAAGAAGTCTAAAACCTTAGTACTGCAATAACAAAACAAGTTTTACCTGGAGATGTAACAACATTACGGCCACTTCTACCCTGCAAATGTAAAATTTTAGCTGTCTTTTCAGACGATTCTTTTTCAAGTGCTTTCACTCGGGCTAAGTGCTGAGACCCTAAGAAGTGAAGATCTGAGTTCTCACTCTGTAATTTGCGAATCTGGGCCTTAAGCTCTGAAAAATAAATAATTAACGATAATTAACAATGTAACAATATGGGAAAACAGCATTGTGAGTGAAAGCAGTAAGCATATACATATGTGGAGTCGGGGAGGAATATATGGTTCCCATAAAGATGTAAACCACTGCATCTGCACTGCAACAAAAACACATGTAATGACCAGGCTAAGGATTTGCAACAACTTAAGAATAAAGTGAAGTTTACTGTAGGGTAAAGTTGCATAATTCTGTGACAGTTTTGAATAAGTGTTTCTCAGCAGTTGCTGAGAAAAGAAAGTAGAACTGTTCAGCTATCTATTGGATACTTCATAACTACTAACTATTGCAGAATAAAACCATGGCAAGAAGCTCACGGTACTGTATCACGGTATTAGGGGTATTATGGAATTAGACATCTTTACCCTATATCAAGTAGATTGGAGTGAGGCAGCACATTGTTTACCTAAGTATAATGTGCTTCATGACTACAGGTAGAATAACAGTGCATTGCTGGTTTTGTTTACATCAATAGGTACTGTATTTATCGAAGCCTGCACATTGTTCCAGACTCTTAGGATGATAATAATAAACTGCTGTCATTCTATTTTCATTGCATTCTCCCTATTTGTGAATAAATTCAAGTTACTGTTCTTAAAAAAATAAAAAAAAAGATAAAATAAAAAACAAAACAATGTCTCTCTTTCCCTCATCCTCTCTGACTAGATATGGCAAGAGAGAGGATATATTCAGCTTTCTAAGTCTGTATGTCTAACTTGACTTTGAATTTTGTATTCTATTCCTTGTGTTTTGCAGTGACATAGAGAATGGAAGTTTGTCTTCTAATACAAGAATATATACCTAAAAACACTTTGGTATTATTCAAATTATACTATAGCAAGAGTGAAAATTACACAAAAATTGATACTGCTGGAACATCCAGCAAAACGGAATGTAAACATTGTAATGTGTACATATGTGGAAACTTAATAAAGGGAAGTGATGAGTAGTAATAATACAGTGAGTCACTAAAATACACATTTACCTTGTGTAAGTATAGAAAATTGTTTTTGGTACAGATACCCCATACTTGCTAGGTTTCCAACACATCATGCTCTCCTGCCTCTGAACTACACTTTTGATAGGACAAAGACAAGACCTTAAAAGAACTGCATGCTACTGATGGGCCAACAGGAAATTCTTAAAGAATTTCAATGAATTCGACATCACACAAGAACCATTCAATAGATTCTCTATTAAAAATATTTGAAATCAAATTAATTTGTTGTTAGCCAATGCTGGACTTCTGACAACGAAATCATTAATCCTCTTGCTCTCCAATACTTTTCACTGATGATATTGAAGAGAGCAATAGCAGTAATAGTAACCGCTTTTTAGAGAGCACCGTATTTTTATGTTTTGGCGGTCACATATTGCTCTCTCACAACCCCCAGAATGTCTGGAGGACCACACTTGTCGTTGGTTTACGGGTCTCACCGACCTGACCGGGAGAATTATCAAAATAAATTCACCGACCATATCCTCTGATTACCAATCAGAGGACGTATTACATGCCATGACAGGTCAGCATGTTAGGGGTTAAGATTTTATAGAGAAATTAGAGAAATGGAGAGGTTGGAAAAATAAAGACTCCCTAGCCCTAGGGAACCCTAATAGCATCGGGGTAGGAAGAGAACAAGAGATGACCAAGCTAAGGTAAGAGAGAAAAGTTACAGTGAGGAGCAAAACACCAGTAAGTGTTGCAAATATATTAATAATTTCAATTTAGCCATTAAAAAGGTATCAATATAGTAATATGAATACAAAAATAATTAATTTTCCTACAATTCCCATCAATTTCCATCAAAAGCGTAAAACAATCTTTATCAATCTCCTTCAAATATACCTGGCCACTTCTAGCACCCCATCCATTAGTGAAAAGTATTGGAGAGCAAGAGGATTAATGACTTCGTTGTCAGAAATCCAGCATTAGCTAACATCTCCATCAATCTCTGCTTTCACCAATATTAAAAAGCACAAGTGAAAAATTAATCTCCATAATTACCTGCCTCTGGCAATTGGCAATGCCAAGAGAGCAGCATCACTGTACTGCCCAAGTCCATGTTCATTCCTGTTTTGTGACTACTATAGTATAAATATCCATATTAAATTCATGCACCATGTAAATTGTGAACTAACATTTCATATATTAGAGAAAAAAACATTTGCCATTTAACATGTGTAAAATGTTTCTTTTCTTTTTTTTCCAACAAAATAGTCAATTAAATAATTATCAAGAATCAAATTAATTTTCCCCCAGATAAAATAGTATGTAAAATTTATCAGCAGATTATATAGATTGCAGTACAGTTTACATAGGAAAAATAAAATAGAAGTTAAAAACCAGGCTAAACGAATACACTGGAAATATCAAGTACAATCAAGTGGACAAATCTGCAATAGCATCATATTTTTTGAACAGTGGCCATAACATTCAAAGTAATATCACTTTAATTTAAAAGGTGAGTTAATTAATAAAACTGAACAACTTACACTTGTAAGTGTTGTTCAGTGATATTAACTCTCCTTTTAAATTAAATTAATTACAACAACACTGTTTTCAAACTTCTATGAAAGGAAGATAATATCACTTTGCTCAAAGCGAGAGGCCATCTCCATGAATTAATCACTAAGGAGAAAATATTCATTGTAAAATACAGCCAACTTTGAAATACCTAAGTTAGGTTCTCTCAGTGGGCATGCACCATGCATTACTTGGTGCAAGGTGCAAAATGTGACTCTGAAAGGTTGGCCTTGGTGCAAACCTCCATTTGCCCTCTCCTTAAGCTTGTCTTTCTCATTTTACTGTCTCACACTTCCACACTTTTTGGACTATTTTTTCCTCACTGCATAATGCTTAAGTTCAGTACACAATGCTATTTGGTTTTTAATATCAAATCTGATCTTTTGTTTTAATGACCTGAAACTGGTACAGCCTCATTTGGATAAATAATGCTTTTCTGCAAGATATAGCAAACTCTAATTCTTCCTCTCTAGCATCCTCTATAATTTGACCATATATTTCTGAGTGTATTCTGTTATGGCGTCCTAAAACAGATGATTTTCTCACACATGTAATTATTGTACCGCACACAAGGCATTTGAAGACTTCAAAATGGACTTTAGGCATTCCTTGCTTTATCATAATTAGGTAGTTATATTGCATGTATCTATCTCGCTGATAAGTAAGGAGACTATCAACATAGGATTCCTCTTTGCTTCTTTGCTCTGCAGTGCACGAGTTGAGGCGAGTTTAACCAAGTCTCAGTGATGCACACTGAAAGAAACCTCTGCACCTTGGATTGCACCCAGTGCGATTTTAATCTTTGAGAGGCCTTGCCCTAAGTAGAGGCCCTAATTAGTCACTTCTTCCAACCATTACCAGAGAGTAGCCCAGTTACAGGGGATGATAATGCAGCCGTTGAAATCTGAGGATGGAGTAACTAACCCAAAAATATGTTTCATACCATAATAATTAAACTACACCTTGTATAAATCTGTTGTTTAATGAATATTTTTTTTGTGTTTAAACCTAATTCAATGTATTACTAATTTTAATTATTATTATTATTATTATTATTATTATTATTATTATTATTATTATTATTATTATTACTACTACTACTACTATTATTATTATTATTATTATTATTATTACTATTATTATTACCACTATTATTATTACCAGGGAAGGGATTTATATGTAAATACATATTAACTTATAAAGCTAATATCATTTATATTTTGCATTGCCATTATGTTTCACAATGTGTAGAGTTGAAAAATGCTATTTTTATTTTCCATATTTCACATAAAGCAGCCTATCTTAACAATAAAATAAAACAAAATTCCATTAAAATACATTTCAATTATTAAGTTTTAAACATTCCTTTCATATCAGAGCTATTCGAAAATTAACGGTCCTCAAATAGGAGAGAAAGTCAGACACTGTATTACGCGTCAGAATACTGTCGCAAACCCATTGTTGCGACTGGTGGCTGACGTGCACAAAGAGACAGATAGTGCAGCGCAGAGATAAAAGGCTTGCTGAAACAGATAAAGATAGATAACTGGAAGGTGTACTGTGGAGATAAAAAGCTTGCTGAAACAGATAAAGACAGATAACTGGAAGGTTCTAGTGCCGACTTGTTTGTTACACGAAAATACCGGTAATTTCTCGAACAGTGAGCGGAGCTATAAAAGAAACTGCGAATCCCCAGTGAGGGAGAGTCGAATCGGAACTGATTCATGTGCCTGCAGCTGTTATGTTACGTCATCTTGCTGCCAAGGGCTGCAAATTGGACTTTTAATTCTACGAACCCACAAAGTCACAATACACATTGGTGGAATTCATTCTATAAAGACGGTAAACATGCCAAAAGTATCACATCCAGTCACTTCAAAATTAAAAAGTTACATTTCAGAATTTAAAGATGATGGTTTATCAACAGACAATAAAATATTATTTTGCAATTTCTGTCAGTGTCCAGTATCTTCTACTCAAAAGTTCCTGGCACAACAACATATTCAAATAGTAAACATCAGTCTAACAAACAATGAAACTCCAAGCAGAGATCATTGTTTTTGACAGAACCAACAACATTGAATGCAAGGTCCGAGTTCAACATCAAGCTGTGTCATGCTCTCGTCTCTGCTGACATTCCTCTCTACAAACTGAAAAATGAGATCTTCAGGGAATTCCTTCAGGAATATACTCAACATACAATCCCAGATGAGTCAATGCTTAGGAAGACATATGCTCCAACCATCTACCATGAGACAGTACAGAAGATAAGAGGTGAAATTAAAGATGGTCCAATTTGGGTTTCTATCGATGAGACTACCGACAAAGAAGGTAGGCTTGTTGGCAATGTAGTTATTGGTTTGTTAAGTAAACAATATTCTCAACGGATTCTTTTACATTGTGATGTTCTAGAAAAGTGCAATAACAAAACTGTAGTTAAACTGTTCAACGAAGCTATGGGTATCCTAAGGCAAAGGGTATTATGTACGATAATGTGTTACTCTTTATTGGCGATGCTGCCCCTTATATGCTCAAAGCTGGACAAGCATTATCTGTAGTTTTTCCTAAAATGATTCACTTAACATGTGTGGCACAAGCATTTCATCGTGTCGCAGAAGTGATAAGGGGCAATTACCCTAAAGTAGGTTTGTTGATTTCATCAGTGAAAAAAGTGTTCCTCAAAGCTTCCAGTAGAGTTGAAAGAAATGTGCCCTGATATTCCATTGTCACCAAAACCAATTTTAACTAGATGGGGTACTTGGCTGGAAGCGGTTGAATATTATGCTGAACATATAGACTCTATTAAGAATGTTCTACAGGGCTTTCGAACCAGTTCTTCACCACTGCACGGCCTTTTGCCTGTGCGAGTTTGAAGCTGCCATAGCTGGGTTTGCCGCTACTAACAAACTGCACGTAAAACATGTATAAAAATCTTACCTTATAGAAAATGCTGGAAATGTCATCCCTCCTCCGCTATACAGGCATTCTATAGGGAAAACACATTCTGATTCACACGATTAAGCTGGGCAACTGTAATGTCTGTCGCCGTCACCGTCGCCATTGTCGTCGTAGTAGTAATAGTAGTAATTATTAGTATTATTAGTAATAATAATAATAATAATAATAATAATAATAATAATAATAATAATAATAATAAAGAATAACAATTCTTTTTTATCATTTATATGCCTAGTTTGTTAATGTTTTATCATTTGTTACTTTTCATACACTTGTGAACGTTAAAATTGCTATTTTTTTTCTCCATTAATTCTTTAAAGTGCAATCAAGTGGTGGTGGTTGTGTCGGTGGCAGCAGCGGTGGTGATTGTGGTGGTAATAGTAATAATATTAGTTATAATAATAAATAAATTTTTTTTTATCATTTACATGCTTATTTTGTTAATATGCTTTATCATCTGTTACTTTTAAGTTGAAGTTCTTTTTGTCTTGTTAACTTGTGTGATTTCTACTACTAAGTGTAAGTATTTTAGTTATGTTTACCCTGGCGACAATGGTAACCTATAAATTCAGGAGGCAGTTTTCTGCTATTAAGAATAAATTAATATAGGTACAAATAAAATCAGATACAATATATTCTTAAGATTCTGCACTCCATCAGTTATCATATGGATAGAATATAACCACTAATTAAGCTCAGAACAACTATAAATAGAGAAGGAACAGTTAATTAACATAGCTCATGCTATTTTTGTGAATTAAAAATCGATGTGTTACATTCCTGCAGTACGGTAAGCTAGATAAATATATGTTTACTATTACAATAATTAATTAACATTAAGCATCATGCAATGTAATCACACTGTTAGACATTCCAGCAGATTATATTTAGTAATATGCCCTGAAATTAGTTTGTTAGTGCACTCTACAAAAGCATGACAACAGCTGCATTTATTTCTCCTGCTTACATAGTCATGGAAAAAAGTATTCATACACCGTTATTCATGTGGAACAACTTTATTTATTAACACTAAAGATCACAACTAGATGTTATTTGGCAAACTAACAGTATGGGGTTTCCTCCTGATTTAGTATCTATAAAAGGATTAACTAAATTAGTCTTTTGCAAAAAATAAACAAACATTTTGTACCAGCTGGCTTCATACAATGGGAAAAAAAGTATACTTTAAAAAAAATGATAGTTTACATATATATACATATATATAACAATGTTAATACTTTGTATGCATTCCTCTTCCATGTATCACTTCTGTTAATCTCTTCAGCATGTATTTAACCTCCCTTTTGGTAGTCTCTGGGATTCTGATGTAATATTTTGCCATTATTGTTATAGACATTGCTTCAGAGCTGTCTTTGTATTTAATGTTTTCTGGCCATTCTTTCAAGTGTACTCCAAAGATATTCAACTGACTTATGGTCTGCACTCTGTGCTGGAAACTTGAGGTGGGGAATATGGTACAACTACATATAAACAATTTTTGCAGTTTACTAAGGATCTTTGTCTTTATTTAAATACTTAAATCTATCCACATAACCTACAACAAAAAAGGTTGCCCAACACCATATGTAGCCATACATCTCCATACCTTAATTTCTCCACAACCATGCCACACTGTGACTTCAATGGTTTAGGTTCAAGCTCAGGTTTTGGTTTTCTACATACCAAGATTCTGCCATCATTTACAAATATGGGCCCTAATGACCTTGCAGTTGTTGGGTCTCTAAACCCAACTTACTCACTTAACAAATATGTTATGATACCGAAATTTAGATTTCCAATCGAATGGGCTTTTGAAAAAGACACGTTTTAATTTAATTGCCGGATGTGAGATTTGCGATAAGTGTTAAGTAATAACATAAATAGATAATAGAGCAGAAAGTGTTGTAAGGTGAGCAAGATATGAGTAAATAATAGTCGTTAAAGTTGTAGGATAAACACATTATTGGTTTGAAATTAGCGAGTCATGACGTCATACCACATAGTTTAAATACACGTTCGAAAGTCAAGTCTACTAACCTTAAAAGTCGCGCGATATATTTAATAAAATATAAAGTAAACATCGTTTAATCCTAAAAAGGTAATTATATATTCGAAATTCATAAAAGAACATGTTATAATAGAAAGGGACATTTCTAAATTGCGGGAAAAGGAAATAGCATTTTGGATATGAGGCTTTCTTGGATGACGTCATGACATTCAAATTGAAGAACGGTTTTCTTAGCGTGGGTAAGAGAGAAAGCGCCTGGAGACTACTCAACCAGAGACCAGTACGGCAGGTCGTGCTGTGCGGATGTGAGTGAGATTCCTCTACGTATACAAATATTTTCGGCATAGCTCCCGAAAATATTTAAGAGGCAATAAAAAAACATATAAAAAGTTTCCTTGGGTTGTCCATTACTCCTATGCAGACCCGACATAAAGAGATCTCTTGCAGAACTAGCCGGAGCGAGCTACATCAAAGGGCAACATCACGTCACCAACGACATTTAAGTATCAACGAGACATCAGGAAGGGAAGAACGACTAATAGCTTCAAATGGCATCCCAACGTGTGGCGTCGAAAGAATGGACCAACCCCCCAAGACGACCAGGCCAGCATCGAACCAGCAGACAAGAAGGTGCCCAGCGTGTCAACATCTGTGAAACATGTAGTGAACAAGTTTAAGTGCAGTTAAAGTGAAATAGTGAAAATATTGAAAATTTTGGTGAGTAGAAAAACACATGTAAATAGCTTAGAAATGGAAGACAGTGATAGCGATTTCCGAGGTTTTGAGAGTCCGGAAATTGAGAAAAGTGTAAGTAGGATGGAAGAATATAGTCAGAATGTAATTGGTAGCAGAATATGCCAAGAATTAGAAGATCAGAACGTTAGAGAAACACCTAGAGGTAGCTCAGAAATGTTTAGTACTAATTCAGAAAGGCCAGTGATTATGTCAGAAATAGAGAATATGTTTCAAAAGATAATGAAAAAGATGAGTGCAGAGTTAAGTCAAAAGATAATAGATGAAACTAGTAAAGAATTAAGAACAGTGAAAAAGATGAGTACAGAGTTAAGTCAAAAGATAGATGAAACTAGTAAAGAATTAAGAACAGAGTTAGGACAGAAATTAGAGAAGGGACAACAGGAATTGGGAATGCAATTGGAAAATCAGAAGAGAGCTTTCGAAACCTTTAGGGAAGAAGTTAGGGAGGAAATTAATAAAGTCAGTAGTGAAGTAAAAGAAAATAGAGAACAGGTTAAGGGAGAATTAGAGACAATAAGGCAAGAAGTAAAGAATTCTGAAAAGAAATTAGGTCAACAAGTGAGTGAAAAATTAGATAAAGAAAGGGAAAAAGTAACATATAGATTAGACAAACAAAGGGAAGAAATTAGAGAAGAGTTACAGGGGTGTAAAGTTAGAATAGAAAGATCTGATGTAGAAAGTGAAAGGCAGGCTAGAAATTTGGAGGATGTTACAGACCAAATAAAAGAAGTAGTGACAGAAATTACTCAGGTAAAAGAGGCCTTAGAAAATTTGAAATTAAATGAAAATGCATGTAATCACAACAATCTTAGTAATGAAGTTGCAAGAAACGAGGCAATACCAGGTGTATCAGCTGACATTTCGATGCAAAATAGAGGTAACAGTAATTCTCATTCTGATTTCAGAAATAGTGCAGGGACAGGTGACAATTCAAATTTACATTGGCCTAACCATGTCTTAAATGAAATGACACCTCCAGTTTTTGAAAATGAAGATTCAGATGATCCTAAAGCCTTTTTAGAAGGGTTACAAGAGTACTTCACGGTGAAACGTATACCAGAGGAGTACAAGATGGTGATAGTAAGAAAATGCCTAAAGGGTAATGCTGCTAATTGGCTAGGCCTTTCTATGGGTAACAATAATGATTACAGGACCTTTAGGAACATCTTTTTAACCAGATATTGGGGAGCTAGTAGGCAGGCTAATATTAGAGTTGAATTAAGCAATGGAAAGTTTAATCCTAGATCGGAGGAATCGATGGTAAACTATTTTATGAGAATAGCGAGAAAATCGAAGATGTTGGATCCTCCTTTAGATGAAAAAGATCTAATAAATATAGTTACTCCACATTTTCCGGAAACGCTTCAACACTACCTAATCATAGCCCGACCCGATAGCATTGCAGCTATGATAGAATTATTATCAGCCTTAGAAGTCAATAAGCCAAAACACGCATTTGGAAATAAATATGAAGAAAAAGAAACTGTAAATTCTTTCGGGCAAGGGGCACAGTATTATCAGAATAGAAGTGAGATTAGGGAAAGATATAAAGGACCAGTACCAAGGATGGAATCATTCCGGTGGGAAAATCAAGGTAGATATAACCAGGAAGGGCGTCACCAAAATAGAAATGGTAATCAAAGGGGAAGAAATATAAGGGTGAATTATATGAATACAAATAGATTTGATCGAGGTAGACGGGGACGTTATTTTGGACATAGTAGAAATTCAAATGATGGGTAATGGACAAACGGAGATAATGAGTTTAGACCGAGGTCACCAAGACAGGAAGAAAGGTATTCTCATGGACGAAATTCCCCCGAAAATGCGGAAATGGTTGAGGCCATTAACACGGTCAAAAACATGGTAGGAAGTAACCCCGATTTAATGCAGGAAAACAGAAGTAACAATTTGGGAAATAGTACAGGAGCAATACATAAAAATCAGGGAAACGCCAGACCCGGTCAAACGCGCCTTCAGTGAGAACTGGGTATCCTAGTAATGATTGTGATAAGTACTCGGAAATAAATAGTCCTGGAAGGCAAATGATGATACAAAAGAAAAGAGAATGTAAAAATAGAATCGACGAAAACGAAAAAGTAGGAGATCCACCTAAAATCAAAATTGGAGTAAATGGAAAACAATACAATGCAGTTATAGATACGGGATCAAATAGCACAGTATGCTCACAAAATTTTTATGATAATTTACAAAGTAGTGGTTTTAAAGTAATGTCTTTACCAGTTAATGGGATATACTGCTCGCTAGCTGTGGGAAAACGAAAAGAGAGAGTAAAATTTCAAGCAATGATAAATATTGAAATAAATGGGAGAATACTAGGAATTTTATTTCTGATTGTAGGAAGACTTGTGACAGATATTATAATAGGTTGCGATTGTCTTTATGCCTGGGAAGCTGTGGTGAATTTTAAAAACATGATTCTAAAAATGAAAGTTGAAGATGAGACCATTATAGTGCCTTTTGTGGAAGATAGTAGTTCAGAAACTATTGTAAGAGAAAAAGAGGAAGAAGAAATCCAAGGGGATACATTCTTTGTAGAATATGTTAAAGTAGGAGCTATGGAATTAACTGAAGTAAATGTCAAAGAGTACAGTGTCGATAATAAAGAAAATGTAGAATGGGATAAAAATGATTTCATAGACAATTTGAGGGTTTCTGATACAACTAGGTACTATGATAGGGAGAGTAGTGAAGACTTAGAAGAATTGTTGAGGGAAAAAGTAACTCAGGCTGATCAACTAAATGAACAACAGAGGGATAAATTGTTTGAAATATTAATCCGAAATAAAGAAGTATTCTCTGAGAAACCTGGTAAATGTAATATTTATACTCATTCGTTTGAGATGATACCCATAAAACCTTTTACACATAAAGCGAGAGCTATCCCTAGTACAATAAGAGAAGAGGTAGATGCAGTTATAAAGTCAATGTTAGAAGATGAGGTTATTGAGATTTCGAATTCAGAATTTGTGAATCCCCTATGTATTGTAAATAAGGCCAATGGAAAGATTAGGGTGACATTAGATGCGAGAAAACTAAATCATTGTTCCTCATACTTTCCATCAGGGAATCCAACAGAACGTGTCCTCCGAGATATAGGAATTTATTTACGTGTACTTACACATCATAATCACAAGGATTGGGTGAAATATTGTCCATTGATAGAAAAGATTATCAATCACACCATTAATGTAACTACTGGGTTTGCACCAATAAAATTAATGTTAGGAATTGAACCAGAACCAATATTGATCGGGATACCAAAAACACTGAAAATTAATGACATTCAGTTAAGTGAAGAAGAAAGAACGAAAATTGCTTTTGAACGAATCAAGAAAAAGGCAGAGAAGCGAAAATTAAAGAAAAAGAGTAGAAAACATAAATGGGAACCTAAGATAGGCGATTGGGTACTAGTTAAAGACCATAAGTTATCAAGTGCCTTGCAAGGTAGGAACAAAAGGATGGAATTGTTATATAAAGGTCCTGCAGAAATTATATCAAAATTTGGTTATCATACCTATGAATTAAAAGATGTTAAAAATGAAAAATGTCTGGGAAGATGGCATAAACAACTCCTTCGACCATACAAGAAACCGTGTGGTACCTTGCAACCTTGATTTAATGTAAAAAAAAATTGGAAGTGTCATTTGTCTATTGGCGCCCAATCAGCTTTGAGATAAAATGTAAATGTTAGCTTACTTGAAAATCATATATTGGTCGGGTACTTACATATTCATGAAAAATGCAGAATGTGAATTGCTATCTACTACAAAGAGCTTAAAAATATATTGTATAGAGCTCACAATAACAGCTTCAGAAAGATTGTTAAATTGTTCATCTCCGCATAGAGAGAAAACAGAATATTTACTTTGTAAACATTTGTTAAAATATTTAGATGTATAGATAGTTATCACAGCAAGACGAAGAAAGAACTTGTCTGAAGAGTGTAATGGATTTATATAAATATATGTACATTTTAGTGCTTAAAGGATCTAGTACAGATATGTGTTACAATAACAAAAGTGAAAAATCACAGTGCAAGTGATAGTGAGAGCGAAGTGAGCAAACATGAACTAAAAGAAGGAAGTATAAAGAAAGACTCTTGAAGTTTAACCTTTATATAGAAGCTTCACAGAAGAAACCATAACATATTGTAATTAGTATTTAAGGATTAATGTTTAGTCAAGTGTACAATTGTTTGTCATGTTAAAAAGATTGAGAAAATATGTTAATAACCAATTTCAAAACAGTGTAATTGAAAATTGTATATAATGGGAGTGTTGCCGATTATTCAAAATACAGGAGTAATTTTTAATTTTTCTTTCGGGCAAGACATTTACATTATTTTATTATGAAATAATAAAATAATATAAATGGGGGCATTTGATACCGAAATTTAGATTTCCAATCGAATGGGCTTTTGAAAAAGACACGTTTTAATTTAATTGCCGGATGTGAGATTTGCGATAAGTGTTAAGTAATAACATAAATAGATAATAGAGCAGAAAGTGTTGTAAGGTGAGCAAGATATGAGTAAATAATAGTCGTTAAAGTTGTAGGATAAACACATTATTGGTTTGAAATTAGCGAGTCATGACGTCATACCACATAGTTTAAATACACGTTCGAAAGTCAAGTCTACTAACCCTAAAAGTCGCGCGATATATTTAATAAAATATAAAGTAAACATCGTTTAATCCTAAAAAGGTAATTATATATTCGAAATTCATAAAAGAACATGTTATAATAGAAAGGGACATTTCTAAATTGAGGGAAAAGGAAATAGCATTTTGGATACGAGGCTTTCTTGGATGACGTCATGACATTCAAATTGAAGAACGGTTTTCTTAGCGTGGGTAAGAGAGAAAGCGCCTGGAGACTACTCAACCAGAGACCAGTACGGCAGGTCGTGCTGTGCGGATGTGAGTGAGATTCCTCTACGTATACAAATATTTTCGGCATAGCTCCCGAAAATATTTAAGAGGCAATAAAAAAACATATAAAAAGTTTCCTTGGGTTGTCCATTACTCCTACGCAGACCCGACATAAAGAGATCTCTTGCAGAACTAGCCGGAGCGAGCTACATCAAAGGGCAACATCACGTCACCAACGACATTTAAGTATCAACGAGACATCAGGAAGGGAAGAACGACTAATAGCTTCAGTTAAATTTACTTTCATCTGTGAATAGTACTTGGTCACAGAAATTTGTTGTGTTGCTTATGTACCTCAAGCAAATTCAAGTCTCAATTTCTTGTTCTTCTTGCCAATGTATGATTTTCTTCTAGATAGTCTAGTTTCATAGCCTGGACTGCTTGGAATACAGTGAACTTGGTGTGCTTTCCTTTCCAAACTGATCATTAACATGTGCAGACAATACAGAAGCTTCATTTAGCATCTTTTTTGACCATCCTCATTAAGATATGTTTGTTCTCTTTGTGTTAGCTTCTATTGTCAATTTTTATTTTAACTATTAAAAAGTGTATTTCTTACTCTATATCGTGTTCAGCTCTGCACAGTTCCCCCGACTCCTTCCAATAATGTCAAGAGCTTCTTAAAATAATTTTTCCTTTTGATATTGGGAAATAACTATTTGCTTTCCACTAGTTGTTTCTTTACTTTTCTAACCCATTTTTCTGTTGCGTGGCATTCGCCACATATCAAAACTAATATGAAAAACATGCACGTTGCCAGTGAAGGCGTTCCCTACTGCAAATAGTTCGTTAGTGGTTTTTATGTTTACATTCTGTGTATGAATACTTTTTGCTTTCTCTGCTATGTATAGTAAGTAGAGGAAGTATTGTTCATTTCTTTTTATATTTTAGCCGCATAAAGAGAACGGAATCTCACATCTTTAAACGATTTGACTATCACTCAAAGCCAACTGTATTCCCATATTTCTCTTGCATCTACAAGGAATTCAGCATTAAGATAATTTCTGCAAATGTTTATCTCAACACGAAGACGATACAGGAAAAAGAGTTTGTAAGAATGGTTAGTACAGAGTAAAGAAAGTCAGGTGAGTGCAACACATCAGATTTTTTCCCTGTCATATTGCACCAGAATGGGCATATTGTTAACTTTCTTGAAGCATATTTAATACTAAAGAGTATGTTGCCATTATGCTGTCTGTTTAATAGGGTAGTGTTCTAGTCAAAATCTTATTCCTTTTATTTCATTTAATATGAAAATATCTGTAATCAATTTTAATTGTAGTGCTGTATGAATACTATTTGCATGACTATATATAGCTTTTGGAGGGGTAACATAGCTGCTATTTGTTTACATCTATCAACAATGTGAACATATCTGGGAGAAGATAAGCTTTTCTTAATCAGAAAGATTGAATATGAGATTAGATTCGATTGGATTCCATTCAGCATGTCAATAAATATATAGAATAGCATATAAAACATATTTACAGGCACTAAAAAAAAAAAACAGGGTAATGGAGAAACTTCCCTAACATAACTTCCATAACACTAACATAATATATATTTATGGATATACATTGAACTTTGTTTTAAACTTTGACTAGGCTTTTCCTGGCACGTCCTACTATTTAGTTATATAATTGACAATGAATGTCATCTTTTGTCAGGTTGTTCTATACATATACATTTATACTGCGCTCCATTGTAGAATTCTGATGTTAGATCTTCTATTTACATAATGTTTTGGTTCTCGAGAAGTAGTCCCCGCCCAGAGATCTGAATGGGGGACTATTTCAACTCCGGAACATTTTACCCCTTTAGTCATATTTCATAAATATTGAAGAAACTTAGCAGTAATAGTAATCGCTTTTTAGAGAGGAACCATATTTTTATGTTTTGGCAGTTACATCGCTCTCTCACAACCCCCAGAATATCTGGAGGACCACACCTGCTGTTGGTTTACGGGTCTCACCGACCTGACCCGGAGAATTATCAAAATAAATTCACCGACCATATCCTCTGATTACCAATCAGAGGACGTATTACATGCCATGACAGGTCAGCATGTTATGGGTTAAGAGTTTATAGAGAAATTAGAGAATGTAGAGGTTGGAAAAAAAAAGACTCCCTAGCCCTCAGGAACCCTAATAGCATAGGGGTCGGAAGAGAACAAGAGATGACCAAGGTAAGGTCAGATAGAAAAGCTACAGTGAGGAGCAAAACACCAGTAAGTGGAAGTAATGTTCTGCTCAGCTTGGCTATCTTGTGGTCGCTATTTACATATCCTCTAGATGGAGAACCCCTGAGTGAATTAGTAATTCCTGAGTATCCTCGAAAAACGGCAGTTGCAACCTTCAGGTTGATTGCAGGACATGATTGTCTGGCAAAACATTAAAACAGAATTGGGATATATTCTTCACCACTCTGTCCTCTATGTGATCTGCAAGAGGAAATAGACCGAGACCACCTTCAAATATGCCCGGCCACTTCTAGCACCCCATCCATCAGTGAAAAATATTGGAGAGCAAGAGGATTAATGACTTCATTGTCAGAAATCCAGCATTAGCTAACAACAACATTTATACTACCCGCAAAAGTTAAAGGCATGTGAACACTGGCCAATGCTCAAGCAGAGCGCTGTTGCCAAGCGTAGTAGTGTACCGGCAGAGGTTCTGTACATAAGAGTGCGTGAGATGCCTGCACCACATTCGGCAGCACTGGTAGGCAGGGCAAGCTTAGGATTCGCTGGAGTCTGCAGCACGGTCTGCCTCCATATGCCTTTAACTTTTGCGAGGATTATAGGTAGCTTTCACACAGGCATCAAGTTTAATTAAGAATGATTTGTCACTAAAGAAGCTAGAGATTACTTACAAGGCTATATAAGCATTAACAGGGTAACTTTATATGTTCATGTAGTTCAGCATAACAGACTATGCTTTACTTTGCTTAGATAATTTGAGTTTATAACTCACACTTTTAGATTAGCATAGTTTATAGCTTGGTTATTAACTTTTGCTTCAGGTGATCAGATTTTTTTAGCATGAGCAAAATTGCCAACAGATGGATTAGTGTATTTGTAATTAAAGCTGTAAACTAACTTAGGGTTAGGCAGTCATATTCCTGAAATATATTCTAATTTTCAAAAGCAAGTATAAAACTATAAAACGAAAATATAAATTTGAAGAAAGCTATAAATATTAAAGAATAAACAGCACATGTCAAAATCATATGTAAAGAACTTCAAAGGACCATTCAATGACAGAAGGGCTCAGGACCAAATTCAAGGCAGCCCAGGAGCTATGCTTTAGTATTCAATAAATTCAATTCAAAACAAAGTTGACCTTTAATTAATATGTAGATTTGTTAAAATTACAGATATAAATTAAGCAGACAATTTGAGAGGCAGAACTGGAACTTAAAAATTCAATGCCACAACTGGGATTTGAACCACAGACCTTCCGCTTACCTGGCGGCTGCCCAGTTCTACCTCTGAAACTTTGCCCACACACGTCTTGTGTGTTTAAAAACACCAACAGTAAGTTTGTTGGCATAAATATACAATAAGCAGACAATGTTTGCCAACAACATTCTATTGTATAAAAAAATATGTTCCAAAAATCTAACATACAGATCATTCATATTCTGTTGTGTGCTTTGAATAAAAATTACTTTTTTTTTGTATTTGAGTGTCCATGAACTATTCGTCTGCTCTAAAAATAAAGGTGAATGCTCTCTTGCAAAGCATACCTTTTTGCACTTTATCAAACTCTTCCTTTTGGTGTAGTAATTTCATATGCAATTCATTGCACTCTTGCAATAACCTTGCATTGTCAGCTTTATAAGGGTCAATTCCCAACTGAAGGTTGTTGCATTCCTGTAAAATTTCAAATCTATTAGATAAGCTCAGGTCCATGCAATACTATACATACGAAAAATATTGCAATACTACTTTAAAATAAATGTAACATGCCATTTTCTACAAAACTTTGAATGTCTGCATGAACAATGATGTTACTGCATTCTCATTTAAATGTGTTGATCTACCTGAAGGTAACAAAACATTTGCATACTATGAAATTACAAAGTGTGTAATGTTAAGCAGATTACAGAAAAGAAGCAGGCAGCTTCAGTTTCATTCAAAATTAACCATAAAAATACCCTCTTTAGGTATGAATGCCAAGTAATAAAAATATTGCAGAAGACAGATAAGCAGAACTTGGTTAGGAAGAAATAAAATGAAGCTTGCACTTTGTCAAAAAAAAAATAGCTATTTAGAAACAAACACAAACAACCTACATCTTTAATGATTAGTTTGGTAATAGTAACTTGCAATGCTGCATGTTTTCTTTGAATAATAAGACATAATTTTTCATCTTCCTCAAAACCTCATTGTGTATGTGTTCAGTTTAACAAATGAATAGCCAAACAAATGCAACACTATTTAACATAGCTGCAATGTAACAAAAAGTTTCTCATTTTATTAATTAAAAGTTTAAGAAAACAAAAAAAGTCAGCACAAAAGTAATTAAAATAGTTTTATGAAAAATGGAAAAGAAAATTAAACCGCAAGGTGCTTTTCTGGGTGATATGCAAAATAAATAAAACTGAATCACAAAAAAAAAAACATTCGTGCAAAATGAGACTTCATATTCCCAAGATCAGAAAATTATACGTATGTATGGTTAGATATCTATAGTTTATCTCATTTTTAAAATGTTAAGAAGAACTTTACCAGCAGACAGTTTTATTTGCACATTTATTTAGCAGTAAAACTAATTAATTATTAATGTAGCAGTATCAGATATTTTAAAGGCAAGCACACATTCAACATTATGGTTGATATCAGTTATTTCATAATTTGGTAAGTATAGTGTACATTTTAAATCTTCTCCTCCTTACAGATTAAAACAATAAAACTTAATGCATATTTCCTACAAGTGAGCTGGAGGAAAAAGCAGGTAGATAGCTAACAGAGGTAGAGTATTACTGGAGGGGATTCCACATTGAACAATTTTTAATTCAATGGGGAATCCCTTCCGTAAATACTCTACCTCTGTTACCTCTCTAGGCTATTGTATGTCAGACACTGGAAGGAAGGGATGAAGTGAGAGCACTCTACAGGCATGTTGGAACCTGGGCAAGTAGCTCGAGTCAGTGTGAGGGTCCCTAAAGTGTGCTGGAGGTTCATTTGGACACCAGGATTCACCAAACCACCACCAATCAGACAACCATAATGCCACCCATCTGTCGAGAACAGCAGTTACAGCTCACAAAGTTCTTACACAGCAGCACCAAACTCACTCAGTGCCAAAACTTCCAACCCTAAAAGGCTGAATTAAAATGAAAGTGAAAGGAAATGGGGAGGATGGATTCTGGGGATGTAATTATACTTCCCAGCATTTGCCTGGTGACCCAAGAAAATCTCCATGGATTAGGAAGGTCGGCTGCAGGAATTGAACCCACAACCTCCTGAATGTGAGTCTCGCACGTTAACATGGAGCCAGCTCGTTTGGTGAGAAAAAGTAGGCATGCATCATATACTAAGGTGCTATACTAAGATAATGTCACTTCTTGGACAGTTAGCAAAAGTGTTGTGAAAGTTTTCACAAATAGTACAAAGCATGTCCTGAACTGTTAATTGTCTTAACCTTAGCTAGCCATTATGTCTATTATAAAGGATCATTACTTTAAAAAAGTCTGTAGCAAAACAAAATAAGATAACATGACATGTTTAACTTTGGACAATTCTCTATGTTTGCTGCTACCTATTTCAGTACTGATTAAATTTATGGATGCTAGCTTGACTTAAGTTTTAGGAAAATGTGTTGTTGTTTTCTAGTGCCTTGCATCTGGCAATGAAGCCATTAGCATTCGTGCTTTCCAATACTTTTGAACTGTAGTTCCTTCTGATATTAATGCTTCACAGGTCTTCAAGTGGTCTTCGTTCATTTCTGCTGGATCGTTACACAGGGCACATATTGGTGAGGCTGAGATACCTATTCTGTAGAGATGTCTTGCTAAGCAGTCGTGATTTGTCAATAGTCGGAAGGCTGCAACCGCTGTTTTCCTTGGTCTCTGGGGGATTATATCTGGGTTGGAAAGTAGTGTAATCCATTTTTTATCTTTGGCATTTGTTTCTATTTCTCGTAGGTATGAATGAGAACATTTTTTAATGATCAAGCGTTTTATTGAGGAATATGAGAAATTGAATTTAGACTTTTGTTTTATTGTTGTGCCTTTCTTTGCAAGTGAGTCTGCAGCTTCGTTCCCCATGACTCCACAGTGTGCTGGAATCCATTGGAGATGAACAGTCTTACTAACTTTTTTAGGAAAATGTTTATATTCCTTATTTAAACATAAACGCACAGTAGTGTTTCAGTTCAGCAATTCCAAAATCCTGTTGACAGCTACGCATGACAGATACTATGTATTTTACACGGGTTCACTCTGTCCTTTATCACAAATATGATAGCATCACAAGACTGTGAAGCTATCTAACCTTGAAAAATGAAATTCTAGCCAGTAATATTTATCAACTGAGCTACAAATCTGAGAACATGGTAGCAATTTTATAGACACAAGTAATTACAACATGCTATCAAGTAATAAAAAAAAAAAAAATTCAAAAAGAAAGGATTGAGGAAGATTATTTGTTAATGACACAGTTTTTTTTTTCTGGCATATTTTCGTAATTTCATAACATGGCTATACCAACCACATTTGTTGTACTTTAAGGGAAGGGGTTTATTTATTCATGTATTCTCTTCTTGTTGTTTGTTGTTTTCTAGTGCCTTGCATCTGGCAATGAAGCCATTAGCATTCGTGCTTTCCAATACTTTTGAACTGTAGTTTCTTCTGATCTTAATGCTTCACAGGTCTTCAAGTGGTCTTCGTTCATTTCTGCTGGATCGTTACACAGGACACTAGGTAGATGTTTTCATCATTCAAAGCTTAAAATAAAACTGCTGACACATTGTTGGTATGCAATTAATGGTAGTTATACATCTCATAATTGTAGAGTACATCCCTTTTATTTCAAAATTGTGGTTGTATATACTACTATACAGGGAGTGACATAAATACTATTTATGTAACTATTTAAATATGTTCTCTGAGGTAATAAATTGAATAATCAATAAATTAAAAACAATTAATGATAATAATAAATTGCAATGTGAGTCAAATTTACACTTAATTGCTCCACTCAACAACTGTTTACCTGAATATTTTTCATAGGCAAAGTATTTGTTATTGATGTAACTAGAGAAAATTCAACTCACATTGCACTTAAGAAGGGCAGTTCAATAAGTACCCATGTTAGGAATGAAGACCACAGTTTTTTCAACCACAAATTCTTTATTTCTCAACATAGTCCCCTTTTAAGGATATATACTCCTCCCAATGCTGCTGCCATTTTTTAACCCCTCCAAAAAATTGTCAAGCTCTGCAAAATACACCTCTGTCTCCATGATGACCTGCTCATTTGGTCTAAATTTTGTTCCTGGGAGCCATTTCTTTATGTTTGGGAATTATAGGGAGCCAGGTCAGGAGAATATGGGTTGTGGCAGCAATTCATAATGCAATTCATGCAGTTTGGTGGCGGCAACTCTGGATGAATCTGCTGGTGTATCGTGGTGAAACAGCACTTCTTCTTTACCAAATGGGGCCATGTCTCCTTCAACTTCTTGTAGAATTGGGCCAATAACTCACTGTAGTATTCTCCAATAATGGTTTTTCCTTTTTCCAAGAAGTCAATGAGTATGACACCCTTCACATCCTAAAAAATTATCGCCAACACTTTTCCGGCTGATAGGACCATCTTTGTCTTCTTTTTTTGTTGGTCTGGGTGGCTCAGACCGCCATGTGGTTAGACACTGGCCTACTGATCCCAAGGTCGCAGGTTCAAATCCGGCCCAGATTGATGGTTTTTAAGTGTGTTCAAAAAGGACAGCTTCATGTCAGTAGATTTACTGGCATGTAAAAAAACTCCTGCGGGATGCAATTCCGGCACACCAGTGACACTGATGTGATCCTGGCAATTGAAGGCATCGTTAAACAACACAATTTTTTTTGTCTTCTTTAGAGCTGGTTCTCTGGAAGCAACCCAATCTTGTGGTTGTTGCTTGGTTTCTGAAATATAATGATGAATCCAGATCTCATCAACAGTGGCAACTCAATGGAAAAAGTCCTTCGGATTTCACTTAAACAGATTCAAGGTTGAAAGCCACACCCACTTGTTCACTGTGAGCAAACATGACATCCACTGGGCTGACAACTTTCTCATCTCCGAACTTATTGCGCAAAATATGAAGTGACATTCTTGTCAACACACCTATGGCCTGTGCCACTTCGTGATTTTTCGTTCAACAATCAGCGAGAATCATATTGTGCACTTTTTAAATGACTTCCTTGGTAACCACATCTGCAGGGTGTCCTGGGTGCTCCTCATCAAAAATGGATGTTTGGCACGTTTAAATTCATTATACCAATATGTAACTGTTGTCATAGAATGGCAAAAGATCTCCATAAACAGCATCCCATTTTGCTTTTATCTCCTCGCGTTTTTCCATCTAAAAATAAAAGACAAATCACTGAATGATACAGCACTTTTTCCATTTTAGCAAAAGCAGGTTGATCAAATTATTGAATTGTCTGTAAAATCCAAACTAACCTATGAATCAGCACCAAATTTGTTTTGACAAGTAACAAATGACAATATATGATAACATGAACTTTCCTTAGCAACACCATATATTTTGAAAAATGGGTACTTTTTGCTTCATACTGAACCCCTTCTAGTTATTTTTTTATCAATAATAAATATCTTCATACTATTTAAAAATGTATTATTTCACCAAACTCCTTTTAGTTAATGAAAAATGGTATGTATTTCATAAATTACTCAGGTACATCCGACTTTATTGTAATGCAAATATATAAATTTAATTATTGATATAACCTATATCAAAGAACTATGTACCGAATTGATTTAAAGGATTAAAAAAATAAATAAATACAGCTTTTTACTTTTAACAGCATGTGGGCAGGCAATTTCAATTTTGTAATAGTATGGAATTCTGTTGAAAATTATGATTCCTTCTGAATACCATGTGGTGCTGTATTTAATGAAATGGGCTGAGCTATGAGACTCGTTTTCTATCTACAAGGTCGTGGTAACGGATGGAATGAATATACACTTGGGTCCAACTTTAGTCACACTTTTTATTTACACCTTCTTGTTCACTATTTTTAAATCACATCACAGTAAAAAGTCTTATGTTAGTGGATCAACTTCCCTAACTTTGCCAAAATTTAATTAAAGGTCTCTAAATACTTAGTGGATTCACTTTTACTGTTTCATGACGCGTACACATAAAAATACGTCCATCTACCTCGGAGATACCGACGCTAGTGAACTACTTTTTGGCGTCCTTTTGACGCAACACCGCCCTTTTCATCTTCATCCGTGGTATTCATCCGCGCAAATAGTTCTTTCTCGTTAGGGAAGTGATCCCAATTATCTTCTCCTATTTTTATTATGGAACACAAACAATTCTAATATTTATACACACATACCAAAAAAACAAATTAATCTTTTAACAAACATTTACATGAACGATTTTCTTTTGGGGTCTTCTAATATTCTGTCTCATATGCCCCTTGTTTTGTTTTTCAAGTTGTCACCTATATTTACAATCTTGAAACACAATACAATACTTCTCCCTACTCCTCTGATGCAATCACTTTGTACAATAATTTTTTTCTTTTTTACATTCTTCTTCGCTGTTTGTCTTTGTCTTTTGTTTTGGCATGGCACAGCATGTCTTTGTAAATTTCACATATTCAGTTACTACACAATACATGTCAATTATTATACACCACATATTCAGTTATTATACAATACATATTCAGTTATTATACAATACATATCCAGTTATTGTACAATACATTCAGTTATTATACAACATATCCAGTTATTATACAATGCATATTCAGTTATTGTACAACACATATTCAGTTATTATACAACACATATTCAGTTCTTATACAACATATCCAGTTATTATACAATACATATTTAGTTATTATACAACACATATTCAGTTCTTATACAACACGTACTCAGTTATTGTACATTTGACATTGACAAATATAATTTAAGTGTATCATGGTTTATAATGTGGCTTTTCACTTATGTTCCTTGTTCTGAGGAGAGAAAAACAGGATACAAATTTTGAGCGAATGATTATAATCATATTTAGGGCAATATTTTATTCAGTTCTTTGCCTTCTTTGTCTTGTAAGCTTATTATGTATAGGCAGGTCATTGAGTCGGTTCTTAAACTCTGATGTTACTAATGGTACCATTTTATTTTAATTGGGTTCTTATTCATTGTTGTTTGGTTCAACATTTCTTCGAGCTTAGCATTGGCTATATCCATCTTAATTCATGGGCATTGCTTTTCTGATTATGGTTTTTCTTACTTCACTGTCACTTCTTTGTCTCTTATTTCTATAAAAGAAAACTCCTATACTTATGATTATTCTGCAATTGTATTATTTTTCTTCTCAATTCACCCTCGACATCTTTGTGTCGAAATATTATATCTTTGTCATCATAATTGATTCCTTTTTATTTTTGTCCCTGACATCCTTATGTCAAAAACACATTATTTTCCGTCACTATAATTCATTTCTTTGATGACAATCAGTGTCCTCATCTATCTTTGTTGACAATGCTCTTTGTGGTCGATATAGCCAATGACTATGTTGATTTTCTTTCTTGTTGTATTTTCTAATCTGAACATAATTTTCTATAAGCAACCCATTAAAAATTGTTATTCTCCACCATCTCTACTATTCCTGCCTTACATATTTGTTGGCAAAGACTATTTGGTCCTTTCTTTGTATGGTTTTAATTTATTTTTATGCTATCTTCCTACCAACTTGCCATTTGTATTCTTTAGCTCATACGTGTGGTCACCCAGCTGTTTTGCTACGACCAGTGGTCCATCTTTCTCTCTGTGTAGCCATCATGGTGTCGATGTCAATTGTAAGTTGCTTAGATTTGTGTTGTTGGTCATCCAGCCAGTTGGGACGAACTTAGTTGTTGTAATTTCCCTGAGTGTTGGTGGTGGTGGTTGTTTCTGTATTCTGTGCAGCATCTGCCCTATGTGGCACATTTTCATCTACTTCCTGCTGTCTTATGTTGTCAGTGTACCATTGGTCTCTGCCCCTTTGGCGTGAACCTCTGTTGTATGACGGTCTTTGGTTGTTGAAGTATTCCCTACAGAATCGTATGTGATTCACTTGATGGGTACGGTCTCCTGGTCTTCCACGGTCATATGTATATGTTCTGTATCTCGATTCACCCCTCGGTATTGTGTCGTGGTACTGCTGTCTTGTGTTCTCCATCCTCTCGCCATGATTGTGTGGTTGTGGGAAATGGTGTGCCCCTCTCCCTCTTTCATGGGTGCTCCTAGTATTTCTCTCTTCTCCCTCATTCTGGTTGTTCGTAGCCGTGCTCCGGTTTAAGATGGGTGAGTTTGGGTGACCGTTCCTATGTCTATACTCATTAGGCCGACCATTTTGTGTTTCGAAGGCTGTCAGCAATTCTATCATATCTGCAAAATCTACTGGCCTCGCAACAATTAACCCTGTTCTCACTGTGTCTGGGAAATGTCTTGTTATGCTGGTAATTAGTGCTGCTTCCGACAAGTTGGGGTCTAATAGCTTTCCTTTGTTGGCTACTTTCATAAAATAATCGACTAGCGATAACCCTTTGGTTGGATCATATCTACCTGTCGCTAGCTCTACCCTAGTTTGGTTTTGCTTAGCTGGGCCCCAATACCTTGATAGGAATAAATTTCTGAATGAGCTATACGACTCATGACCAGCTAGTGTTAACCTGAGCCATTCTAATACCTTGTTTTTTAAGTTTTTCTTAACTATCATCATCCTAAGCTCATTTGGTATCCTTTTCACTTTAAAATACTCTTCCATCTCTTTAACAAAGAGTTTTGGATCGTCTCCCTTCTCGTCAAATGTAGGTGGTGTGATTTCATGTAATATGCTGTTGGTGTAACATGTGTTATGTGTTGTGTCATTGTTTGGTTGTGAACCTCTTTCTCTGTATGGTGAGTCAACATTTTGTACATTATTCAAATAACTCTCATCTTGTACATTACTTACATCTAAATCATCTTGCCTTTGTAGTGTATTCACAACATCATTTACATTAGCCAAACTTTCTTTCCCTTTTTTCATTTCTTCACAAATTGATTTTAAATCATTCTTCATTTCTAGTGACTTTGTTTCATATCATTTATAGCATCCTGTTGCAAATGCACCACATCAGTCATCGTCTTAATTTTAGGAATTACAATTTGTTCTACAGTTTCATTAATAATGTCTTTCTTTACTACCTCAATCTCTTTCCTTAATTCCTCAGTTATTTCTGCTTTTACATGTGTAATCTTACAGTCTACACTTGTATTACATTCTGTTATTTCATCTCTACATCTAGCAATTTCTCCTTCTAATACAATCTTATTTTCCCCTCATTTCTGATTCTATTTTTCCCATCCTATCTCCTACGATTTCTATCCTAGCTTCTAAGGCTTCCTTTGTCTCATTTAAGTTTTTATGTACTAATTTTAAATTAGTTTCCATTACTTTCATATTTTCTTTACACTCCTGTCTTCCTAATTCTATTTTCTGTTCTAAGTTCTGTCTTCCTAATTCTATTTTCTGTTCTAAGTTCTGTCTTCCTAATTCTATTTTCTGTTCTAAGTTCTGTCTTCCTAATTCCATTTTCTGTTTTAAGTCCTTTCTCACTCCTCCATTTTCTGACCTATCTCTTCCTTATTCTGTTCTAGTTTCTGACCTATACTCTGACCTAAACTTTGTTCTATGTCCTGCTTTAATTCTACCTTATTTTGTTCCAGTTTTTGTTCTAGTCTTTCAAACATGATCATCATTAACCTTTGGTCTTTGCTTATTGCTAGCTGTTCCTCACTTTCTGGTTCTACCTGATAACTAGGCCTATCTGCCCCTTCCCCCACTCCTGTTTCTATCTCTTTTCGCGACATTTTAGTTTCTTTATTCAATTCACTTAGGGTTAAAAGTCCCACTACTTTGCCGCTTCTCAGTAACATAAAAATGAAAATAAACTGTATGTGAAAACAAAAATTTTTGATCCTACTTTTTTTTTCGTTGCTTCGTCCAGTTATGTACGTCTCCTGGGCAGTTGGCTTCGCTAGATGATCTCCGGTGTTTTCCCGCATTGATTATCCGTGCATCGGTGTTCTGATGTATCGTTGATTATCCATTCATTGGTGTTTTGATCTTGATATCAAACGATGGTCTAATGGCGTCTTCTTTCCTTTAGGCGCGATGATATGGCGTCACTTGATGTTTATCGTGATTTCAATTCCCGTAATTTGCATTCCATCCTAAATTCGAGCCCCACGTTGGGCAAGCCATTTTGGTGCTGTTTTTAATGAAATGGGCTGAGCTATGAGACTCGTTTTCTATCTACAAGGTCGTGGTAACGGATGGAATGAATATACACTTGGGTCCAACTTTAGTCACACTTTTTATTTGCACCTTCTTGTTCACTATTTTTAAGTCACATCACAGTAAAAAGTCTTATGTTAGTGGATCAACTTCCCTAACTTCGCCAAAATTTAATTAAAGGTCTCTAAATACTTAGTGGATTCACTTTTACTGTTTCATGACGCGTACACATAAAAATACATCCATCTACCTCGGAGATACCGACGCTAGTGAACTACTTTTTGGCGTCCTTTTGACGCAACACCGCCCTTTTCATCTTCATCCGCGGTATTCATCTGCGCAAATAGTTCTTTCTCGTTAGGGAAGTGATCCCAATTATCTTCTCCTATTTTTATTATGGAACACAAACAATTCTAATATTTATACACACATACCAAAAAAACGAATTACACTGTTAACAAACATTTACATGAACGATTTTCTTTTGGGGTCTTCTAATATTCTGTCTCACATGTATGTGCAAATTAGCAATATCTGATAATCATGAATATCTGAATATCCCAGAAATATCTGATAATACTATCAGATAATAATATCTCCTAGAATAATGCAATCTGCATGAATAACACATGCCTGAGAAGATTTTTTCAGCACAGAATATTTTACGCTATAATGGTCAATTTAGATGCTGTGATTTTGAAAATAATAATAGTTTTTGCACATTACAAGATCTTATACAGGCAGATTCTAGTATGTCTTTGTAGCACGAAAGGTTTCATAATGTTATTAATTGTTCCTATTGCTTTGTTGAACTTATTATTAGTAATTTTCTGGGAAATGTCTAATTCATCGAAAAAGGTTACTGTGTGTCCGAGATATGTGAAATAATTTATTCTTTCTAATATTTTTGAATCTACACATATTCTGCTAGGAATAGGATATTTTGCACAGAAAGTAATTTTAGTTTTTTCTTCATTGATTTTAATGTCATATTTTATTCCAATTTTGTTAAAATTAAAACTGAACATTGTAATTTATCTTTTGAAGATGCCAGCAGAGCTAAATAATCTGCTAGAAGTAATGAATCTAGTTGTAAATGCCTATTTAGTTGTATATTGCATGAGGTAATTTTCTCCATTCGCTAATAATTTAATCCCTATATATAAAATAAATATTAGTGGTGAGAGGCCACAACCTTGTCTTACTCCTGCACAAATTTCTGACCATTTTGAAAATTTATCATTACACCTTACTGCAATGAGATTTGTTATAATGGCTAATATTTTTAACAATTTATTTCTCTTTCCTTTATTAAATGCTTTTTCCAAATCAATGAATGTAATAGGTGTTTCTAAGTTGAATTCTCTGTGCTCTTCTATCAATAATTCTCCTTTTCCTGTTTCCACAGACTGCAGAATGACGAGAACTTGGTCGTCTTACCAGCGGGCAAGGGAAATACAACTTTAATCCTCCTCACAGCCCCATACATAGAGAAAATGGAGTAGCTCTTGGGCAATCCAGCCTATAGAATCCTTGAGAAGGATCCTACCCCCTCCATAGAGTGACGAACCACTTAACTAATCAGAAGATCCAGCCTTTCTCCAGAAACTAAGCAGTTTATGTCACCGTCGGGATCCAGGCCTCCCTAGAATGTATGGGCTCCCCGAGATCTATAAAACAGATATTCCATTATGCCTCATTGTTGACATCACGGGCAGCCCCACATACCGGCTGGCACGCCACCTAGCAGATCTGTTACAAGCTCTGGTAGGGGGTTGCCTACACCACGTGACGAACTCCACACAGTTCATACAGTCGTTGGACAACATCACTATTGACCCTTCTGATCTTCTCGCCAGCTTCGATGTGTTATCTCTTTTTACAAGCGTATCGCTGCAAGAAACTATCCAGCTTCTGATGGAACACTTTCCGGCTGACATCACCGAGCTCTTCTGGCACACTCTGACGTCCTCTTTCTTCCTATTTAGTGGAAGATTCTACAGACAAGTGGATGGTGTGGCAATGAGCTCTCCATTGTCACCAGTAATAGCACCTGGAACACGAAATACTTGCCACAGTCCCACTCAAGCCATCTCATTTCTAAGTGGAGGATGAAACTCTGCCATTTTTGGACATTCTGGTCTCTAGAAACAACAATGGTACACTGGAACATGCATTGTACCACAAAACGACACACACTGACCTCTATTTGAATGCTCGCAGTTTCCATTATAAATCACAACAGGTCGGAGTTCTCAACACTCTGGCCCACAGAGCTGTGTATCTCCAATCCCAGCCAGTTAAGCAAGAACTGCAGCACTTGAGGCACACTTTACGCCAAAATGGCTACTCCGTAGATGATATTGAATCCTCAATCTCCAAGGCCAAGAAAGGAAAACCACAATCGCAACAAACATCAGACAAGCCGACCGCCACTGCCTGCATCCCATGTACTGGCAATCTATCCAGCAGAATCAGTAGAATTCTCGCCAAACACAATATCAGAACCATCCACAAACCACCTTTGAAGATCAAACACCTAGTGAGACCGGTAAAGGACAAACTGTACCTTAATATACCAGGGGTATATCACATCCCTGTGAATGCGGAACGCTGTACTTAGGGCAAACCGGCAGGACCATTTCCACCAGAGTCAAGGAGCATGAACGATCCATGCACTTAATGCAGCCTGAAAAGTCCGGGCTGGTGGAGCACTGCTTTAAAAGGACCACAGAGCTAACTTCAAAGAAACGACCATTGTAGCAAAATGTAGCTGTTTCTGGGAATGGAGGGTTAAGGAGGCTCTGTTCATCTCCTCCGAGAAGAGCACACGGAACCAGGATGCCAGATTGCAGTTTAGTCCCTCCTGGAAACCAGCTTTAAAGTTGCAGATCCACAGCTCAGAAAACACAGATTCCAATGGAGCGTTGAGCCACCTCCAGAATAGACTTGGTGTTTTCTGCTTACAGATGCCAGTCAACATCTAATAACTCTCTACAATGAAAACATGATGCTAGGTGATGTGATCCACACTGCTGATAACTTGGCTGTATAGAATGCAATCATGTAATCCCATAGTAAGCAGCTTTGCTTAAAAATGCATCTCTCTTGCAAATACGCACACAGCATAATTTGAGCACATCTGAAAATATACCATCTTTGTTTACATGCATACATGTTAATACATTATTTTCAAAAAATTATTCTGAAAAGCACTTACTTCTAGGCTCTTCTGAGCTAACTTTTTGTAGTGCCTGAGACTTTCTGTAGTGTGCAAAAGATCAGACACAAGTCTTTCCACCAATGGAAGGGAATCCATTGCCAATGGCTGCCTGTAGCCCAGGTCATCCAACTGGTTACGCAAGGTCATGTATCGATGTTCCATCATGATTTCTTGTGTTCCAATTTAACTCCCTTAAAATTCAAAACAACAAAATCAACAAGAATGGTACATAATACTAATAAACTTAATGTAAATGAAGTAACTTGTCTCTTACACTTTGTTGGAAAATATACTATGATCCAAAATAAAAAGGTTTTATTTTTAAAAATGTTTGATGTCACGCTTAACAATCCAGGTTTACACTAATGAGATTAATATTGTCTGGGATGCACTGACTTGACAGTTGCCTAATATTTATCTCATAAGGATACGAGAAAACCTACAAAAGACCTTATCCAGGTAATCCATACCAAATGAGATTTGAAATCAGGTCCTCCAAGATGAAATGCACACATGCTATTCACATACTATGGGCATATACTGATGTTAAAGTTTACTGTAGTTTTAAAATGCAATTTGAAAGACTCTGAAATAACAAAAATATATAGTTCAAATATTTAATATTGTTTGATCATGCTTTATAATACTGTTTTCCTATGAATAACCATTTTTAGGCAAGTAGCATTAAATAACTAAGGCCATTAATAACTCAAATTATGTATCTCCTCTTGACCTTTCTTGGAGCCATTTGGAATATAATGATTTATTACTATATTTTAGACTACAATTATAATCTATTGCTCCACGTTAGATCCGCACTTGATGTTAAACACAAGCCATCAACAACGAACTCGCAATACACCAGAACCAAAGCACACCATAAAATATAGTACCTTAAATATTGGCAATTATCTGTGAGTTTTCAAGATGTATGATAACTTTGGTAAAGACTACTTAAATGTAACGCAATATTTCTAAAATTCCTGAGTAGATATCGTTCTGTTGCAACATAAATACGAGGTATGAGTCCACATGGTGTTTGTTTTGTGTTAGTCGCAGGTGATAACATCAGGTTATCGTGGAGGCATACAAGGTGCGGTTCTAAGGAGTATAGTAGCTTGCAGCTTTCGAATGGCTTAAAATCAAATTCTTGATACTATTAAGTCAGTTAATAACAGCATACTCCACATCTTTAAAATACCTCAAACAATTTTGATGAAAGCTTCTGCAAAGAGGTTTGAAGGATGGGAAACTGATGGATATAGGATAATTCATTTTTAAATGATATTGAAAAGTTTACCTTGAAGCCCATATAATGAAATGGTTATGAAAAGAACACAGTAGTTAAGTGGTTACATTGCTTGCCCCTCACTGAGGTATTTTGGTTTCAATTCCAGCTGCCTCAGATGAATTTATGGCAAATGAATGATACTTATACTTGAAGTCGTAGTGTAGTTGACGACCGACCGCCGCCAAGTGAAGACGTCCCTGACCGAGCCAACATGCCGAAGACTCTTACACCGCCGGCATCACCACCAGCCTCGCTGCCAGCCCCGCCATCAGTCATCCCGCTGCCAGCCACACCACCAATCACACCGCTGCCATCAATAGACAGCGGCCACCGAGCAAATACGTCTTCGACTAACCTCCGCCGAGTCGACACTTTCGACGACTGCACATACACAACAGAGTCACCAGTCAACTACCATTCACCGAGGTTGCAGAAATACAACGCTGTTGTACGTGGTGTACATCGACAACTACCAGACGCATACCTCCTCAGCACAGCCCAACATCGATGGCCATCTCTATTAACAGCAACACGTATCTACACAACCAAAGGACCATCACCACTGATTCGACTAGAATTTTGGGACGAAAGTGACTACAGAGCTGCCTTGGACGACGGTTTCCCTGCCCTGGGGCAGGTACTCCCTGTCGAAGCCAGTCGAGACGTCCGACCCGTCCCATGCCGACGCTGCTGCCAGTACGGACATAACGCCGAGAACTGCACAAACGCCCCATGATGCCATTACTGCGGAGCAGGAACCTTCACAGCGACATGCAATAGCCACGACCTAACACAACGCCCCATCTACTGTGCCACGTGCGACTGCATCGGACACTTCACGGGACAAGTGGCATGTCCCAAGAACCCACGCCGAAAGCCCACCACAGGTCAACCACAACCAACAACACCAGCCTTCAACTATTGGACCGACACATCCACAAGCCGATCACACGCAGCCCACAGCAAACGACTCGCCGAACCGCTCAACTTCGAGACCGCCGAACCACACACCACCCAGAACGATCCACACTACAACATGGAAGCTCTATGACAACTTCACATGATTATACAAGAACTCCTCAGACAAGTAACAACATTGGAATCAGCCCTCGCCAGCACAATCAACAGAGCACACACCACAGAGACAGCATCTCTACAACACGCCGAGACACAGACAGAGCCAACACAGGAAGAACAACAAGTGACTGAGCAACAAAGTAAACTACGAAAGACACAGACGGAGACACCACACGAAGAACAACAAGAGACTGAGTGCGAAAGAACACGAGAAATTCTATCTCAAGCAAAATTCTACATCACTCATGACGAATCTTGCGTAAGTTTATGCCGTTATCCTGGAGCAACATGTAGTAATAGTAATATACCCAGATATCCCAACCAAGTTCATTTTGTATGTAAATAAAATAAAATTAATCCCGCGGCTGAAGAGAGCGTTTATGCTCTGAAACAGCCTTAGGATTACCCTGGGTGAGATAAACCCAGGTAAGTCCTTAAATACCCTTAAAAAAAAAAAAAAACAACTTATACTTGAACAGAACTTAGAATGGATCCAGATGTAAACATGATCACTTCTTTCTTCTGGTTTAAAAAAAAACGATATTTATGATGGTTGTTAATATGTATCTCCTGTGACTTCATAAATTATTCTCTCTAGTTAAAAGGCTTTCACAGCTAAATTATTAAAACAAAAAATCTTTTTATTATGCAGAAGGAACATCTTAGATATAAATTTTCAAGATTTTTCATATGATAAGTTTTATAATCTTTTGAAAATTGCACTGATTTTTCAACTCTTTCATTTGTGATGTCTACAACATTATTTTATATGCATTCAAAATAAGATTTTCCACCCAAAATACACATTTTGAGGTTACCTGAATAGAAATAATAATTTAACAAATGGATTTGTATATATGTGTGAATAGCATAACTCAACAACAAAAGGTTGCACAACTACCTAAGTTAGGTAACAATTGTCCAGTCTTCCAAGGATATGACCCAAAAATGTTTATGAAATTTGCTCCATACGAAGACACCCTTCATATGGAAAGCTTTAATACCAATTGTTTATTTTCTCAAAAATGAGATCGGTGTTTTGCCTGTCCGCATCCTTAACGCTCGTTGCTGTCTGCTGCTATCATAGAAAAGAGCAGATGAAACCATACACAATTTTTAATACTACTTTTAAAGGCTTTATTTACCTGCTTTACTAACGGAGATGCTGAAACTGGCCACTGTCATTGTCCATACATTTTTGGCACCTCTATAGGAAACTATCCATCATTTGCCATACTTCACATTGAGGAATGCAGGCAATTTCCTGGTGGATATTTTGTTTTAATTATTCCAGGGTGTGTGAAAAAATTATTTTGTTGTTTAACGACGCTGTCAATTGCCAGGATCACATCAGCTTCACCAGTATGCCGGAATTTTGCCCCACAGGAGTTCTTTTATATGCCAGTAAATCTACTGATATGGCGCTGTCATTTTTAAGAACACTTAAAAACCATCAATCTGGGCTAGATTTGAACCCACAACCTTGGGATCAGTAGGCCAGCATCTCACCAACTGAGCTACCCAGACTGACTCCAGAGTGTGTGGGTTTGTCTTGCACACTTTATGTTTTAAGTTACCCCAGAGATAGAAATCACTTATTGGAGCACTGGGAAACCTTTCTCCACTAATGACACACCATACACCAATTTTTTTGTCATGAAAGGATACTTCATGAACTATATTAGGTTATGAGTTATAGGGCCCTTTTTTTTTCCAATCACGAGTTGATGCCTGTACACATGTAAATACAATTTTGCTCCTTTTTTTATACAATTACCAGACAGAGAGTACGATTTTGCCTTTTTTCAATAACACTCTACAACAGCTCATATGGCCAATCTTTCAATGAATGGAAAGTGTATTTCAGGACAGAATTACTGGTAGAGATTTGTGGACCCTTCTGTGCACCAACCTAACCCCTTGCAATTTTTATCTCTAGGATAACTTAAAACAAAGTGTAACTCACACACCCTGGAAGAATTAAAACAAAATATCCGCCAAAAAAGGGTCAGCCTTTCTCAATATGAAGTATAGCAATAAAAGATAGTTTTCCTAAAAAGGTGACAAAATGCGTGGACAATGACGGTGGCCAGTTTCAGCATCTCCTTTTGTAAAGTTGGTAAGTAAAGCCTTTAAAAGCAGTTTTGAAAATGTAGTACAGTTTCATCTGCGCCTTCCAATGATAGTGGCAGAGACGAGTGCCAAGAATGCAGACAAGCAAAACACCGCACAGTCTGTTCAGAACCTTTTTGCTCTCCCATTAGAAAACCATTACAGATATGCAAATACTCACAGCATTAAAAATGAAGCTGTCATTAAAATGAACAATTCGTGTGAAGCAACTTTTTTCATAACATCAGCTGCTGTTAAAATATTCCATTAAGTAAATTTAATTATATGTTTCCTAACTGTTAATCCATCATGTAACATACTTGAAAGTTTGTGATTATTTTCTTTTTTTCTATGCATCACTAGAGCTTGCTACCACAATAAACATTTGAATTATGTTTGAGAGGTAGAACTGGAACTTAAAAATTCAATGCCACAACTGGGATTTGAACCACAGACCTTCCGCTTGCCGGGCGGACGCTCTAACCACTGAGCTATTGTGACAAACTGCCAGAATGGCATTACATTCTCAAGCCAACAGTAAGTTTGTTGGCATAAATAAATAATAATTTGAATTATGTTTTTGCATTATTGTGACTAAATATTTTTTTCTTAGTTAGAAATCATTAGCAAAATATTAGCACCTTTTGAATGAATATTAATACTTAATGGATATATGTACATTAATTTGTTATTGGTGAAGAAAGTCATGTGAATGAATCACACAAAATCTTTTGATATAATACTTGGCAACATTACCAACATTTGATTTAAATGATGAAATAAATCTGGGAAGTTATAAATACCAAGTAATTAGTGAGGAAGTTCAGTAAAATGATGATAACTTATAACTTTATTCCTTTATCAAATCAAAGCCCATTTTGAATGCAATTTCAAGTATTATACAAAAGGTTTGTTCCACTAAATGCTGTAAAATAACTTTGTACACAATACACATGAAAAACCACTGGGATTTTGAATAAACTATAAAATACTGCAAAAAATCTTGAGAAGTGCCAGAAAACATACACAGCAATATTGTTTATTCATTTGGCATACTAAAAATGAGAAATATCCCTCTGTTAATGTGACTGCTAGAATTTTTATCTTCCTCTACCACGTAAATATCATATTACAATATTGCAGAAAATACATACTTTGAGACTCTCTGAATCCAAAATAAAGCATTTTTAGAATAAGGCCTGTGTATGGTTGGGGGGGGGGGGTGGTATTTATGTTCAGGACCTTCCAAGGATGCGACATGAACATTTTCAAGAAAATCTGCCCTCCCCCCCCCCCACTTCAAACTATCCTTTACATAGCATATTTTTCAAAAATTTTCATTTTATAACAATAATTCCTATTAAAATACTAGCACAATAAATTTTCTTGATAAATAAAATGTACATCCTGGAAATTAAGTAGTCTCTGAAGTCCTCTTCATTCTGAATGACTTTAGCATAACTGGTAAACTGCAAGAGATAGACAAAATCTTACTGTACAAAAACAGTAGATCTTGTTAAATCACACATCTTATGTCAACCTTTTGTTAATCATTTCTAAGATATTCCTTGTTCTTGATTTCAATTTTCCAGTACTTATACCTTTTCAAGTGGGGTTATCTTATTTCCTTTCTTTCCTCTCCTGGTCATGTTAAGCGAATAGAATTGCATTCCCCTAGTCCCACTGTTTCTGTATGGAAACATATAATAAAACTACATGAAGAAGATAGAAGAATAAGCATTTGTAAAAATAGTTTGAACTAGAATAAGCAGAAAAAGTCATTTGGGTGCAACACATGATATTTTTACTTTCTCTACCGATAAGTAGAAGGAAGTATTATATTCCACCCAAAAATTCGATGTCGAGATTTCACCGGAAATATATGTTTTGAGACCCCCTGAATCCAAAAAGAGTATTTTTAGAAAAAACTCGGTGTGTGTAAGTCAGTGTGTCTGTCAGCCTGTGGACAGCATAACTCAAAAACGAAAAGTTGGTTAAAAACCAAAGTTGATATTTAAGTTTGATGTCTTTCAAGCATGCAACACAAAGATTTTGAAAAAAATAGCCCCACTCTAAACTACCCTTTATATGGAAAATTTTTCGAAAATTTTGATTTTCTTGAAAATGGCTCTAATGATTTTGATTAAAATGCCATATGTTTAAGATACTTGTATGACAAATGAAATGTATATTTTGAATTTGCTGGCTATAGCCTATGTAGTCCTGTTTACTCTAGATGACTTGAATAACTCGTAAACTGTAAGAGATAGACAAATTCCTAATATACAAAAAATGTTGTTGTTGTTGTTGTTGTTGTTGTTGTTAGCTAATGCTGGATTTCTGACAATGAAGTCATTAATCCTCTTGCTCTACAATATTTTTCACTCATAGAGCAATAGCAGTATAGTAACCGCTTTTAAAAGCGCACCATATTTTTATGTTTTGGCGGTCACATCGCTCTCTCACAACCCCCAGAATGTCTGGGGGACCACACCTGTCGTTGGTTTACAGGTCTCACCGACCTGACCGGGAGAATTATCAAAATAAATTCACCGACCATATCCTCTGATTACCAATCAGAGTACGCATTACATGCCATGACGGGTCAGCATGTCAAGGGTTAATATTTTATAGAGAAATGGAGAGATTGGAAAAATAAAGACTCCCTAGCCCTTGGGAACCCTAATAGCATCGGGGTTGGAAGAGAACAAGAGATGACCAAGGTAAGGTCAGATAGAAAAGTTACAGTGAAGAGCAAAACGCCAGTAAGTGGAAGTAATGTTCTGCTCAGCTTGGGTACCTTGTGGTCGCCATTCACATATCCCCTAGATGGAGACCCCTGAGTAAATACAAAAAATGTAGATCGCACTAAAACACACAATTTATGTCTGAATAAATTTTTTTGTAGAGTGAACCATTTTGGAGATATTCCTTGTTATTTGTGTCAGATTCGGAAAATTTGAAACTTTCGTGAAATGGAACATCGTTCATTTTCTTATATATTAAGTGTGCAAAGAGAATGGGATCTCAAAGCTTTAAAAGATTTGACTATCGCTCACAGCCTACTGTATTCTAACATTCCTCTTTCACCTACAAGGAAGTAAGCAATAAGATACTTTGTACAAATGCTTATCTCAACTAACACGAAGAACACAGAGGTATGAATTTGTAAGAATGGTTAGTACAAGAGTAGAGAAAGTCATGTGAGTGCAACACATCAGATTTTTTAAGGTGGAGATGAATACCTTCTATAATAATCACTGCAAACTTTTATTTTCCCTTTCTATCTTCTTTCTTTCTCCCCCTCTCTCTTATGTACAACTGTAATTAGGGGACTTATTACAATACTATGAGGTAGTCATAAAAAGGATGGTTGAAAACTCAAAGAAGTTCAGCCCATTTGGTTAAATCTTTGCTCTTGACAGAATATGACCTTCTACATGCTGCTGGTAGATAAGAAACAGGATGAAACAAACTGTTTGAAAAATATAACACACTTGACATTCTACTCCTTTGGATCTTTAACTTTCTGCCAATTTCATGAAAAAGAATTTCTAGATTTGTGAATAACGCTTTATGACATCTTGCTATATGCTGCATAATACCTTCTAATCACTAACAGTCTCACCTTTTAAGGTTCAACTTTTCATAATCCTACTGAAATATTTACTCCTTTGAATACATGCTTATTAATATATCTGCAAATCAATGTAATGAAATGAGTATGGTATTTACAAACCCAATAATTAAATTTACTAGTTGCATTTTTTAAGAAAGGCAAAAGAGATGAAATCTTTACTTTTGTTTCTCCTTATTAGCACGTTAAAATCAGTGTAACTTAAATTTTATTCATGACTGATTAGTACCAATTTAAAACTTCTAATGGGTGCAACAGTATAGGTGTAGTCACAGCAAACAATCTGGTAAAACTTAAGACTTAAATGTTGATAGGTATTAAACATAGATTTTAAGTATTTTGCCAGAGGCTTTGGCAAAGAATTTAAATAATTGAAAACAAAAGTATTTGCATCAAGCATGATATATTTGAACTTTGGCATAACATTGGAGGAAGTGTACATTGAACCGTCCAAAAGCTTCACAGATAACATACATAATATAAATGTAAACTTGTTCTGCAGCTTAGCGCTGAGGGCTAGAGAGTGAAGTTCTAGTTTCCAGGGCTGCAGATTTTAAATTCCAGGCATAGGAATGGTGTGAGCTCAGGATCATGTGAAAAGGAGGAGTTGCGATAGGCAGCAGTCTTGGCCTCATGACAACTTTTTGGCAGGGGGATGTGTGATGCTGGCCATGTTACCTCCTGTATCAGTTGATGATCGCCCACCTCTGCCATGAGTGAGTGAGTGTGATGCCAGTGGTGCGGCTGGCAGGCCATGTCCATCACAGGCTATAGCACATCATAAGATTTATTTTAAATGTAAACTTGTCCAAATGTATCACCCAAATTGTATTTTATATAGCAAAGAAAGAGGATCTTCATGACATTAGAAGTTTGATAGCAACAATTTCTATTATTTTCCAATCACTGCCAACCCTTGGCAATCCTAAAAGACACCTCAAATGGCAGTTTCAGTTAATAATTTCCCTCCTCCAATATTTTCTTATTTATCAACAATCCTGCTGGCACTCCTCTATTACAAAGTATCCAGGGGCAGGCGGAGGGGTACTTTATGACTCCCACTGGTAACAAAATGTCTGAGCAATTTTTAAAACAAATTTATTTTGAGTTGGGTACCATACCTTGTAATGTTTATAAAGGTAATATTGAACACTGTTTAACTATTCCTTTTTTACTTTTTTACATGAATCACACTAACTATTATGCCAACTGTCATTACAGAACTTATACTACCAATGGGGGCAGTACTTTATGACCATCACTGCTAAGAAAATGTCTGAGCGATTTTTAAAACAAGTTTATTTTAAAATTTGGTATTATATGTTGTCATGTTTATAAAGGTAATATTTAACATTAAGTACTTCTTTCTTACTGTTTTACATAAAGCACATTATACCAATTTGACCATCTTTATAACCATCTGATGTACTTTATGACCATCTTGACATTTCATTGTTTCTCAAAAAGATCAACACTGAAAACTTTGAAATTAGATATGTAATTCAATAATAAAGACAGTGATTGACAATAACTATTAAAAAAATTATAGAAGGTGGGCATAAAGTAGCTCCCCCTACCAGGTTGGTATTGCTAGAGTTAAGCCGTGTTTACACAATGTCAGTTGATGAGACAGTTGTCCTCAAACGATTGTGAGACAGATGCTGACCAGTCCAATTGAATGAGAACCCGTTCACACAAGGAAACTATTGCCATGGCAGTAGATGGCATACAATGGCCAGGTGTGCAGCATCTGCTGTGTCCTGTGAGGAATTACGTTCTATTGATAATGATCTTTGCTGGAAATTTATTACTGAGTCATGCAAAGTTCTAGTGGAGGAGTTAGAGAAAAGGTGGGAGTGGACAAGGAAATTGTCTTTCTATGGAAAAACGTGATGTATCCTAGACTTAACAACCTTTTTCATTTCACAATTTCCTTAGCTTTTCCCATTTTAAAATAAATTGTTTCCATTATAATATAAATATGTGATTCCATAAGTATTGAAAAGAACACATTTTATGTATTGCATACAAAATACAATTCTTTATACAGCATTAATGAGTCTTGAAGGTTTCAAATTCCTAGTGTATACTCCTTATAAATCTTAAGGTAATAACATTTAATTATCTATCTTCTATAAGACCAAAACATTTACTTTGACAATCACATGGGATCCAATTTGATGGCTCTGTGGTTTTAATTTCTTTGCTACATGTTTTAACCACACATGCTTCTTTCAGGTTTTTTATAAGTTACTTATTTACACTGTTTTCTTCTGATTCAAGACATTCTTGTCAACATTTCTTTCATCATTCCCTCATTATGTTGTACCATTTCAAGCTAGGCACATAAGCAACTTAATTTTAGCCTTCACTTCATTTGCACCAAAGCCCTGAAAGGTTAATTGAGAGGCAATCTCACACAGTGGCATTTGGTGGGCACTTTTGTCCTTATAGGACGTTGTGCTGGTCCCACAAACACTGTTGCTCCCTATACAACTCGACGAACTTCATGTTCATATCATCACTCCACTTTGGAGCCATAATTACATAAATTATAGCTTACTTAACACATGACGTAGTACTTGAAAACACAAGCGGACTGGCTCAGCTATTGTCACACAACTACTGTCCTGTCCATTTACACAGCAACAGTTATCCCAACAGCACTGTATTCCAGGTGGTGGGGGAAGCAGCTGGGCCCAACTGGTTGTCCTTGATCTACTCCTCGAGACAACAGATTGCCATGGCAATCGTGAGGGCAGTGGGCTAGGCAATTGGACCGAATTGTTCACATGAAATAAATAACTTTATGCCAGTCAACTGTCTTCTAACAATTGTCCCAGCTACTGGCATCGTGTAAGCACAGCATTAAGTAACATTATGTTTGAGTAATTTTTGTACGTTTGCTGTAATTTTTTTTTTACTGATAGAGCAGAAGGCAATACCTGCTTCTGGACCCTTATCATAAACATGGGGAAGCTCTTAATATTAAATGTGCTTAATTTGCAACACTTTAAACCAACTGAAATGAGTCAAGAAATGATCTTCATGCACTTATAGTGTATTGAAATGCTCTCCTGCAGTGGCTAACCTAAAACTTGTAACTTTTTAGAAAGTTCTCCATAATTTATATTTAATATTCTTGCAATTTCAATTTAACTCCAAATCTATTATCAAAAAGTTACCAATATATAAGTGGGTAGGCACATGTAAAAAAATTTCAAATTCAAATGTGATACAGCACTTTTTAAAAATACATTTTTATGAGGATCGCCATACAAACTATCCTTTATTCAATACCAATTTTAACCACACATGAAACTTCACAAACTTTGTTTAAACAGATACACATAAAATTTGTATCTCTATGCAAAATGGTTCATGAGAAGATCTACTCTTAAAAAGTAGAAAATACTAGGTTTTCTGTAGTAGCATGTGCACCTAAAGATTTTAAATCCCCATCAGTACCAAATCCCGATACCTACTAGTAAAGAATGTGTTTAAAGAAACATCAAATATTGATATACCTACTTGTATTGCAAATATTGGCAACAAAAGATCTTAGTAGTTTTGATAATCACTTTTATAGCATGCCATGTTTAAAAAATAAGTTCACTACAAGCTTTAAGTTTATATTCAGAATAGTTGTTCTGCTCATAAAAGATTTTATCTGACCTTGTACTTGGATATATTCAGTATTTTTTAAAGTTTATACACCTTCTAATTCATTTCTCGGGCAAGTAATTTAAAATATATTACCTAAAACTAAAAGGTATCCTTCAAAATTGTGCAATTTTGAAAGTTAATAGTCCAGAGAAGCAGTATGGAATAATTTCAAATCACCACTATCCAAATATGTAAAACACAAGGAGCGCAAACAGAAATTTGCGCTTGTTTCACCACTTTAAAATATAATTTTAAACTTCCTCGTTTAAAAGATCTTTTCATTCAAAACATTTCTTCAAAAGTTCAAGTGCACCACAACAATACTATCAAAAAGGTGTTACACATTCTTGTTTGTTTTGTTATGTAATATATGCAGGGGTAAACCCATAACTACCTACATTTTCAGGTCACTCAGGATCTAACTCGCAATGTGCAATGCAACAGTAAAAACATAATTTTTAATGCAGTCCACCCACTGTTTAAGAATTTGAACCAACTTAGACTGTATTTATAAAAGATGCAAGTACGGGTACTATTTCTATGATCTATTTCCTATTTACAAAAATACACTTACTATTTAAATTCCGAAAGTAAGGAATTACAGTTAACCTCCTAAGCTGCTGAACCAACATCACCTTTTTATTTTAAACAAAAACTGAAACCCACAGTTCACCATAATTTCAACGTCTACCTACAGGTTCAAATACACGCCCGAATTATTCATTAAACTATTTGATTTTCACATTTCACACGCCCTAAATCAGTACGATATTGCTGCAATACATTCAAATTTCACGATGACATTTCCTCGTTTTTTGTTTCTTTTCCACCTCCAGGCTGATAAACATCGTGCTTTGAATATAATAGTCATTCCGATTCTATGCCGACTAGAAATGTTTACTGATGTTTTCTTTTGTAGTGGCAACCATTGAAAATGCGTCTGCTAGGGAAAAGTAAAGAAAATAACATTTCAAAGGCGGTATATTTAAAATCCATAGTTATCCCATTGAAAAAGACCTCAGCGCCACGCCTTGAGAACTCTTATATAATTCAGTTCATTTTGGCGCATCGCAATAAAATCAACGGAATTATGAGAGATGTTTAAATGTTTCGTAGTAGATGAGCTAAACGTATACAGAAGACCTCACTTAATCTAAAAATAATTCAAATTTTTATTATAAAACATCTATTCCAGCTACTTCAAGCATTATATTCGCAACCATCTGAATACGCACCTATTAACACGAATAATTTATAAGATTCAGATTTCACTTACTATTAAATAATAGTTGTCAAGCTAAATTAACAGCTCCCAGCATTTCTCGTAGCTAATATTAAACAGTAGTCGTCAAGAAAAATTAACAGCTCCCGACATTTCTCGTAGCTCCTCTGTCTCCCACAGTACTTTAAATTCTCCTGAAATTTCCGAGCGGCGTTATAAGAGAAGTGGATCCTTTGTTACTGATTTTATCTGGGTCAACCTTCTTCTCTGTCCTTCCTTCCTTCTTTCGGAATCTGACATCCCTTGTGTTCTTTGCTTGAGACTGAAGTTACTCTCAAAATTAGCTTCGTCAAGTGTGGTTGAAAAAAGACATTGTGTCTAGTTAACAATTATCAGTGCAAATCTGAGAATCAAGTAATACGCCTGGTAGAAATTTAGACCGTATTACCCACATGATAGGGTAGAAATATCTTCCATCGAGATTAAATGCATTTAATGGCAATTGTTATGAAATTTTCATCTAAGTATGATATTCCATGTCGTACCATAGTGCCATAGTAAGAATGTAGTATTATAGAAAGTTATCTTACTTCTATGCTACACTGTAGCCGCCCCCCCCCCCCCCCTCTTCTACAACTAAACTTAGAAATGCTTGGTTCGCTATTTAGTGCCTTACAACTCTTAGAAAAAATGTATTAACTGATATAGATCATCCAATTATATTCATAATAAAGCCTAGGAGGGTTTAGCCGTATGATATAATTCTCGAAAGACGACCTAATCCCTTCGTATTTAATTTCAAGAGATTATACTAGCGAATAGAGGAGTACAGTTGATGCTTGAAAGGCCTTTTGGAACATAGAAACAAAATCTGGTGATGTGCACAATAGCAACATTGCCTTGAATTCTCACTAGCTTGTTTTATTTTTCTATTTTAAATTCATAGCTTATACATTAGGTTCGGGAGATAGATAACGTTAGGAGTAAGTTACCATGGTGTGTGACCACCGAAAAAGGCGAGAGGGTCTGATTTATAGGAGGAGGCTTGAACTGTTTGTTGACGTAATCGATTTGTTTAGCACAAAAAGTGTGCATGTGTGTACGAGAACCATCCATGCTACCATATCTAATATTATGCTACTCTAATGGTTAACATGCATTTTACGTTTGATCATCATTGTTAACACACACCGCCTGCATTGTAAGTTCTCAGAAGTCGCTGAGTTTCACATTGCACCAATGAGCGTGTCACTTTAGCCAATGAAAACAAAGAAATCACAAATGACAGACAATTGTTAACTCCACGTGGAGTGAAACACAGCGTTGCAACATCTCCCCTGTTTTCCCTCTCATTCTGTTAATTTTCCCGTGACTTTGATCTTCTTAGAAGTAAATGTCCGCGCGTGGAGCGCGATTGTTTACTTCGAGAAAACGTGACAGCGTTGCTTTTGGCGACGCTGAATACCTTCATCTTCTCATTAGGCTTTGGCGAGCTACACGTTAATCATTAGAGTAGCGCAATAATAACTGCTGTGCAGTAGCGTATGCTGGGATTGTGACTTGGGCTAGCACTAGGCCTGCCAAATCCTGAGAATAAGTCGAAGCGGCGTCAGGGCGGGTTTTCTCCGGGTGCTCCGGTTTCTCCCGCCATCTCATTCCACCGGTGCTCCATCTTCATTCCATGTATCATCAGTGTCACCGCCTGCGGTGCCGTAGTAGTAAAAGCGGGCGTTAAACACTACAACAACAACAACTGAGAATAAGTGGTTGTTAATTAACCTTCCGTTAGGCGCGTGCCCTGGTAGAACACCGCTAGTCCCGCGGGACCTAGAAGACCCGTGCTATATATATTTTGTGCTTATAAGTTGTATTTATTTGTTTAAATTTAATTTTTCCTTCATTCCCATGTTTAACTTCATTTAGCTTAAATGTACACGGTTTTATTAGCATTATCTTACTAGACAGGACAAAGAAAGATAAAATGTAGTATGAATATAGTATACATTATAATTTGTACTACACTAACATGGAAAGATAATTATAATTAATTGCGATCTTCAGGTACACAACTTATAATCTGAAATGTACGTGAAGTGGAATCGCGCTTGTCTCTGTCACGGAGGACTCGGGTTCGATCCTCTGTACCAGCATGGAGATTTTGTCCCCTCTTGGAGGTCTGGCACGGAGTGCACTTAGCCTCGTTAGGTCCCGGGGGGACCAATTGAGGAGCTACTTGATGGAGAAGTAGCGGACCCAGGTCGAGAAGCCCGCATAACTGGCCGGGAGGGCTCGGGGCGCTGACCACGTCCTACCCTCCAATACTACACCCCACCAATGACGCTTGTAGTGGGCAGAGGTGAGAGACGCAGCGGCTGGACGGTAGGCCTTGTTGCGCCTGTTGTTGTTGTTGGTTTTTTTTTTTTTTTTGTTTTTTTTTTTTAAAGTTTGGTGAAGTGAATGTCAGAAAAAAGTGGGTAAACCATTAAGAGAAACAAAGAATAATTGTCTGATTTCCTTAATACAATTCACAGATTGGCGAACTATAAGAGCTGCATCAATCAATCAATCAATCAATCAATCAATCAATCAATCAATCAATCAATCTATTCGATACATTTCTATTTTCTTTAATCCTTTCATTAAGCAAACGGTCAACTTTTTTTTTTTTTTTTTTTTTTTTTGCGATAGTTCTAAATGGTCTGTTCGTTGAGTGTCAAAAAATTTAATGCTGTAAAAGATTTTATATGCGTTGTGGATCTCTTACACTTATCCAAAGCTGGGATTAAATACGCTAAATTTGCGAAACCCGTCGAACTACAGGACATTTTCTCAGTTGCAAACAACAAGCATGGCCAGCAATAAAGTTTCATGAACCAGTCAGCCCACATACTTATAATCGTTTATACTAAAATACTCTTGTAAGGATTCAGTTTCTTTTGCTTCTGCTCACACTGCTAGTGCGGAAGAGCTGCAGTAGGTACGTCTTTCCTATTTCACTATCACTAATTTATCATCGTATTTTAACTGTATGATCGTTCCACTAATTGTTTTACTACACATTGTTCATCCATTTCGAAGCATTAGTACTAACAACTGTCTTGTGCTCTGTGCACTATGAAAATGAACAATACTAATACCAATATAGCTGCTGAGGACCGTAACAATCGCACAATTGAAAACATGCTCCTTCATGCCTTTAACTCCACGTGCTATTACTATGCAGAATTCGTGTTCATACGGCACCTTTCGCAGACGATAGTGTGTGTATGGCGATATGGAATTCCGAAGTCTTGCCGTGCTTATTCCTGCATCCTACCACCTCACCTCTTTCTCCCCGCACTACAGGGAAGGCTGCTGCAGCAAGCCTCCGAAGCCCTATTCTCTCTGTTCAGTGGTAGAGAATGAAACATATTTCATTCGACACGCTAATTTTTCATGAGGGAAACTGGCTAGTATTACAATTATTATTAATATTACTTATTAATTTCTAGTTCACTTTAGATATGGGCTTTGGTGATAGCTTTGATAACCCACAATATATGCCACTGCTGCTGTGACAAGTGGATAAGAATTGCGCTTTTAAGTATGCTAATAAGCCGACGATGTGCGCTAGCAAGGACAGAGTCCCGGCCCAAACTGATGGCTTATTAACGTACTTAATAGTGACGACCCATGTCAGCAGATTTACTGGCGTGTAAAAGAACTTCTTCGGGACGAAACTCTGGCTGATATTACCCTACCAATTGACAGCGCCTTTAACAAACAAAACAAAAATAAATAAAAGACGGTGTCTCTAACATTTCCAAAAAGGTACCAATCCTGACACCCTCCGACTAGCCCTGCCTTAGCCACCCGCAACCTGGGTATCTCGGGAATAGACAAGACACTCTGAGGAATGAAGGGGGCTCCGGCAATCTCACCAAGCGCCAGGGAGAAATATTTTCGTAGCGCAAATTTCACCATCCTGTCGCAACACACTCACCGCCGTACAACCTGGTCCTACAACCCTGAAACATGTACTTGTTGTTTGTTAACGACGCTGTCAATTACCAGGATCATATCTGTGGCACCGAAATGGGGCTGCCCCTATTAAGCACGCTTTAAAACCATCGATCTGGGCCGGATACATGCCCTTTCAGTAGGTCAGCGCCTAACCAGCTGAGCCACCCAGATCGACCAACCCCGAAACAGATGAAAGGAAATGATAGGGACTTGAAATTCATGGTAGTGGGGAAACCACCCAGCACTTGCCTACCGGACCGACGGGAGTAGAACCCGGAACCTCCAGAATGCGAACCTCTCCCATAACCGTAGTCATCTCGCTCTATGGCAGATAACTTAAGTGTACATTTCGTCTTTCCTTCTTTCTTCTTTCTTTCCTTTCTTCCTCCCTCCCTCGCCATTTCCTTCCCTCACCCCTCCCTTCCCTACCACCCTCCTTTCCAACCTACCTCTCCCCCTTCTTCACTACCTGCATCCCCCCTCTCTCCATTTCTCACTACCTCCTTCTCTTCCTTCCTCTCTTCCCTCCGTTTCTGCCTCCCAACCTTTCCCCCGTTCCTCCTTTCCTCCCTTCCTCACCCATTCTTCCCTCCCCCTCCCTCATTACCACCCTCCAACACTCTCTCCCTCCTTCCTCACTCCCTAACCTCTCTCTCACTCCCTCCTCACCACTCCCTCGTTCCTCCCTCTTTCCCATCCGCCATCCCTACCATTCCTTTCTCTCCTCCTACTATCCCTCTCCCCATTCCTTCCCTCGCTGCTCCCTTCCTTTCTTCAAAGGTTGCCATTGTTGCTTTTTCTGTTTTTGTCCTCGTCGATGTTATCGTCAATAGAAACAACTTCAAATGATTACTTTTAAACTCAACTTGGTGAAAAAAAAAAGTGTTTAATGTTGCTGACTTACTCGTCACAGACTTAGCGTGTTCGCTACCCAAAGTAGTCTTCCGCACGTTGTCGTTATTAAGCCGTTAACAGAAAAATATCTGAATGCATCACACTCGAAAGACCTCTTCCCATTTCAATTGTATTCATATTATTCCTTACGTACTACTATAGTATGCATAAACAAGCTACTGTTCCGTTCTTGATACGTTTACGCTACGTTACGATTAAGTTTTGTCTAGAAATAATATCAAACTAAGCAATAAGTTGCATGATCAAGATGGAAAACCAAATACACCTGTTTGGTAAGCCAAAGTTTTACTTTTTCTACCATGTACATTGTAGGTAGAGAAGGTATTGCATTCCACCCAAAAATTCGATAGCGGGATTTTAGTGCCAGTTCATGCTTTTAACTCCACGTGCTATTGTTATGCAGAATTCATGTTCATGCGGCACCTTTCGCAGACGCTCGTTTGAGGTTCTCTGTAGCTCATAAATATTCTTAGGAAAAGGTTCGCGTGCGCGTGCGTATGTATGTCCGTGTGCCTGTCCATGTGTCCGTATGTCTGTCAAAAGCATAACTCAAAAACGAAATTTCGGTTATACCGGGTAGAAGGGAAGTCATTGCATTAGTTTAAACCAGTGATAGATCTCGGTATTTGGAACATATATTGTATCTTACGGTTTTGTCTCTGACTATTTCCTACGGAGATATTTTAGTTTTATCGAACATAATCTGACAATACTGCAGATTGTGTGAGTGTCACTTTCCCTAGCTCAGTATATAAACAAACAACGTAACGGTCCATCTTGAGAACATAAACACATACCCTGCCTTGTCCTTCCATATTTACTGTGCGAGTGTAGGCCAATCAGACGCGTTTTCACCCAAAACATTACACGAAAGCGAAAGGACCTGTTAACATCCAGAAACCAGATCAATTCCCTGACCATCCTCAACGCAACGTTGTCAACTTGCTCCACGTCTGAAACAGGAGCTTGGAGCACTTCTTCATGTCTTTTAAGTGATTAATTATTTCGAAACTCTGTGAGATGTCCCATAATTACTACCAAAGCTAGCCAGAAATAAGAAATATGCATCTTACAAGTAATAAAATTTTATCTTCGTACGTTCTTCAGGAATTACACATCAAATTTGGATCAAAAGCCATTTATTTATTTATTTTTATTTATTTATTTATTTTTTTTTTTTTTTTGAAATCCGCTGATCAAACAACAAAATGCCATTCGACTTTTTTGTTTGTAACGATCCTATGAAGCACATATTAGAAGGCATACACACACACACACACACACACACACACACACACACACACACACACACACACACACACACACACACACACACACACACACACATATATACACTGCGTGCTGCACGTGTTAACTGTAATAAAGTAATTCAGCTTGACGTAGGTATAGGGGAAGCTGCTTTACTTCTCTCTCTCTCTCTCTCTCTCTCTCTCTCTCTCTCTCTCTCTCTCTCTCTCTCTCTGCAATGTCTGAGAGGGGGAAAGGCGGGTGAGCTTACCGCGAATTAGTAAACCATAACAACGTGCAGCTGAAACAACTGCAGTTCACATGAAAGTAATTGTGACATAGCCATAGTTATAGCCAAATCACTTTGTTGCAATGCTAATTTTATACGAACATAATGTCATTAGCAATATGCACTAAAGCAATGCCAGCGAACTTCACTTATTCATGGACGGAAACGTTATGACTTCTGCGGATACATGATTGTGCAACTTCCCCCACCATCAGCCTTTCAGAAAAGTTGTTGCCACTGCGCATCTAGGGGAATTGCTCTTGTCTTGCCTCACGACCTATACATGAAAGTTCCGACACGGTAGAAAACTCGGAATATAAGTTACAGACGACACGCAATTAATTTCCCATTTTTGTTCACCAGGAAAAACCACAGCGATGTAATGTCTTGACCTATGAGACTAGTATCTGGCAGACTGATCATTTAATATTTTCCTCTCTTACCTCTATAAATGATCTATTGCTTAGGTTCTCTTTGGCGCTTTCCAGGCGGGGAAAAACATTATTGACGAACCCATGCCTTTCCCTCTTCAAAGAAAAATATCACGATTAACATGCACATGCTCGCTAAAATCAGTGAAGCCCACATGGTTCTATTGAAATGTAGCAGGTACATACATGTCAGCTGAGGCGCCGGTACGAAGAAAATTTTGAGGAGGCACGAAAACGGAGAACAGAAATTTAGAGACACTGGGAGTGAAATTTGAAAGTTCCACATTTCTTGATAGAGTTTTCTGAAATTTTTACTATGATCGTATTTATATGAGAATAGAAGTTACACAAAATTTCATTAAAATTGGATAGTTAGTTTATGAGTATAAATTATTTTATGAATTTAATAGGCACATTTTCAAAATGTAGCTCGCGTCTATTGACTTTTCAAAATTCATTTATATTGGCAGAACTGGTACTCTAAAACATGGGTAACAATTGTATGAAGAGATATTTCAAATACGTTTGCTGATTATGCTGTACATATTTTTTTAATAATAAAGAAATTTTAATCTTAAAAATTATTGATTTTTTCCATACAAAAAATGTTTTTGGAATTCATGTTAATGATAACACCAACATTGAATCATAGTTTTGTTTAGCTGCTATTTATAAATACTTTTGGAAATTTTCATTGAATTTGAAGCAAAACTCAGGCGCTTTTGGAATGTGCAGAAATGTAGTTTTGAGAAAATCAGGCTTTTTTATAGGAACATGCTGGGCACGTTAAGGGAAAAGCACTATTTGAAAGGGCCGTAATGACCACATGGAGTAGGGGATATGAAAAATATTAGCTGATCCAAATGCACAGGTGTTCCAGGAACATTTTAAGGTAAAAAAACAATTTTCGACTTTTTGACAATTTTGACCAAAATTTCACTCCCAGTGTCCCTTAAAAGGAAAACTATCATTACGGTTATCTATCGAAACGTACAATGCTTACTATAATGTATGAAATCATTCAAGTTAATGCATTTTGAATTTTTAAAAATAATTAATGTCCAAATATTGAAATTAGGACCATGGTATCTAATGTTAGGTGTAAACTTATATATTACTCGTATAACGTTAAATGTGGCTATGTTAGACGTAACGCAACGAAAGCTTGTAAACAAGAGCTGCTAAAACTTCGGTACTACTCGAATAGGGCCGTGTTACCTCGCTCGATTGAAGGTCACCTGCCACTTCCACCCCCTTAATTGTACCTTCCGCTCCCACTGTCTACTCACTCTCTACTCATTCATGTGATGTATCTACACACCTTGAGACGTTGTTAGATACTTGAGTCCGTAATTGGGATACTGTTGCCCTAGAACAAGCGTGACGGTACGTTTACTAAAATAATCTTCTGTGCATCCTGCAGATTGTGAAGCTTTCGTTCCGCCAGCTCTAATTATACTGTCTGCACCAAGAAGTAGGTGTATACTAGGTATTTACTCTATTGTTTGCACCACTGCAGTGAAACCACAAAGCAATAAGTCACAAGGGGGTTCTTTCAGAGTTTGAAACACAAAATTGCACTTTAACATGGAGACAATTAATGTAGTAGGCAAGTACATACGTTTACGCATAAAACTATCCACAGTATGAAACTATTAAAACTAAGCCACAATACCACAGTTACCGTTCAGATTTTCACCTGAGAACACGAGCAGTACCTGCTCGTCGACTGTTTATTCAGAGATAGACGTGCAAGCACACGCTGGTGCGACTGTTCTCTTAGACGTATTGTAATGGTACAGCTAAAACGGTATTATAGCGCTTCCTGATACAGACATTCCTTGGCTGGGTTTCTACATTGACAGCACGCGAGGAACGCTTATCACAGTCAAAAATAACAATGATAGCACGATATATTGATTTCGATGTGAACCAACGTAATACAAAGCTTTCTGTTGTGACCTTCATTGATAAGATTATACGGTATGCATGGCAAACAAACTTTTCTAATGGGTGTATATACAGGTGTCCCAAAAAACACCGACAACGCTATGTTGGTTGGGACGGCAAACAGATCGGTTTTCAAATAGGAACCACTGTGCGGAAATGCACGGTTTGGACGCTGTAGCGCTTCGAAGTGGGTGTACGTTCACATTTCATCAAGAAACACAACATTGAGCTGTCTGCATTACAAACGGACTTCGAACTGTGTACTCCCTAACTCATTGCAGAGCCTATAACACATGCACAAGATCCAATACGTGCGACTGTCTTTGAAGATTTTCAATCGCTCCGTGGACTTGAGTCATAAGGTCCTCCACTGACGTTACAACAGTGCCATAACCATATTCTTCATTCAACTCCACAGAAAACAGTCGAGATGTGTCAGATCTGGCGACCGTGCTGGCCATGAAACTGGTCCACCTCTACCAATTTGGATATGCCACGTTGAGGTGACTTCGCACATTTATATCAAGGTGTGCTGGAGCTCATGTCGGCCATTTCAGCAGCTGTGTACTGATTCGAGTCGCACTGTTGATAAAAAACGTTAAGTGCTAGAAACGACAGGAGTAAGGTCGCAGGATCTACATCAAGGACTCTATGGAGGAATTTAGCGCATGCGCAGGAATGTTATTATGATCAGGTCGTTCATCCTAGTACACAGATGGCTAAAGGGTTGCATACCTTCCGTGTTAAAATACCAAAACGAATGTTAACAAATTGTCACAACCGTTCGTTCTCAAACTTCAAGCTCTCCAGCGTCCAAACCATGCGCACATATCCAGAAATATAAACATATTTCATACGTATATACATCCGTATATTCCGGACGTGACTCTGTGCACTTATAGTTGTGGTGGTTTAGCTTGTCTCAAGGAGTATAAAAGTGGGTAGGTCACTTCCACCCCCAAGTTATGGGCAGGAGGTAGAAAATATGTTCTGTGGACAGAAACATTGGAAGTCTATTTGTACTTGCCTTTTCAGTCCAGCACTGATTGGATAGAAGGAATCGAAGCTTCTACCACATTCCCTATAACTGTGACAGAGGTACGAGTATCTGCGTGTTTTCAACAATTACCTCTTTCTCTTTTTTAGGCACGAGACAAGATAAACCAAATGGCCTGTTGTCATCTGGTCACGGGAACTCGTTAGTTCAGCCTAAGGAGGCCTTAAAAGTGTATGCTGTGCTTACTTCTGCACTTAATTACTGCCTCATAACTAGGGCCCGGATTTTTAGGTTCTTAAAATTAACTTTTTAGTTATTTTTATATCTTAAAAAAGTTTTTTTTTTTTTAGTTCTTTAACCTCCTGAAATAGTTTTTATATTATTTTTTTACTAATTTTATTATTAATTGTCCTCTTTTTTATAGCAATGTTGCTGATATGACCTGTAGATCCTTTGTGCGGCTCAAAATGCCATTTTTGGCCAGAGGGCAGCTGGAAAATGCGGAAATAAAATTATAGTTTATAGGCTATGTGCATTATAACAGGTGCTTAATCCTTACCTGCATTCCAGCATTCCTAAACAGGTTGCACAGGTTATCCCATACGGTATGTTTATCTGCACAGCACCTAGCCGCTTAATGTGACTTTATCTGTGCAGTATAGAAGGTGTTGATATTTGTTGAAGCTTTTGTGTCTGTGGGCATTGTTTCTTTCGCTTTTGGCAGATTTGGCAAAATATTACTTTGCCATTTGTGGTGAAGTTCGGATCGTTACCTATCCACTGACGAATCAACCACCTTTGAGATGAGCTGACTTTAGGCATGACACTAGCTCCTTAAATTATCTGCTTAATCTTCTAACGATGTAGTAATTGTATGCATTAACATAACACGATAGTCGACTGAACACAACGGATACTGTTTTTAAACTGGTTGGTTTGAGTTTATGGCGGGTTCTGCTAATGCCCCTTTCCCCTCGACAACAATCCCCACATTGCCGAGGCTCGCGCGAAATACAGGCTACGGCCCGATTGCGTCATCTTTGAAACAGCTGATCGAAGGGAACCGACCGAAGCCGAACCTGAATATGACTTCCCCGTTTGGAGGAACAGCGTAAGGAAGTCATATTCATTGAATTGTCAGTCATTATTGAAAATAAAAACACGTAACAAAAATACCTGCACAATATACGTTACATAAATAATAAATCACATATCAATATAATAAAGATTAACTATCTATCTCAATAGCTGCTGTTATTATCATCAAATTTTAAACGTGAGGCACGTGATTAATGCCAAACTTAATTCCACTGAAACTGAATATATACATGTAAATGGAAATACTCCATCCTCAATATTTTGATTTTTAATGGCCCATTGTGACTAACCGATATATTATTATAACTAGTCAATCATATCAAAATAATGGTAATATTGATATGTTGCCTACCCCGGAGAAGCTGGAAGACTTATTTTTCAATATCGCTTGTATAAAGTACTTACCAATGTATCCACTTACCTTACATAATATTTATTAATGATGGAATCTAAGAATATTAACTTATTATCAGCGGGGCATATATAGTTTTCTCAGTTTCAGTTTTGTTTATTGAGAGAAAGTTTGGCCTGGTGCCGGTACAAAGGACCCGGCTTATAGGCTACAATTAACATTAACTTAAAATTATAAATATTTACAAAGTTTACTGTTTTTGGATTTAACAAAACCCATACGGTGACCATACCAAGAAGTTTTTGGGTGTGGATTTGTCCTTTAGATAGGCATCCCAGAAATTGAAGCAAAATACTAATTAAACTCAGTCTATCAACATTTACCATGCTGGTTTGGTAAATTTGCACATAAATAGCAATTATTAACAATAGGCTAAGCTGTGATACCTGTGTTAATTTGTAAAAGTGGGGAAAGAGTTTAGATATGATGTTATAAAGTTAGGTTAGAGTTGCATATTATTATTGATGGCAGGTGTGGATGCTGCCTCTGATAACACAGGCTAAATTTTGATAACACAGGACTCTGTCATCCTGTTCATATAGGTACACATTAACCTAGGTGTCGTTGCCTACATAATTCCATCATGTGTGAATAAAGACAGGGGACAAAATTTGACCCAAGTATAATAGTTTTCCCTTTTTGATGAAGGTGGGAAAATGTAAATGACCTAGCTACTTCCTGTTTTCTAAATTTATTGATTAACTTGGTAAATGTTTTGTTAACATTCATTGCATTTAACTGTTGCCAGAATGGTTTAACAAAAACCAACCCATACCATCTTTAGTTCAACAGTTTTTGGGTGTAGATTTGTCCTTTCAATGTGTTTCATTATATATAAACTGTCCTAACTAGTTTTACATCGATACACACTACAACCTCGACCCATATTGTTCAATTCTACATCTAAAACAAAAGTAGAATTACATACCTTTCAGTACCGGTATCACCATGTTACAATATAGGTTATGGATTCTTGAATAACTTAACTGAAGAATTAACCATTTCTTAAATCACTTAAAATTACACACTATAAATGAAAATAATCATTTTAGTTTAATAGTTCAACTATAACAAGTAGAACTTACGAAAACCAGGCGAAAAACTGTTCAGTTGCTCAAAAGAAACTTAAAAATTGCAGCGAAAGAAAATCTGTTATAATTCTTGTACTACAACAAGAAAACTACTGAAAAATTAATTTTGATTAATTTACAATATTTACAAATAAACACAATCACTGAAACAGCATTTACCGCCACTAATTCACTTTCAATTAAACAAAACTAACACGTGTTGCCCCATAACACTCCACACTGGTAGCCATGTTTGTTAGCATACCCGGTTCCTGGCTATCAGCTGATCGGCCCGGGCCATAGCCTGAGATTCACGCGAGCCTCGCCACATTGCTTGCTTGCAACAATACAGAGCTTGGTCCCACACAGCTAAATGCAAGTCACTTGCCTCTTACATTGTTTTCAATACTCCTCTAAGCATACATAAGCGAAAAGACGTAGCAAAGATGTAACAGTCAAAGTCTATTCATAATTTCATAAATATTTCATTTTCCCATTTTAAAATAGTTTTTTTTTTCATTTTAAAACAAATAGGAGATTTAGCCTCTTTTAGTTTTTAAAGTCTCATTTAGCCACTTTAGGTTTTATAAGATTCAAGTATTTGGCTCCGATGATCATGAAACAGATAATAAAATTAAACCACTGCAGTTAACTATCAAGGAATAAAATAGTTAAAAAACTAAGAATCCGGGCCCTACTCATAACCATTATTCATGCTTCAAAATTTTCATTTAACATTCTATCATGTAGAGTAGGTTTCTCTAGGTAAATTACTGACATTACAACAGCAGGTAGACACTGATCTCATGTTTCTGCAATGGACTAATAGAGGGCAAGCCGAGCGAGATAGTTCCACGGTAACGTGTGAGGCTCGCATTCGGGAAGTCCCGGTTTCGATTCCCGTCGATCGCCCACTCGGACCTTGGTTTTTTTGTGGTTTTTCCCTAGTCGGTAGGCGAATGCTGGGATGGTTTCTCCTTTACCATTATTTCTTTTCTTCACTTCCCTGTTATTCAGTTTCCTTCTTGCCTTTCAGGAGTGCTTCTAGGTTTCGTGGTGCATGGCGGTGCCGTGAGGGCATACTTACCGCATTCCTTGCAATACTCCTAACCCCACAACCATCCCAAACGAACTCCGACTGTTGCTGAGAGCTAAGTCAACAGTTCGGAAGCTTTGGCAGCGTTTCCGCCATCCCAGATTGCAGGCAATTTATCTGCGATTTAAGACCCTGGCTAGACGCCTCTTACGTGCACATCGCAAAGAGGCCTGGGAAAACACCATGAGGAACGTAAACCTCTCTGAAAAGAAGCCCTGGCGGATAATTAAATCCCTGAGAAGGGATAAAACGCTATATCAGCATCCTATACATGGCACTCGCGGGAGATTATCTTTCGAACCGCAAGAGAAAGCCACTGACTTCGCGGACTATTTAGAGTCCCAATTTGAGCCCCGAGAGGACATAGAAGACGAGGACTTTTCAGAACTAGTTGAGGCAACGGTGGATTACCTCTATGAGGATCCTCCACCACCTCACGAGGCGACTCGCATACCAATTGTCACACCAAGGCAAGTTTCCTCGCAAATTAGGTGTCTCAAACCCAACAAATCCCCTGGATATGATGGTGTTACGACACATATGTTACAACACCTGGCTCGCAAAGCCATTATCCACTTGACGAGAATTTACAATGCTTGCCTGTATCTCCGACACTTCCCTACTGCTTGGAAGGAAGCGAGGATGATTTGCATATTGAAACCAGGCAAGGATCCCAAGTTTCCATCAAGTTACCGTTCTATTAGTCTACTCCCAATAATTTCGAAAATTTTTGAAAAACTTCTACTGTCCCGTCTAACTCCTCTATTTGAGGAAAGGAGGCTCATTCCGGATCATCAGTTCGGATTCCGTCAAGGCCATTCCACTACCTTACAGCTCCTGCGTCTTGTTGAGAGGGCTGCCCTGGGTTTCCAGGAAAACTTCAAAACTGTCGCAGTACTTCTGGATGTGGATAAGGCCTTTGCAACAACATGGCACCAGGGCCTACTGTACAAACTTAGAGATGCAAATCTCCCCTCCCCCTACCTGACCCTCATAGCCAGTTTCCTTCGTGACCGCACTTTCAGGGTGCGAGTGGAGGGCAGGTTATCAACTATCAGACCAATAGCGGCCGGAGTACCGGAAGGTAGTGTTCTATCGCCACTGCTCTTTGCCGCATACATGTCTGACTTCCCCGTTGAACCCAGCACTGTTGCGTGCCAATATGCCGATGACGTCCTCATACTGGCCCGTAACAAAAATCTACGTTACTGCCTTCCCCCATTGCAAAGACACCTAGATGCCATTGAGAGTTGGAGTGAAAAGTGGAGAATGGGAATCAGTCCACAGAAAAGCTCTGCTTTTGTGTTAGGCAAAATTCATTCCTGGAGACCAGAAAGGGACCTGACACTTGGTCAGAGGAGAATCCCTTGGGTCAACACAGCCAAGTACCTTGGTGTACAACTAGACCGAGGACTTACCTTCACCAAACATGTCACAGCTAAAGCTGCCCAAGGTCACGGAGCTCTGGGAAAGCTCTATCCCATCTTTAGGTCTACTATGCCTACACGACTTAAATTACGCATTTATCGTGCGATCATCCCTCCCCTGATCCTGTATGGATGCGAGGCATGGGGATTCGTGGCTCAAACCACCATCCGCAGACTGCAAGTCGTGCAGAACAGGGCCCTTAGGATGATCTACGATACTGACCGTAGATTTTCTTCCCATATTCTCCATACCCATTCTGGCATTCCATATATTGTGGATGTTGTGCGAGATAGAGCCCGCTCTATGTATGCGAAACTTACGCCACACCCTAACCAGCTGGTAAATACCCTGGGACAATATGATCACCATCTTCCCAGGAGGCGCAAAAGCTATCGTTTACCCAAGGATGTCTTGGGCTAATTAGCTTCGCTGCTTCCTCATTTCACCAAACATTCCAATGCATTCGGTTTCTCGCTAATTTGACACTGCTTGACTTGCTGGTTAGACAAGCTGACCTTTGCTAAGTGAGCAGAGGGGCATGGGTGCCCCAGGATGGGTAGACATTCTAACTGGCACTCATATCCCTAGTCTATAGCAAGAGAGAGTAACCAATCATCACCATTGGCTGACACTGACAAAAATAGCTTGTACAATGACTACATCTTTCATACCTCACGGGTAAATCCATACTAAATGGATAGGTACCGTGGGCATATATCCCGCTCGGGTAAACCCGAGCGACCTGATTTGGCTCTTGGCTCTTGGCTCTTGGCAGTGCCGTGCAAATGGCATAGATGTTTACTCAGAGAAAACATCACAGCCCGTGTACACTAGGGGGCTCCTTAGTCGACCGGTCAGGCAGCTCGGGTGTTCGAGCGTGGAACTGTTGTGAACCTCCGCGCGTCTCTTTGGCTTGTCTGCCTGTAACCTTACTCCACTTCACTCCTTTCTCCTGGAGCATATTGCCACAATAAATCTGTGTAAGCCGCAATGCGCAAGGTATCCCCTCCATCGCATAACCTATACATAATACAGGGCAAGCAAAGCAAGATAATACTGTTTACTTCAGAACACTCCAATGTTGCGTAGATCAAGAACTTTAATAGAATTGTGGAGCACGTCATATTGGAAGATTTAAGGCAAATAAGCTTTAAGAATGTTATGTTATGCCTCAGATGTTTAACATATTTCTGCTTTTTCTTGTCATATTGGTAGTTTATTGGTTTATGTAACAGAATAAATTATTTGACAGTAAAAAGAATTTGATAACGTTCTCTAACCATTAAAAGCTCCCTGGCATACTTTATACACTCGTATTATAGCACTCATTAAAACAATTCTTCTATCCGCATTACGTTATACCTACTACACCTTTTGCTTAGAACTTATTTCAAATACAGCAGAAAGTAAAACAGCAAAACGCAACAGGTGAGTTTAATCTCACAAATTACAAAAAGGGATGAATATTTTATCCATGAATATCTTCCGCAAACTGCTGTCTATTAATCACCTACTGTATCCTTTTTACACTATTAATCCGAAGGCTATGAGTTCAAATTCAGGCCAGACCGATGGTTTTTAAGTGTGCTTAAAAAAATAGCTACATATCAGTAGATTTACTGGTATGTAAAAGAACTCCCGCGGGATGAAATTTCGGCACACCGGTGACGCTGATGTGATCTTGGGATTTGACTGCGTCGTTAAACAACAAAATATTTTTTCATACAACACGTAATCAGATCTTTTTCTAAAAAGGCTTTCTTGGAATCAGGGGGCCACAAAATATACATTTCGAGTGAAATCTCAATATCGAATTTTTGGGTGGAATGGAATATCTTCTCTACCTGCTATGCATTGGTAGAGGAAGTAAAATAATGAATAACGACTTCCCATTTGAGAAACATCTAAATATTGGAAAATTCAAACCAATAATAGGAAACGGTTAACTCCAGAAAAGAATATATTTGATGTAAATTATGTGTTTCAACAAGATCTACATTTTTATGTAGTAAACTTCTAACTGTCCTTAACTACTCTTATGCAAAAGTAATCCAGAATGAAGAGGAATTCTGAGGCTATTCCCAGAAAATTTAAAATAATCATTTAATCTGTCATACAATATATATTAAACACGCGGTATATTAATTAAAACCATCAAGAGCCATTTTGAGAAAATTGAGCTTTTCAAACAATTTTCCATGTAAATGGTATTTTGGGTGTTCCTTTTTTGAATTATTTCGTATCGCATCCTTGGAAGACGTTGAATATAGAAACCAGTTTGGTTCAACCAACTTTTTGTTTTTCAGTTAAGCACTTCACAGATTGACAGATACACAACACGCTCACAGAGCTTTTTCTTGAAATGCTATTTTTGGACTTAATGAGCCTCGGAAAATGTTGTATCGAATGATATTTTTCTAGTTTAACACAAAGCGGCGATTCTGTCCTTTGTGGAAAAGTTTGTACAAACATATTTTGCTCTTTTAAGGAACATTTAAACAATGCTGCTTTAAGTTCGGCAGCAGTGTCATAAATGTGTTTTGTTGCCCCAGTAGAGCCAAAGATGCCGAAGCAATCATCTCCTAAAGTGAACATGGTTCAAAACGATGAGTCACAAGTGTCACGAATTTGTCAAGTTACACCAAGGACAGACTCAAAGAGGCCGAAGCAGAAACTTAAACACCGACCCTATTATACTTAGATGGTGCAACAAAGACTTCAAGTATAAATACACCTAGCTTTCTGAAACTGCAGATGCCAGAACAATAATTATTGTAATTAATAATTATTGTAATTAAGTAATTAATTACTTCGCATAAGTGCATATTTTAACCAAATCTGCAACTTACATGAGTGAGTTTGATGTAATGGTTTTCTGATTATGTAACATTATAGTGCTCACCTCCAAAAGGAATGCGTTACCGATCGGGATGGTTCAGGCGGTAACGTCTGTGGCCCGGATTCGGGAGGTCGCAGGTTCGATTCCTTTGGCCGACCATTTAGACTCATGGTTTTTTCGGAGATTTCTTCGGGTCGCCAGGCGAATGCTGGGAAGGATTTCCGTATCCTCCGATTTTACTGTCCCTCCATTTCATACATTAATCATTTCATCCTTCATCATGTTAGGTTTCTTTCAGTGTCGGCAAGCATCGGGAGCGTTGCGGCATTAGCACGGTATGAAGAAAGAATACGCTCTGGAAATTTTGTCCCCCGAACTGGAAGGCGAGCCTACTGTTTCCTGGGCCCTCCATAGGATGGCACAAGCCAAAGGGGTAAGCGGAGCCGGTTTCCAAGTCCCGCGCCTCCCTTGGGAGTACAAACGCGAAGGGGTGAAAGAGGAACCTGGCTGGGCCAGCCTCCGCCGGGGTGCTTCTAGCTAGGAAAATGTAGGGACCCTGACACCTGCTCTGCCATGAGAATGTTCCGGTCGGTCATTCGCTTTATCTCCAGGGGGCTGCCTGGTCAGGGGAATAGACACAAAAGATCGCCTTGCGGTTGAGGTGCTAAGTCCCCCTTCGCAAGTAGTCGTAGTCATACAGCCAAGGGATATATTTATTTCAATAACTCTGGAGTTATCTGAGAAAGATTACGGCTATATTTTCAACATATCAACCGGCTTAGGCCTCTCCAATGTGCGTGGGCGTGTGTCTGCCTCACAATCAAGAGGTGCCGAATTTGAATTTCGGTTAAGGTGAGTTAACAAGACAAGGTGTTCCCGGGTTTACCTCTTATCCTCGGAAGACGAATAAGGATTGATTTTAAGCACTGTAGACGCTGGCCTCATTTGAGGAAAATTCACCGTCTGATATGACCTGCCTTTAAACTGGTTAAAGGACGCTCAGCTTAATAAACAAAACTATAAAAATGGATGGAAGGAAGGAAGGAAGAAGAAAATAAAGAAAGAAGGAAGGAAAGAAAGAAGGAAAGAAAGGACGCTCACCTTAATAAACACAACTTCAAAAGTGGAAGGAAGGAAGGAACGGAGGGAGGGAGGAAGGGAGGAAGGAAGGAGGAAGGAAGGAAGGAGGGAAGGAAGGAGGGAAGGAAGGAGGGAGGGAAGGAGGGAAGGACGGAAGGAAGGAAGGAGGGAAGGAAGGAAGGAGGGAAGGAAGGAAGGAGGGAAGGACGGAAGGACGGAAGGAAGGAAGGAGGAAAGGAAGGAGGGAGGGAAGGAGGGAAGGACGGAAGGATGGAAAGGAGGGAGGGAGGGAGGAAGGAAAGAAAGAAGATTTTTATTTGTGAATTGTTTCTTTTAACGAAATCTCCATTTTCAACCTTTTGTTTATCTCTTGTAATGTCAGTTATAAAAATTATACAAAATTCAATTTGAATCAATAGGACTACACAGTCTACACATAGGAAATTTAGGATACGGAGTTTGTTCTTCATGTCAATATCTCTCATGCATGTTTTACTCAAAATTTTGAAAGAAAATAATGTATAACAATTTTTTATTTGAAGGATATTTTGCGGATCGGGGTTTTTCTTTAAAATAATCTGTGTTGTAACCTTGGAGGATGTCTGAACACAAATGCCACGTTTGGTATTTATTCTACATTTTGTTTTTGGGTTATGCCCGCCAGGTACTTCAAAACAGGTATTTCCAATGAAATCTGGATATTGAACTTTTCTTTGGGATATAATATATTTCTATACCTACTTTTGATAAGCAGTATAAACGTAATTGAATTGTTCGATATGATTAGTAGGGCCCGGATTCTTAGTTTTTTAACTATTTTATTCCTTGATAGTTAACTGCAGTGGTTTAATTTAATTATCTGTTTCATGATCATCGAAGCCAAATGCTTGAATCTTATAAAACCTAAAAATGGCTAAATGAGACTTTAAAACCTAAAAGATGCTAAAACTTCTATTTATTTTAAATTGAAAACAAGCAACTTTATTTTAAAATGGGAAAATGAAATGTTTATGAAATTATGAATGGACTTTGACTGTTACATCTTTGCTACGTCTTTTCGCTTATGTATGTTTATAGGAGTAATGCAAGAGGCAACTGACTTGTATTTAACTGTGTGGGACCAAGCTCTGTATTGTTGCAAGCAAGGAATACGGGGTCGTTAGAAGTAAATTTTCCTTAGATTACGCAGATAATTTAAGGAGCTAGTGTCATGCCTAAAGTCAGCTCATCTCAAAGGTGGTTGATTCGTCAGTAGTTAGGTAACGATCCGAACTTCACCACACATGGCAAAGTAATATTTTGCCAAATCTGCCAAAAGTTAAATAAACCATGCCCACAGACAATAAAGCTTGAACAAATATGAACACCTTCTATACTACACAGATAAAGTCGCATTAAGCGGCTAGGTGCTGTGCAGATAAACATACCTTACAGGAGAACCTGTACGACCTGTTCTCGAATGCCGAAATGCAGGTAGGGATTAAACACCTGTTATAATTCACATAGCGTATAAACTATAATTTTATTTACGTATTTTCTAGGTGCCCTCTGGCCAAAAATCGCATTTTGAGGTGCACAAAGGATCTACAGGACATATCAGCAACATTCCTATAAAAATAGGACAATTAATAATAAAATTAATAAACAATAATAATATAGAAACTAATTCAGGAGGTTAAAGAACTAAAAAAAAAAAAAAAACTTTTTTAAGATACAAAAATAACTTATAAGTCAATTTTAAGAACCTAAAAATCGGGGCCCTAGTGATTAGGGTTACCAGATGTCCGGAAGTTCCTGGACATGCCCTACATTTTAACCATTTGTCCGGCGTCCGGGGGGAATGTCCTACATTCTCAGAAACAACCAGTGATTCTTAGAAAATTAACTGGAAACTGGGAAAAAAAATGAATAACTGGTTATTAGCCACAACTGTAACTTGCTATGGCAGCAAGGCTACACAGTCTACAGTCAAAGAGGATAGTATGCATTAGTAACATTGAACGTGAGATTGGCAATACAGTATTAGCACTCCGAGGCAAAAGGATGGTGTTCTGTAGAGGCAAAGAGATGCTTTATTCTCAGTCTTCCATTTGCAGTTTGACTATCGAAGAATAAGGATGGAAAGTAAGCAGTCTGTCTTGTAAGAAACAAAACTTCACAAAATTCTGCCGATAGTTCAGATATTAAAATTTTCTTTGTTCAGCGTATCGTGTTGGCGCTGCGAAGGCAACACTTGCATTTTACGTTGTTCATCACAAATCCATGGAAACATCATCACATATTAGAGATACCTTAGTAGGGTTAGGAATAGAAAAGAAATGTGCAGCATTTGGAGCTGACAACACAAACACAAATTTTGGTGGCATAAGCCGAGGTTAAAATGTATTCACCAAACGAAATAACTGCACTCCAGCAGTTATTTCAAAATAGATATAACAGACAACGGTAACATTCCATCAGATTAGAAACCATTTAAGAAAGGAGAAAAGGTAAAACCAGAAAATTATCGCGGAATAACATTGCTTCATAGCACTTTGAACGTTTTTACTGGAATTTTAAATAATAAATTAAATACAATAATATCCATTAAACAAGAATAGCAAGGCTTGAGGAAAAATATATTTACAGCAGATGCAATATATGTAATCAGAAAAATTATATAAAAATCGTGGGAATTTAATAAGTCAGTATTTTTGTGTACTGTGGACTCGAAAAGAGCTTTTGATAGGGTAAAATTAAAATATGTAATTCATATATTGCAAAAAAAAAGGCGTACCCTTGCAACTGATTAGATCAATAATAGAGATCAACACAGACTGCAAGACAAGAAGAAAAGTAAAGGAACAAACTGAAGAAATAACTATATTGGTCAGGTAATTAGACAAGGCGATTCCTTAAGCCCATTCCTTTTTAATCTTATAGTGGATAAATGAATTGAAAATTTGCCATAAGAGTAAGGATTCAAGATGGAAACAAAAGATTTCATGTAATATGCTACACAGGATGCTGTCTTCATATCAGAAACAGAAGATGGATTACAAAACACCGATTCAATATAAAGGCAAAAAGTATAATATATAAAAAAATCTAAATGCCTAACAGTATCGAAAGAGGCATTAGGATGCAAATTAGAAGTGGAAAGAAAAATTATTGAACAAGTTTCAGAATTTAATTATTTAGGTACTAAAATAACAAGCACCAAAAATTTAAACCGAGAAGTAAAAACACGGGCCGGTAAAGCAACGCAGATATTATGATGCATGAAAGACAAATTTGGCGAAGTAAGTATATAGCAGTAAAGAGTAAAGCCCGCATTTATAAAACAATAGTTAGACCAATTTTAACTTGTGTAGCAGAAACCAGAGCAGATACAGTCAAAACAAAAGAAATTAAGTACATGAGAATTGAAAATATTAAGAACAATCCAAGGAAAAACCTTATTAGATAAAATACACAATACAGAAATCAGAGAACAATGCCAAATTAAAGGTATAATAAAATTTATTAATGAGCGACAGAAATACTGGAAAGAACACATTAACAGAATGGGAAACAACTGTCTAATAAAAGAGCCAAAGAAGGCAGACCTTTAGATGAGAAAAGGACAAGAGGAAGACCCGCTAGGAAATGGACTGACAGCATTTATAACTCTCCGAGGACTAAAAGGGAAGATGAACAGAATATTAGCCTACGCACAAAGAAGAAGAAGAAACTAAAGTCATATTCATTGTGAAGGATTACTTCTTCACGGAAGTATGACTGCTGTGATGGTTACATTTTACATTATGTTTCAGGATTTTCAGCAAACATAAATGTATATACCATTGAGTGTATGTAAATAACATTAAAGTTATAATTTTACATTATTTTGCACGGACCGATAATGCCCTACATTTTATACAATTGTGTCCTACATTTCCATAAAATGGTTTGGTAACCGTAGGTGCGACAGCTATGAATTAGTGACTGAGGGTAAAAGTGATGTGACTGTTTAGAATAAGATAAAAGTTAACGAAATCACAGCTAGACCTGCAACATTTTGGATCCCTCATGGGTGTGGGCCTGACGTGAAGTATTATGTACAAGGATGGAATCAAAGCTTTCGTCTTCAGTTTGGGAAGCTCCATATAGGGAATCAATAACTCATTGTCATGAACCACTCCATTCGCCTCAGCACTGAAGCACGTCTGCCTGAACGTCCATAAACATACACGCACGATCTTTCCATTATCACCAAAATGACCTCGTCAATTTAGTGCGGAACGAAGGCCAAATTAATAAAGAATGACGGGGTCTCATTTGTGAATTATAATAATTTAAGATATTGTTGCGTGTGTAAAGAATTTGACACAAAGAACTTTTACTCGACTCTTGTTTGTCATCGTGATAACCATAAAGGGCAATAAAATGACGTAGAACTTCGCGAGTATCCTTTTAGTCCCTAGTTTGTATCACTGTGACGCAAGAATCGGGCGCGATAAGATAATTTGCTATGCGTACTTTCCTTGATTAAAATATTTTAGTGAGATCCTGAGATGGCTAAGTTCAAACAGATAACATTATCTGCAATTTTGCCTTGAAGGTGCTGTCCGTAAATTATAAATTCTATAAAAAATGGATGAATATTTCATCAACATGATGCATCGATCAAGATCCCTACCTATTAGAGATAGCTTCACATAATCCCATAAATATTGTAATAGTCATCCATAAAAGTTAACTTTTCTGTGTCAATATATTATTCACAATGTATCTTTGCAGAAATAATCCCAAATCAAGCAAAAGCTACAGACATGGACGCCTGCATGATGTAGATCAGCAATGTCCAGCCCTGTCACTTTGCAGACGCTTACGTAATTAGCAACTACTTCCCCAGCACCTCTTTCAGTCGGAGAGTGAATCAGCTCTTGTCTGTGAGGTGTATTTAAAAAAAATTATTTTGTTGTTTTACGACGCTGTCAATTGCCAGGATCACATCAGCGTCGCCGGTGTGCCAGAATTTTGTCCCGCAGGAGTTCTTTTACATGCCAGTAAATCTACTGACATGGAGCTGTCGTTTTTAAGCACACTTAAAAACCATCGGCCTGGGCCGGATTTGAACCCGCGACCTTGGGAACAGTAGGCCAGCGTCTAACCAAATGAGCCACCCAGACCGACTGTGTGAGGTGTAGACACACAGCCAGACAGTCAGTATCAAGTGACAGACACAAACAGGCAATTCCATGCCAGTTTCCAGAGTCATGCCTTCAATTTTCTGGGAATGTCCTCAAAGACCTCTTCATTCTGGATGACATTTGCATAAACGGTAAACAGTAAGAGACAAGCAAAGTCTTATTAAATTAAAAAGTGGATCTTGTTAAAGCACACAATTTATGTCAAATACGTTTTTCTTTTTGAGTGAACCATTTTTGAGATACTCTTTTATTATTTATTTGTATGAATGTGCCAACACTTAATTTTTCTCAAATAGGAATATGTTATTAGTTTTTTATCTCTTGGCCTTGGAAAGAGAACAGAATTTCAAAGGCATCGCATCACAACCAGCTCTTAAAACATTTTAATATCGCTTAAAGCCTACTGTATTCCCACATTCACCTTGCACCTACAAGAAAATCAGCAATAAAATACTTGCTGAAAACGGTAATGTCGATTAAAATGAAGAAGATAGAGAAATAAGCATTTGCAAGGATAGTGTGTGTAAGAGTGAGTATAGCTCTACAAGTCTACATATATATTTGCCAACGGAGTTTCTCCACGCTCAACTATACTAAAGTCAGTATAGCAACAGGTTACGCGACGATCACTTGGTGTATCTTTTAAGGCTATGCACTTTAACTTTGTCGCCAAGTATCAATAGACTTCTTAAACCTTAGCGTTACTAAAGAAGTCACTAATGAACAGATATTTATCGCATAAGATTTGAAAGTGCTTATCGTAAATCAGACGCAACGTACTCGTATATGTCACCAAACCGCCACTGCAACACAGTGCACAACTGAGAGTTAAAGAGTGGGAAAGTGCGTTTATATTGAAAGATGTAAATCCCACCTCCCCTCTTTCGCAGATGTTGGACATCGCTGACGTAGACTGTTTGTATATGGTCAGTTTTTATTAATAGTTCTTGAGAAAAAAAAATATGTTACATTCACATGATATTCTCTACCAACAGTCCAACAAACTATTCTTACAAAATCATATTTTCTATCTCGTGCTAATGAAAATAAACCTTTTCAAAAGTTATATTTATTGACTTTTAAGTACAATGGAAATGTGATAATCTCGTAGTAGGCGTAAGCAAATCAAATCTTTTATGAACGGGACAGTATTTGATAGCTTTAGAATTCCGTTTTCTTTGACGTGTAATGCAAAAGGACACCAGTTTAGTTAGTTGATAGAGTTTAATGTTGGCTAAAAGATTCTTTTTGAATAAAGTTGCCGACAGTTGGGTTAAAGAATTAATTCACTTCTGTAATAATGACGCGAAGCGTGAGTGGCCGTAAATCACAGAAATTTTAGTCTGAAGGTTCCCTCTCATTAGTCGTTAAATCTTTCTCACCCACGTGCACTGTGCGCTAATTCTGCAGCCAGTCGCTCACATGTAATTACATACATTACAAAATTCAATACCCGGAGTTCAACTAAAATGCACGTTTTGAGAGCCCTGTACTCAAGACAAGTGTTTTTAGAAAAAGTATTTGTTTATGTGTTCATATGCGCACGAGCGCTTCCGTGAACAGCATAATTCACAAATATAAAGTCGGTTAAAAAGTTGGTGTTTAAGTTCACCATAATCCAAAAACACGAGAGGAACATTTTCAATAAAATTCCCTCCACTCGAGACTACTCTTTACATGGAAAAGCTTTCCTTATATTTTATTTTCTTGAAAAACATATTTTGATTAAAATATCGTATGCATGTTTGGAATTTTATACGAACAGTTATGATTAGATTGTGTAGGTACCTATAACCATGAAACTAAAAGTGATAAACAAAAATTTATTTGAGAAAAAAATTAGAACTTTTAAAAATATATTTTCATGTTAAATTACTTTCGATTTAGCCGTATACAAAGAGATATTTCCTGTTGCTGGTGGGGAATTTTAGGAATTTCAAACATTTCAAATTACCCACTTCTATGCATAGCCTAAAGGGAAACAAAAGAAAGAATATGACATTTCAGATGTGGGTAAAGTTAAAAAAAGCTAGGAAATGTACAACCTCTTTTTTCCTTTTTAATTTTACTTCTTTCTGAAAGTTCATATTTGTCATTTTGTTTTCCTTCAGAGCTTGCAAAGAGTATTCACACTATGAAGTTCAGCATATACCTATACATACAGTGACTTTCATCTTAAATATGTGGAATCTGTACTAGTGTCGTGTTTAATTTTATGTAGTCAAAACAAAATCGTTTAGGAGAACATTTACTACGATTAACAAGAGTAGAAAAATAAACCTTTTTATTGCGAACAGTCTGCAAGATGGACATGTACATATGTCAATTATCGTGAGTAGACAGAGTCATATGGTTGCAACGCACTAGATTTTTTGTCACGTCTCTACTATGCGCCGTGGCCGGACGGTTAGACCGTTCGTCTATCACCTAGGCGGCCCGGTTCGGTCCCAGGGACCCGCATGTGGTATTCGGGTGGGCGAAGCGGCGTCAGGATGGGTTTTCTCCGGGTTCTCCGATTCACCCCACCACTCATTCTACCAACTGCTCCATCATCAGCTTTTCAATCATTCATTTCGCCTGCATTTCATATCATCCTCTTCCTCACTACCATACCTGGTGCTGGGCTGAATACGCGCTCTCCGGTCCATAGATCTGTCTGCTCTCCAACAGGCATCTGACCCTAGGCACAGTATTATAAGTCCTAGGGAGTGTAAGTCCTCCATACGGGGAGCGTAATCAGATAAAGGAAGAGGAGGAGAGGAAGTCTGTACTATAAAATATCACAACAGATAGGGGCTGAAAAACAAAGAAGTCTAAAAGCATCAAATTAGGAGCCTAAGGTGGGAGCTGAATGTTTCGTAATCGACTATGTGACAAATCCTGTATTACACTTTCCAAAATCTGATGTGTTGCATTCGCTTCACTTTCTTTACTAATTCTTCAGGAAAATGTTCTTACAGAGGCTTATTCTATCTACTTCTAACGAGATATACGAGTTCATTGCATATTTACGTTCATTTTCCGCGTAGATATAAGAAAAGCATCTTATGCTAAAAGAATAGTCAGATTTTTAAAAAGCTGATCGCCATGTGACGGCTTCGAAATTTCATTGTTTGCATAACCACGAGGAAAATATAAACAAAACAATTTGCACAGAGAAGAACCTTCGGACTTCGAAAATTTCCCGCGTTTCTTTTGTCACATGTTCGAAAGTATTCTCAAAGGTCTGATTGAGAAGCACACCATTCAGCCAGCTGTGCGTGCACACCGACCTAATTCCCCGTTTTCGTACAAGTGAAATGCTTCTAATTCATACTATAGATGACATCTTAAGGACATTCTTTTAAGAAAAATCTGATGTGTTGCACTCACATCACTTTCTCTACTCTTGTACTAACCATTCTTACAAACTCTTATTCCTATGTCTTCTTCGTGTTAGTTAAGATAAACATTTGTACAAATTATCTTATTGCTTATTTCCTTGTAGGTGCAAGGGGAGTGTTAGAATACAGTAGGCTTTGTACGATAGTCAAATCTTTTAAAGCTTTCAAATTCTGTTCTCTTTGCACACTTGGCATATAAAAAAATGAACAACGATGATCCATTTCACGACAGTTTTAAGTTTTCCGAAACTCACACACATAACAAGGAATATCTCCAAAATGGTTCAACCTACAAGAAAATTTATTCCAATATAAATGGTGTATTTTAGCAAGATCTACATTTTATATAGTATGGTTTGGTCTATCTATAACAGTTTACCAGTTATGCAAAAGTCATCCAGAGTAAATACGACTACAGGGGCTATAGCCAGAAAATCCAAGATATAAATTTCATTTGGCATAAAAATATCTCAAACACATGACATTTTAATCAAAATCTTTAGGGCCATTTTAAGAAATTTTCGAAATAGTTTCCATGTAAAGGGTAGTTTCGTGTCGCATCCTTGAAAGACATTAAACTTAAATACCAACTTTGGTTTTTAACCGACTTTTCGATTTTGAGTATGCTGTTCACAGACTGACAGACACTCAGACTGATACACAGACACACACACACACACACACACACACACACACACACACACACACATGAACCTTTTTCTAAAAATGCTTTTCTTGGATTCAGGGGGTCTCAAAACATGTGTTTCCGGTGAAATCTCGACATCGAATTTTTGGGTGGAATACAATACTTCCCCTACTTATCAGTAGAGAAAGTAAAAATTGCAATTCAAAAAGTAGCTTACTGTTCTAGTAACAATGCATTTACCCGGTAGAGGCCGGTACCTGAAAAGTTACAAAGTTGATCGCGCTGTTAGTTTTTACAACCCTTGAGAGTTATTCTGGACGAAATGTAAAGTTTAATTAGAAAAAAAAATCATTTTTTTCAAACGCAAATATATCGTTTGACACCACAATATAATATAGTCCTACCCCGTCTTTAACTGAAAGTTATAAGGTTTGTCGTGGCGAGAGCTTTCCATTCCATTGACAACCCTCGAAATTTCTGTAATGTTATTCTGGCTGAAATGTAAAGTATATATTACAAAACAGATTATCCATGTTTTCATGTAAACCAATCTTTTGATCGCCACAAGGGAATTTTCCGCTTAGCTTTACCATAATAAACAATGTAGGTCTTTTGGACATGTTCGCCAACTGAACATTGTTTCCGTTGTATTCCTTTATCCTGCAAAGACGAATGTCACATGAATATTTTTATGGACCCGGACTTATTTGAGCATAATTTCACCCATTTTCCCATTCCTGGCTTTGCCTTTAGACAAAAAAGAGGACCGAATATATTGTAGTATCAACTGAATTGCAGTCATAGTACTTTTTCCACTTCTAAGCAAATCACCACTCTTGGTCGCTATGTTAGGAAAATGCAATGGTACAGCACCCTAAGTACTCTCCTAATGACCAAAGCATATGGCGTAGAAAACTCCCCCCCCCCAAAAAAAAAATAAAAAAATAAATGTGATTTAAGGTTTTAAACTCAGCTAGAGAGCAAAGCGACTTTATAACGTCAATAGTTTTTCAGCTAGGTACCACTATTTTATGTGTGAGTAAAATATATATAGTGCTACCACTCTCGGTTTTTATATACACGTGACACATATAAGGTATTGCTAGTGAATATCTCTTAAACTAACACAAAAAAGCAAATGCCAAGAATTCCAAATTCTTATAGGAGCAAGGGGTCTCCGAAATTGTGATATATAACATATTTTCATGGGGCCCTTATGGGACTGACGGAGCGCAACTTCAGAATTTTAAATGAAGCCATGGTAATCTTTTGTACATCTGGTTTCCCACAGTAAACTAATCAAATGTTATTGAAACATTTTTTTCTAAAATTAATTGAGTCGCTATGGTTTCATGTTTTCATTGAAAACATCTTCGTGAATTCGGGGGAAAAGCAAAGTATCAAGTAAAATAACATGGGTATTGACATTATACGCATTATTGGGATCTGAAAACTCCAAATGGATGAAAACTGTGCCTTTTCAGCATCATTGTTCTCTAAATGTTTGGTGTGGAATTCTTGATAACCTTGTCATCGACCTTTGCTTCTTTGAAGGCACAATTACTGGTGAACAATACTGCCATTTTCGTAGCCATGAAATACCTTATTTATTTGAAAAAATGTCCTTCAATGTGAGAAAAGAAATGTGGTGTTAGCAGATTGGTGCAGCACCACATTTTGCACCATGCACACCTCAACTTCCAAATGAGATATTTGGTGATAAGTGGATTAGTCGTGCTGGATGAATCATCTCGCCTCCTCGTTCACCCGACTTAACACCCTTGGACTACTTTTTATGGGGGCACATAAAGCAGAAGGTCATGTTTAAAGTACCTACAGCCAAAGAAAACTTGAAATTTCGAATACGTGAAGTTTATCGCACTATCAGTCCCTGTATGCTTTTGACAGTTGGGAAAACATTTCCAAAAGAATTGTCAAATGTTTAGATGTTAATGGAGGCAACTTTGAGCATTTAATATGGTAATTTAAACTATTCATCTGAATAATTATTGACTTATTTGTTTAGTACCATTTTTTACTAATTTATATGTACTTCAAGGAAAACATCCTATAATAGCTCAACAATTCAATTTAGAAAAAACGTTTTGACAAAAGTTGCCTAGTTTATTATGGGAAACCAGAAAACACACAAAAAACATAGTTTCATTTAAAATTCTAAGATTGCGCTCTGTGGACCCCATAAAGGGCCCCACGAAAATGTTATCAATATCAGTTTCGAAGGCCCCTTGTTTCTATAAGATTTGGAATTCTTCGTATTCATTTTCTTCTGTTTGGTTAAGAAATATTCACCTGCAACACTTTATATGGACCACCCTGTATATATAAATGTCCTCCAATGTAATGTCATATCGGGCGATATTCTCGGGTTAATAGAGCAATGTTCAATCAAGTAAACCTCTACCGTCTGCACGTGTTTACCGGAATCTTCACCTCACTCGCCACTATCGTTGAACGGCGTGTTACAGTTTGATTTTTAGAGAATGCCATCCTAACATGAGACATACCAGAAGCATATCCCAGAAATTTGCGGGAATGACAGCTGAGAAGAGTTAATCTGTTTCAGTTTATGTAACAAATGGGTTAAGTGGGTGCAACCTTTTCTCTACTACAGTCTGCTGTTATAACACTTGCCATCTATATGACGTCATTGTATAATGAAAACAAAAGAATGGAGACGACGTTGATCAATTGGAGTCAATGTCAAGCGATCAGAGCTTGAGAAGGGGCATGCTTGTCCGACTGTAAACCTTTATATAGTGTTTACGTATTATTAACATTCACTATCGCAGTAATACGCTCTCTAACGTGATTGGCTGAATGAAGTGGCGCAATCAAGTGCATACAATCAACTAAGTACGTACGATCCGTCAATCATTAGAGTTGCTCTGAAATGCCACTGCACTTTGTATGAATCTATCAGGCTATTAAAATGATTTGCGAATCAACAGTTGCTTATGCAATGGACGAGGGAAGTCTTCCCACAAGTTCTGTATTGTCACAGTTTTGTAGCAAGATAAAAAGTTCTGAATGATAAAAAACATTTCAAAATTAATTCGAGTGAGTTTGGGTGAAATATGAAAAGTTAAGAGGAAAAGTATAATAGTAAGGATATTTTTTGCATTATTGGTCAATATACTTACAATTATGTGATGATAGTTCACAGAAAATATGCTCGAAGTACCAAGGAAATCTGCTGAAAGAATTTGGAATTAGGGATGTTTAGGAATCTGTTGAAAGCAATACCTATCAATGGTGTTGAAAAGAAATGGGGTGAATGTTGAAACGTACATGTAGAAAAGCAAATATATCTGCTTTAGCTTTCAGGAGAGAAGTAGTTTAGATATGTAGAGAACAATTAGAAGAATTTGGGGAGACATATAGATGATTACTATAAGCTCGGGAGATTAGCTTTTACTTTGATGTGCTGATGCACTAAATATTTCTAAAATAATTAAATGTTTATTTATCTTTTATTTTAGCATCCTTAAACGATGAATTAAATGGGTGATATGATGCTAAAATGAGCCCGGGTCCATAGAACGTAAAGTTACTCGGCATACCTCTTTACAGGAAAGATAAAACCCCCAAAAAAAGACCTGCCTTGGTAATTCAATCGAGATTAGAACTCAGGACCTCTTGGATGACGCACAATCCCCTCCCACTGCAGGTCGAAGACGTCGCCTTAAGATCTAGAAGATCTCGTCGCCAGGATATCTCCTACCCTGTGTTTGGTGTCTCAGTATCTGACTAGCTCTAGCAAGAGGTCCTAGTCAGCAAGGTATGCGTGAGTGGTGGTAGGAATGGAACCAAACGAAGAATAAACAAACATTTGACTTTATTTGCAAATTTCCAGATTTGTAGAGAACTGCCGACGATGTCTAAACAGAATATAACTTTTTAACTCCAACTGCAACGCTATAATACTTGAACTTTGTCACCCTTTAGCGACCGCCGAATTATGTGTACGCGCGCCAGCTTTCGTACAGGAATGTGTACTGGCAGCGCGATTCAAGACGAATGTGAGTTGCCTTGCACGTGATCGCGTGGGCGACACGAAGGAAGCGATTTCCATTGGTCAACTTTTGAGCACGTCATGGCAAGATAAGAATCAACCCGCTGAACTACTTGGCTTAAGAGGGATATTCCTAAACAGCCCGGGCATGTTGTAAAACATGCCCAAATAACATTTTTAATTAATTAATAATTAATCGCCAGGCTTTGCTCGCAAAACAATTGTAATCTTATCACTCATCTAATCTGCCTAGGCTTCCATTCTTGAGACTTTAATATATTCAGCTTTATTAACAATGTTCTCCTCTTAACTATTGATTATAATCTCCTTTCAATTCTTTCTATTATTAATTACTTATATTCACATTATAATTTCGGTTTCATGGATATGAGGCAGATAAGGTACCCCCAACAAGGGCACGCGCCCCGCTAAAATAACGCGTAAACGACCGGCAAGTCATGGGTATTGAACACTAACTACTACTTACATTAGGCCTACCTGCATCACAACAGATGTTGAAATTGATGACCTTCAATGCGAACACATTGATTGAAACGTAGCAGCCCCTGGACGAGAAGACCACATAACTGGCCGCGATGGACCGGGGCGCTGATAATGTCCCACCTCCAGTACTGCACCGCACTCACGACGCCTGTGCTGGGCGGAGGCGGGGGACGCAGCGGTCGGGCGGTAGGCCTTGGTCGGATGGGCTATAGTGCCACGGGGTCACGTTTTATAAGGAATGTGCTTGCGTTGAAGGTCATCAATTTCAACATTGCTGTGATGCTAAGCCTAATGTAAGTTAGTAGAGCAGTTAGTGTTCAGTACTCATGACTTGCCGGTCGTTTAACTCTGGCGAAGGGCGCGCCGGTCCTCGCTCACTCCGGTGCCGTCGCGGGGCGGTACGGCCTTTCTTCGAACGCACTGTATAATTATGTGTATATGTAAGGTAACCTCACAAACCACTCACTGAGTTTGTTAATCCTTTTACTATTGATAAGTCGCATCCTTTCTGCGAGACATGGGCCCTAAAACACCTAATTTCAATTCATAAATTACTAAAAGACCAAAAAGTTACAAGGCCTATGTACTAGAATGAACACATTGTAGCTATAAAAGAAAGTAATTGTGATGAAGGCTTTGACTTTCTGTTAAGATTGTCATTAAATAGTGGTTGCTCATACTTTATACAACATGCAAAATAAGATAAATGCGACCGATATTTCATTTGAAACTATTTATCAGCTTAGAAAACAATGCAGCCCACCTCGTTGGTGTAGAAGTAGCTTGTCTGTCTCACATTCAAGAGGTCCCGAGTTCGAATCTTGGCTAGGGTGAGTTATCTGGATAGGGTTTCTTTCTAAGGTTTCCCCTTATCCTGAAAGATGAATGTCGGTACCTAAGCTTCTAGGTCAGTGGCCTCATTTGGCCATCATTTCACCCATTCCATTCATCATCCGATATAAACTAACTGGTTAAAGGACGGTCTAAAAAGAAAGAAGAGAAAAGAAACGCACCGATGCTATGCAATTAACTATTGAGAATATTGCTTTATGCATTGTTTTATTCGATGGTCGCTGACTGTATCCAAAGAGCTTAACTTAGTGACATGAGAGTCTTGTCTGTCAGGTAGGGATTCAGACACGTCAGCCGATGGTTTATTGTGAATCAGACACCGGAAGGAAGGATGATATGAAAGTATCCTACACTCGGTCAAAACGCATCACGGAAGGACTACTACGGTGGGTCCCTAATAGCTGCAGTCAGTTCTTCAGCCCCACAGAGTTCCAGGTCACCACACATAGTGCACCTCCAGCCAGGTCCGGTCGATCAATCAGTCCCTCTGGCGGGCGGCCAATAGAACCCAGCGCCTCCCCTCAGCCAAACACCGTGCAAGCTCCACCGCAGAGCATCCTACCAGCGATCCCGTTGACTCATACAACCTGGAAAGACCACATAGAGAGAGAATGAAATGGATGAAGTCAAAGGGAGTGATTCGGGAGGGTGTAAGGTAAATATTCATCCCAGTATTCGCCTGGGTGACCCGTGAAAACCCCCGAAAAAATCCAAGGTTAGGAAGGTCGACCGCGGGAATCGAACCCGCAAGCCAAGAGACATCCCGCTGGGTAATCTGCGAGTGGAGAATCTCTATTCACCAACCTCACTTCTATTTCATTGTATATGTAAATGGTTTCTTTATTATGGGAAAAGTAACTTTTCTCTTAAATAACTATGGAAGCCAAGAAAAAGTACAGAAGTTTATCTCTAATTATCTGAACATTACTTGACCATTTCGACTGATAATTATTCCACTACAAAAGATTACTTTAGGCTGTGCAGCATTTGCGGAACTTGGAAGGCTATTGGGGGAGGTTAAAGAAGCCAGATGTTTTGCCTGTTTCACATCGTTTTGCATGAATATCAGGGTTGTATTTATCCTCCATTAAGTTCAGCCGGGACGTCACAAAATTACAGAAATAGGTGGTAAGCGAGAGAATTAACAATACAAAACTAGATTACTGTTCAATTATTTAAAAGAGCATGAGTGGAGTTAATTAAAATTAATTCGTCATTCAATTTAAAAAAAAATTGATGTGTTGCACTCACATGGCGTTTTCTACTCCTGTACTAACCATTCTTATAAACTCTTATTCCGATATTCCTATGTTAGTTGAGATAAACATTTGCAGAAATTATCTTATTGTTTATTTCCTTGTAGGTGCAAGGGGAATATGAGAATACAGTAGGCTTTGAGCGACAGTAAAATCTTATGAAGCTTTGAGATTCCATTCTCTTTGCACGCAAAAATGAACAACGACGCTGGATTTTACGAAAGTTTGTTTTCCGAAACTGACAAAAACAACAGAAATATCTCCGAAGTGGTTCACTCCACAAAAAAAATTTATTTGGACATAAATTGTGTGTTTTAGCAAGATCTATATTTTTGTATAGTAAGATTTTGTCTGAGAGGTAGAATTGGAACTGAAAAATTCAAGGCCACAGCTGGGACTTGAACCACAGACTCTCCACTTACTCTAACCATTAAGCTACTGTGACAACCTGCCAGAATGACATTGAATTCTCCAACCAATTCGTATTTCTCCCGGTAAACCACAAAGGCAGTTTCACATCGAAATAATTACCTAATGGTGACTTACTGTCGTAAGTACTTAATGTCCCGGGATTAAATATACTTCAGATGGTAATTATTATTTATTTATGCAAACAAACTTACTGTTGGTGTTTAAAAACAGTGATCGCAAATAATATAATAATGCTATTTATGTCACTGGCTTTACACAGATTCCACAGTGTGTTTAACTATACAACACTGCAAGGCATGGCAAGCCTCTGATTGGATATTGTGTTGAGTCACCCACCATTACATTTTGCGATATCCATAACTCCAGTATGAAGTATAAACTACAACAGCGTGGCTGGCCCCGTAGTTCACCAGACTGTGCAAGGGGTCCCGGGTTTGGTTCCCGGCTGGGAGGGTGGGAATTTTTCTCCCACTAGGATTATTTCCCATCCTCCCTAGAGTCTGGAAGTATGGATGAGAGTGTGAATGTGCGTGTGAATTTAATGTAATAAAATAAAAAAGATAATAGAAACCCAAAGCTCAAAATTACCGTTAAGCATGTGAACACCCTTGCTCTTGAGTAATTATTCCAAGAGGTTAAAACGCACCGATATAACCTTCGCTGTTAAAGGCGGCATATAAATGGAACATAAAAAATATTTCAGTGTATTAAACAGCGTCAATGTGAAATGTTTGAAGCATTGCACAGAATTAGTCAGCCGCTGTTTCTACTTTAAGGTGTAATCTTATCTCGCAATCATTACACAATCAGGTTTCTGATTGTAACAGGTGATCAAAGATGGCTGATATCACTGACGACGTCAACGTATGTTTACATAATGTATTGAGGTCGTAATTTAGTATTCTATGAAGGACATGTGAAGGACTGGTGGAGGAAGAAAGGAAACAAATTTTCTGTTCAACAGAAACAGGAAAAAGCTTACAAAATTAATATCAATAATAGTAATAATAATAATAATAATAATAATAATAATAATAATAATAATAATAATAATAATAATAATAATAATAATAATAATAATAATAATAATAATAATAATAATAATAATAATAATAATAATAATAATAATAATAATAATAATAATAATAATAATAATAATAATAATAATAATAATAATAATTTGTAGAATGAAGTTCTATTAATGGAAGTATACATTACAGTTAATCAAAGCTTATAAAGTATGAAATAATGTAAGTAATATTTATTCTAACCATTCTAATTATACAATTATACTCTTACTCTACTACAATAATAAAATAAAACAAATATAATTAATTCTAACAATATTTCTCATTATTACTTTAGCTACTGGAAACCAGCAGCTATTCCAACTGTTTGCCAGCTGTAAATTTACATATTGTTTATTGTTCCTCTTGGAGTTGCTTATTTCTATTACGTTCCCTTATATTTAACATTTTGTTTTATATACAGTTGGAAAGTGCATTGTGGCCAATATTTATTTTTATCAGTTATTACCCTTTTCGATCTTCTCTATTTATTCACACTTCTTTTAACCGCTTTAACCTTACTTTTCTTAAATATTTTCCTGCTTTCTCCATATATTCATTTTGATCTCGAATTAAAATTTTTTTCTAACTTGTAACTGTAGTAGAAAATCTTTCCATTTCTTGGGTATTAAATTCTCTTTCCCTTTTTCCTTAATATTACACAATGTGGTGCCAATTTTAACACAATCTACCGCATTTCATGCATCTCTTCCCTACTTTTCATCCCTATCATGCTACTTAGATTCGTTACCCCTGTCCTAGCTCTTAGATACCCCATTTTGGCCTCTTTATTGCATACTACAATGTATTTTTCTCTTCTTCATTTTATTATTACAAATCTATATTCTATTAATGACATTTTTTCATTAAAGCTACTTAAAATACTTGTTTTTCAATATTCTCCACCCTTATTCTAATATTATCTCTATTTTATACACCCAATCTCTCTCAATCTCCATTTTCTTCTGCACAACCATAAATTGTTTTAATATACCTATCATTTCCTTCCAATAAATTTATTCTAAACTAGTATTTAGCTGCTCTTTCTGCCATTTTAACTTTTACTCCTACTCTCCCTAGTTCTGCCTGTCTACTTCATTTGATGAGCTCCTTGGTAATCCCAATGCTACAATTTTACAAAACTTTCTGTATATAATGTCTACATCTTCCCAACCTTTTACCAGCTCCCATATCTCCCCTGCATATATGTAGCATCCTTGCTTCTACCGCTTCGCTATACATCATTTCTAGTCACGTAATTTTAATTTCTGGTATTTTATTGACACATGTTTCAATTACCTTATCGATTGTTTCCCCTTCGCCGATACATTTTTCTTCTGTTCACCACAACTCCATAAATTGTTGAACCTAATCCTCGTTAATTCCAACTCTATGCCTTCCCAATACCATTTTTAGCCTTATTAATTTATATCCTTTCTTAAAATTAATTTTTTTTAATGAAATAATGTAATTATCATCATCTGAGCAAAATCCTGAGAAAAATCATAAAACATATTATGTGTTCCATTATATGTTTTCTTATATAAAGAAGCTTCCTACAGAAGCTTTAATTATTTGTATTTCTTGTTGAGCATTTATGAAAATTGTTTCATTACATATTTCACAGTACGTACGAGGGCTATAATGTACGGTGGGGGAAAAGTGCACGGTAGGTAAACTGTTACATTGCGGGAATTTTGTAGTTGGTAAAGGTTCAGTTAGCAATACTGCGTATCAATCTAGTTATATTAAAGAAGAAACCTCATGGGTGAAATTTGCTTAGGTTCTGCTGTTGTATTCTCTTACAATAAGGTAGGTTCTCTTTTGTCTTGATTGGATATGCCTTTTGTAGCTTTAGAACCATTACTGAACTATAAAACAGTCGCCTATACCCAGTGGTCTTTTTCTAAAAAATGTTTAGGGGAACTCTCGGGGTGGACTTGTTTACTTTAGTCTAAATAACCTACATGTAACACAAGAAATTAACTAAGCCGGGTAGTTCACTGCTTTCGTTTTTGCTTACACAATTATCTACCATCATTAAACTCCCAGCTTTTTAATCTAAAACATCCTTTAAACATTCTTGCTCGTTTTATTTTCTTGGATGCTGGATTTGTTTATTGTTTAACGACGCTGTCAATTGCCAGGATCACATTAAGCATTTGGATGCTGGAGACCACGTAGAATAATTCCTTGTTTTTCGACTCATTGCGTCTTCTATCTCGAAAAACCACATGCACGTGTACAACATACCTAGTTCAAGCGTCGGTATTAGTAAATCGCTAGGCGTAAACAAAAACAACTCGTTACCGCGCCTACCACTGCAAGTGGTGCCACTACAACGATACCTACAAACACGGAACAGATCCGCTCAAAACCAAAGAGTACTGATTTGAATACTCAGCTCAGATCACATGCAGACGCTACGTTATTCATAAATTAGAATTAATCAATACTAAATAAGAAACACACTGAGAAGGTAAATAACAATGAGGTTGTTGTTCTTGTTATGGGTTTATTTTTTATACTTGCAGAGAGGTTGTGATCGCTCCTGTCGCTAATATAACCTCTTTAAATGGAATCCAATACAACAAATATGAATAACATAATCGGTAGTTATAAAAACACATTTCCTTCTTCTTTAATGGGGAAATTTCGTGGTTTTTAAATGTTTTCCTCAGAAAATGTTTAGGGGAGCGCGTCCCTCAGCGTTCCCCTAGAAAAATAGCACTGCCTATACTTTTAAAACGTATGCCTGTGAAAAGAGTGTTGTTTCAGCTTCACAAAACACCAGGAATCGTTCCTATAATGTTTGTCTAGATGGTAGCACTACCCAATAAACGAAAAATGTGTCATGGGTCAAAAGATCGCTTGCAACCGTTTATCCTTTTGTTTTCAGCTTAACATCTTTCAAGAGCAGCTTACACATAAATGGTTGTTGTTGTTTGGGGGTTTTTTTGGACGCACTATCACACTCCTGGCAGGAGTAATCGATGTCTGCGTCGAATCGAAATATGTAGGAGAACTGAGAAAAACGTTGCATCACTAAAGGAGGATCGGAGCACAGATCATAGTTTCATTTTGCAGTTAACGAGATGGCGAAGTAGTAGCCGTGGCAAATCGGTATCCGCACTATATACCAGGGAGGAAATATTCCATGGGCCATTTCCATAACGCTTGGCTAGTCTGCTGATAAATTGTGTAACTGGGAGTGCGTGTGAGGGGCAATTAAGAAAGACACATAAATGGTTTATAGATCAATTACGCAAGCTTATAATGTTCGCTTTCATCTTTTTTATACTTATATACTTTTTGTGCATTTAAGTATATCACGCTTAAAATAAGCATCGTGCATGTATTCTGAGTTTAAGTAGAACTAATATGGTAATGTTGCCGAATACAGGCTTTTTGATGCGCAATGTCGCTAAGCCATGCCAACTTGACATGAACAAGTAATTACGGAAGAAAGAGGTTGGCAACTACCAATCAGTGAGTAACACGAGTAATGGACCGGAAGTGTGATCTAAAACTGAAACAATGGAACAGAAGCGCATACTAAATAGTTCAGGGAAGGGCAAAATAGCGTCTGCTTCGAATCCACTGTGCACACAACCCGCGTAACATTCTTGCTGACTGGAGAAGTGTATGTTCTTCGCTTCTTAAACTCTTGAAAGTGGTGGATTGATGAAGTTAACGGTCAGCGTGTTTGTTTCAAATGTCGTTCAAAATTGACCTGAAGAAAACTATGTAATATCTTGTTACAACTGAGGTATTTAACATTGCCTCCTTCCGCACAACAGAAAAATTCCTCCTTCCATTTGATATTTAATCTTCATTTCCTTGAGGTAGACGGCGTTCACGCAGACATAATTCCTCCACTGATACTGGTCACAAAACGACTGGAAGTGACCTTTGAACTCATGAAACCAACTAAGGAACAGGGTATGTACCGTTATGTTGCATAGTTACACGGCGAAAGGCTCACGAATCACAGGGATTCATGAATCTGCTTTTGCCCACCTCTGAAATAATGAAATAACGCAAATAAAGGAGATGTAACATTAGCAAAAAGTGTCACGAAGTGAAAACTTTCTATTTCCTCATTCCCTTTAGTCATTATTACCTAATGGAAATTCACATTTCAAATAACGTTGAAATCACAAGTAATTTGCGACAATTATTTCCAGCAAAATCCGATGTTTAAAGCATCCCGTTTGTCAATCATCTGCCGCACGTAACTTTTACAATGCCTTTTATTTGTTTCATAAATGTGCATTAAGAAATATATTCCACTTTAAGATTATTTCAGGTTATGTAATTAATTTCTTTCATCTCAGTGTGAAGGGATGATTAATAATAATAATAATAATAATAATAATAATAATAATAATAATAATAATAATAATAATAATAATAATAATAATAATAATAATAATAATAATAATAATAATAATAATAATAATAATAATAATAATAATAATAATAATAATAATAATAATAATAATAATAATAATAATAATAATAATAATAATAATAATAATAATAATAATAATAATAATAATAATAATAATAATAATAATAATAATAATAATAATAATAATAATAATAATAATAATAATAATAATAATAATAATAATAATAATAATAATAATAATAATAATAATAATAATAATAATAATAATAATAATAATAATAATAATAATAATAATAATAATAATAATAATAATAATAATAATAATAATAATAATAATAATAATAATAATAATAATAATAATAGCCTGACCTTGAACGCTTTTGGCTGCTCGCTGAACCGGTATGTCACGTAAAGTAGCCTGGCCCCGACAGTTCTTCGTTTTGCGCCGAGCCCGGCGTCACACTAAAACCAATTTGCTTTTTTACTCTGTGTCTCTTACATTATTAAAATGGGGACGCCCAAACTAGGAAGCAATTGTACCTAGGATATGGGGTAACGCAGGACGGATACTACCATAAATGTTAAGGATCTACGTATTATATGAAAATTATGTAGCATTTATTCTTATATTATTAAATAGCTATGGAGCTTAAGAGATGTGTTACAGTTTAAAATTACACCTGCTGTAATTATCTAAAACCTCATTCCAGGGTTCTGACCGATGATTGTTCCATTCCCAAAGAATACTTATAGCGCATGCAACATTTCCAGAAACTGTAAGACTGTCGAGGGAAGTTGAGGAAAACAGATTTTCCGCATATGCTCTACATCGTTTCACGTGAATATCAAGGGATTTTTGGTCAGTTTTAGGAATTTTTGGAGCTGTATGAAATTACAATTATAGCGGGATTCACCAGCTTTTACATAATTGTACAATGATTTCGTAAAGAACGAGGGGTGGTAAAATATCTTAATTAAGTAGCTATTTGAACTTAAAAATCTACCCGTGCAACGTGCAATAAGCGTGTAACGTGCAATAACCGTGTAACGTGCAATAACCGTGCACGTGCAATAACGAGATAGTGGAGATACGTGAGAAAGAAGTAGGATTATTAACATATTTGTCTGAAACCTGTATGCCGCAAGCGATGAAACAAATAAATGGTGTTCGTTAACGGCGCTGTCAATTGCTAGGATCATATCAGCGATGCCAGTGTGCCGGAATTTCGTCCCGCAAGAGTTCTTTTACATGCCAGTAAATCTACTGACAGGGCTGTCGCTTCTAAACACAGTTAGAAACCATCGGTTCTGGGCTGGGTTTCAATAGCGATCTTGGGATCAGTAGGCCAGCGTCTGACCAACTGATCCACCCAGAACGTCACAAAATACCAAGGTCTACTCCATATGATAATCTTACAATGACAGGTCCGTTGACTTTCAATGTGCTAGGAGTCATGCATTTTTCATATCTCCAGTTAAATTCATGACTTCGAGACAATATACGCTGCAGAACGACACTAATTCCAGACCCAAGGGCGGACGAACTCCGACCGCGACTTTTAGTTTCGAATTTGCTTCCAAAGTTTGCGGCAATTTCGTAAGTTCTCTTGAAAATCTGTATCAGTCTTAATTTCACTACCATCATATATTTAGTAAGGACAAGACGTTACCTTCATTTGGAATCTAGGTACTTGAAACACTTCAACTGCTTTTAATCTCCCATAAAAATATGCGCTGCTTTACAGGAACATTTTACAGGATGGAAGGAATGCTTCGGCATACGTTAACCAGGGATTCTACATGATGAGCGTAACAAATATGTCAGTTACAATTATTGTCAATAAAGAGCCGTTTCACCGGAAAAAAAATTCTGTCAAATATTTGGGATCGTCTTGACGAATGGATATAAATGTTTTATTTCACTAATTGTCATTCAAATGTTGTGCAAAGTGTAATTTCTGAGAGTATTATTATTATTATTATTATTATTATTATTATTATTATTATTATTATTATTATTATTATTATTATTATTATTATTATTATTATTATTATTATTATTATTATTATTATTATTATTATTATTATTATTATTATTATTATTATTATTATTATTATTATTATTATTATTATTATTATTATTATTATTATTATTATTAAACCTTTATTTCCTTTGTAAATAATTTATCTTTATTATATATATTGACAATATTCTTTTTACAATACAAATTGATATGACTTTAGACAATCAGTAATATTTTTAAACGAACAGTCAAAATTACTCAACTATACAAAGTCATAAGTATATACCCATTTTTACTTTCTCTACTGGTAAGTAGGGGAAGTATTGTATTCCACCCAAAAATTCGAAGTCGAGATTTCACCGGAAATACATGTTTTGAGGCCCCCTGAATCCAAAAAAAGCATTTTTAGAAAAAGGTCCGTGTGTGTGTCTGTGTGTCTGTCAGTCTGTCAGTCTGTCAGTCTGTGGACAGCATAGCTCAAAAACGAAAAGTCGGTTAAAAACCAAAGTTGGTATTTAAGTTTAATGTCGGTCAAGGATGTGACACGGAGATTTTGAAGAAAATATCCCCATCCTAAACTACCCTTTACATGGAAAATGTTTCGAAAATTTTGATTTTCTTGAAAATGGCTCTGATTTTGATTAAAATGTCATATGTTTGAGATATTTTTATGACAAATGAAATGTATATCTTGAATTTTCTGGCTATAGCCCCTGTAGTCGTATTTACTCTGGACGACTTTTGCATAACTGGTAAACCGTTAGAGATAGACCAAATTATACTATACAAAAAATGTAGATCTTGCTAAAATACACAATTTATGTCTCAATAAATTTTCTTGTAGGGTGAACCATTTCGGAGATATACCTTGTTATGTGTGTGAGTTTCGGAAAACTTGGAACTTTCGTGAAATCGGTCATCGTTGTTCATTTTTTTATATGTTACGTGTACAAAGAGAACGGAATCTCAAAGCTTTAAAAGATTTGACTATCGCACAAAGCCTACTGTATTCCAATATTCCCCTTGCACCTACAAGGAAATAAGCAATAAGATAATTTGTACAAATGTTTATTTTAACTAACACGAAGAAGATATAGGAATAAGAGTTTGTAAGAATGGTTAGTACAAGAGTAGAGAAAGTCATGTGAGTGCAACACATCAGATTTTTTATTTAACTCTTACATACTAGTTACAAAACCTTCTTTCTTCTTTTGATTTTATATAAAAATCATTTTCAAAGGCCTCTCTTTCTCTTCTTTTAATTTTTCTTTGTTATTCTTGAATTACTGCACTTTCACTATCACTTGACTTTGTCAAAAGCAATTTCTACAACCACGTGTGTTTCTGACGACTATGTGAATCTGAGAAAGTGAATGTTCCAAGGAATTATTTTAGGCTTTCAGCTGATTTTAAATATCAGGTATTCTGGAGAAATACCATTCTTGCGCAACATGTAAGAACACGTGCTCTTACTTGGAACTCGGTGAATCACCGTCCTTGTCCATATCATTTCGATATCTAAGGCAATAAATGAGTAATGAGTTCACTCTCCAAAACAATCGAAACAAGTTTTTTCTCCTTGCAGTATTATTTTACACCTGGCTATATCCTAGCATTTCTTTCTTACACATTAGCCGATAAATTAGCGTGTCACTAATAAAAAAACGGATGACAGTGAAGCATGCAGTTTAAGTTTACAGTTTTGGGTAAAATATGTTGTTTTACTTAAACATCGTAAAATAAGTAAAAACATTTTAATGTGAAATAAATATAAATAAGCCCAAACAGTTAAAACTGCTCATCTAGGTGTGCCTTACGAATTATGACCTTTCTGCTTGTCTTTAGAAGTGTGGAGAATGTTAAGCATTTTGCTAAGAAATTCGAGCTTTATCCATCAGTAAAAATTGTCCTCTCTAATACGTCAATTCCATAGCGCACAAAAAGGCATGTAAATATATTCACAGGAGGGCACTATTTTCTCGTGTTCTTTGGCTTTTAGTTTCTGGACGACTGAAACAATAAATATAATCCGAGTTCCTTTTGACTGTATTGAATGCGGAACCATAACAATTGTCACATTGTTGAGCCAATTTCTTTATTGATATCTGTGGACTTTTAAGCATTCTTTCCGATATATCTGCCAGGTTTTCTTGTGTTAGACACTCGGTTGCAGCATCGTGCACGAAACCTGTCTCCCGAAATGTATTAATTAAATCATGCACGGTTCTCTGTGGGGTGTTTTGAGTTAGGACACAAACGAATCTTTTTTAACTTTCTCAGTGTAATTTCCACTTTTCCCACGGATAGAGAACATTGCTGGCACCACACATATATCAATGACTCACAGAGCAAATTCACTTGCTGGTAGCTGGCGATATCCATAATATCCTGTACCATAACACGGAATACCAACCTTATCTCAAATGGTAGGCATCAGCAGGTGCGGAGGAAGTTGCTGATGACCCGTTATTTCCGCAAAGATTTACGAGTATATCGATTAAGATGAAGTAGATGAAAAAAAAATCTTATGTTTTACTCTCACATGACTTTCTCTACTCTTCAACTAACTATTCTTCTTCTTCTTTATTTGATTATCCTCCCCTTATGCAGGAATCACACCTGTAGGACTTACAAGCCAGTGCCTAGGGTCAGATGGCCTTTCGGGGAGCACAGGAACCTATGAACAGGACAGAGTGAAGACCTGAAAAGGTCTGGTCAGCTAAACACCAGGCATGATAGTGAGGAAGAGAATGATATGAAATTCAGGCGAAATGGATGATTTGAAAGGTGATGATGGAGCAGTTAGAAGAATGAGTGCCCGAAGAAACCGGAGAACACGGAGAAAACCCGCCCTAATGCCACTTCGTCCACCACGAATGTCACATGCGGGTCCCTGGGATCAAACCAGGGCCGACTAGGTGGTAGGCGAACAGTCTAACCGCTCGGCTGCGGCGCCGCCTACTGTTCTTACAAACTCTTATTCCTCTATTCTCTTAATGTGGAATGTTAATTAGTGGATATTAACTTTTGCAGAAACTATTTATCGCTGATTTTCTTGTAGGTGCTTTAAATTTTTTAAAGCTTTGAAATTCCGTTCTCTTTGCTGCTCATTATATGAAGGTTTTGAAAACTTCATTTTCTTTGCACAGTCAAGAGACAAAAAAGTGATTAACGACCTTCCATTTGAGAAAACTATAAGTATTACAAAAGCTCACACAAATAACATGGAATATCTCTGAAATGGTTCACTTCCCAAAAACTTTCTTTTGGACATAAACTGTGTGTTTTAACGAGATCTACCTCTTCTGTAGAGTAAGAGTTGGTCTATCAATTACAGTTTACCAGCTATGCAAAAGTCATCAAAAGTAGACGACTGGGTGGGCTAGGCCAGAAAATTCAAAATATATATATATTTCATTTTCTATAAAATGTCCTAAACACATAGCGTTTTAATCAAAATCTGTAGATCCATTTTTCAGAAAATAAAAATTTTTGGAAAAATTTTCCATATAAATAATAGTTTAGGGTGGAGGAATTTTCTTCAAAATCTTCGTGTCACATCCTTGAAAAATATTGAACTTAAATAGCAACTTCGGTTTTGAACCGACTTTTCGTTTTTCAGTTATGCTGTTCAGAAACAGACACACGCACGAATCTTTTTTCTAAAACTACTTTTTTGGATCCCGGGGAGTCAAAACATGTATTTTATTAATCTCGACATCGAAATTTTGGATCAAATACAATACTTCTCCTACTTACCCACTACGTTGTAGAAAAAGTAATTTTTCGTAATAATAATTTCGTAGAATCTATGCGAAAATAAGCGGTAATGGTGTAAAAGTTATGTGAATGTAGTGAAGAAGACCTTTTAATATATATAAGCAATTACAACCTAAATTTCGCACACAGCAGAAAAACAGTCATTTAATATTTATACCTACGTACTTCTTGCTGTTAACTGTTTGTGCAGTTTGACATGTATAAGTTAAGATTGAAAGGTTATGTCAGATGTGAAAAATGCCATCCATGGCTGGGACTGAGAACTACTTCTACACTTCTAGTGTCTACACACAACACTATCAAGTCACTGATGAGAGGTGCGAAACCACATTAATAATGGAAGTGATGCTAATGCTTTTTCAGGCTTTTCTTATTTCGAAAGTGTAAATATCGAATGATTAGCGTGTTTAATGGTCCATTATGCGGTTCCTTTATTCTATTTAAGATCACAAAAGATCCCTATGTACAGAACCAAAGCAGATACGAGAAAAATTGAAGCAGCGAATGATAAGTGATTATCTAATACAGATAAATATGTGTAAGTTTTAAGTTAAGCATTTTAAAATGCAAACAACTAAAACGATAAACCGATAAGAAATAAATTTCTTGATTACGTCTTGATTGGACTGTTTTCGTCACAAGCGATAACAAGACAAGTATTTCAAAACATGCAGCAAGAGTTCGATGTTCTTGTTGTATCTTACTAAAAGTCAATGGTTAATTGTTATGCACGCTGTTTTCTTGTTGAATATTAATTGGTGTAAAAGTAAACCAAATCCTCAGTTATGAGGTGTTACGGTAGTTTCATTGGGATAAGATAAAATATAGGTCCTAATTTGTGAGGAATTAACCTATCTTTGCTTCATCATTTAGGGCAGGTGTGACAAATATGTATTCGTTCGCCGAATCGTGCAACGTGCACAACATTCGCTAGTAGTAGCACTGCCGGACAATGAGTTGCACTTACCAAATGGAATCGCGAGTCTTTTTTCGTGAAGCCTATGTGAGATTTACAGAAGGATTATTTCGCCTGGAGTCTATGCGTACCGCTGCACTACAGTGACAGAGAAGTTGCCAGCGTAACCCGCAGGAATAACAACGAGGAGAGGTTTTTGTTTCTTGCCTTACCCCATATCCGAGAACCACTGAACAGACCTCGTCCAGTTTCGTTTCATCGCCCTTATCCAGAAACATGAATTGAAGTCTATTATACTCTTCTTCACACTGTTAGCCGAGGTCGTGAGTAGGAAGTTAATATCCGTCTGTGCTGTCCTCCACCACTAAGGTTCTTTCAAAGTTTTTCTCAGTCATAACACATAAATGTCGGAGAGATAGCTTAAATTTAGGCCTAGAGCGTTTCCTTAAAAAATTTCCTTCCTATATAATTATTTTATCTCATGTATCAATACTGCCCACCATCTGCAGTGCATTAAGCAATGAGAACGGGCTTTAAAGCACTACTTAAAGAAAAATAATCTACTAAAAATAAATGTATAGGTATCGTTTTATGCAAGGTAACTCATAAAGCTTCTGTATACGAAAAAGTAAGAAGGAAAAAAGAAAGGTTGGACAGATGGACGAATGGATGTCTTATACTGTCTCTTCCACGTATTACTGCATTCCACCTACAAATTCAACATCAAGATTTAAGTGAAAAATGCATGCTTTGAGGCTTCCTGATTAAGAAAAGGATGTTTTCCTTGCAGGTAGAGGAAGCATGGCATTCCACCCAAAAATTAGATAACGAGATGGCACCGAAAATACATATTTAACGTTGCTGGAATTAGAAAAATATTTTTAGAAAAGTCTGTGTGTGAATAATATGAGTATAATCTCAAAGCAAATGTTGGATATATAGCAAACTTGGTTAAGTTGTATGCATATCTTTCAAGAATATCATATTCATATTTCCAAAAACTCTCACTTCAAAATATCCTTTGCATGGAATTTTAGTTTAAATTTTCTCATTTTTGATTAACATAATGCATATTTAAGATATTTGCATGGCTAATAAAATCTACATGTTGAATTTTCCAGAAATAGCTATGAAGTCCTCTACCTTCTCAAGAAACTTTGAGTAAATTTGCATGACAGTAAACTATATGGAATAGACAAAAACGTACTTCACACAAATGTACATATCGTTAAACTACACAATTTGTTTCCGATATATTTTTGTGACATAACCCCTTTTAGTCCCTATTGTTGGTTTGAATTGCTCAATACTTTTGTCATTCTCTCGCCACTCAGTTGTTTCTTGTGATGTCAGTAAAAGAGTATGGAGTTTTAAGGCAGTGTATACAGGTATAACTGCAGATATCACAAGGATGATAAAACGTGTCAGACCGAAGAACTATGGATGGCTCGGGTGTTGGTGAAAATTCCAAGTGTACTTCAACTGTTCATGTAGACTGCAAAATATGCGGCAAGATTTTTGCATAACGTGAAATAAACATTCATATTGCAAGAAGCCCTGGATCTGTGAGTTATCCATGGAAAGTATAACGGAAAGCAGTGAGGAAGAATCTTTGGAAAACAACATTTCAGAACCTAATAAACAATGCACTTTATGTGAAAAATATTTTCATAACACTAGAGCTATCAGCATTTACTTAAGTCAAACTCACGCTGCTCACCAGCTCACCACAGTACAAAAAGGGGGTTCCCACAACAACAACAACAACAACAACAACAATAATAATAATATTAATAATAATAATAATAATAATAATAATAATAATAATAATAATAATAATAATAATAATAATAATAATAATAATAATAATAATAATAATAATAATAATAAGAATAATAATAATAATAATAATAATAATAATAATAATAATAATAATAATAATAATAATAATAATAATAACAATAACAAACCAGCTTCCCCAAATAATTACAACATTGATTCTAGAAACAAACGTAGCACAAGGTCACAAGTTGATTAGAGAATATAAAAATAAATTAGAAGAATTCAACAATCAACTAGCCAATATGGGCATCGCGAGGGGCGGGCCGCGGTCCCCCTTGGAAATTAATGAGTTTAACGTGCAATCAATAACTATTAGAGTATTGTTTTAATTTTCATATAAAGAACAATTTTTATTTAGCACTAACTAATACAGTTATCCGCAGTATGTACTATAACTTTTGACAACAGAATATTTAATATGTTTGATTGCAAACTTCCAACATGCGGCCCCCCCCCCCTGTAAAAAGTCTGCCGAGGCCCATTGTTATCAATGAAATCTCAGATATAGAATTCTATAATGTGGTTAACGAATTGATGCATCGTTTAGCAAGATCTATATGTGCCTACGTGCTTCCTGGGCCCAAACATTACATATACGATCCCATAATGCCATATTATATTAAAAAATACTATTTGGAAGAGATACAATGTATGGGTTGCTAATTGATGCTCCAGGCACAATACCCCGCCATATTGTCGATATTTGGAACATATTACATTTTGACATGCAGAAGCTTTGTTGTCCATCACAGTTGCTTCAAATATACAGAAGTCATTGTTATAGTTATACATTGTAAATACTTTATCGTATACTTACACGATTTTCATTTAAACATTGTTTAGTTTTAGTAGGTTTATGCTATTAAATGTTTACGTTCATTCCATTATATGGAATTACACATATTTTTATTATTCTAATTAATATTTGTTATACTTTATCTTCAGGCAAAGCGGTACTCCACCCCACATCTACACTCCTGTAGGATAGTTAATTAGATAAATGTTTGACGATGGTGTCATCAATAGACACTTCTCAACATGTTGCTTCCCTAGCCTTCAGATTTCAATCCTGTCGACTTTTGGTTGTGGGGTTACCTGAAAGAATGAGTTCTTCTGATACATCCAACAAGCCCATTGTGACGAAAGGTGTCATCTCGGAAGAAATTGCCAATATTCCAATAAATTATCTACAAAATGATGTGCATGGTGATGCAGATAGAATACTATAAGTTGAACAAGAGAAAGATGGACATCTTCCCAACGTATTTTAAACCCTACTGTTTGCCCAACATTGTATGTTTTTTCTTCCTGTTTCAAATATTATATTTATAGCGGTTTAGTGTTTGGATTGACTTTTGAAAGACACTACACTCCAACGATTTCTAGCCCACAACTTTACACAGATAGTCAGTTGACAAGTCAACACATGGCCGCGTAAGATGGCAGAGTAATCACATGATGAGAGTGTGTCTCTGATTGGCTAGTTTCTTATGTTGGCGTAGACATAAACTTTAATGCTTGAAGCTTGCAAGCTTCTATGACTATGGCAACTTGCGGAGGACTTAGCACCTCGACAGGGCAACCAGCCCCTTGGGAGGATAGATGAGGCGAATGGATCCGAAGGGCGGCCGAAACGTTGCTACGACGGAACAGAGGGCAGGGCCCCAACATTTTCCCAGTTAGAAGCACTTGGCTTAGCTCCGCTACCCGCCTCGGGCTTGCATGATCCCATGGGGGCTTGGGAACCAGTGGCTGACCTTCCAATCTGGGGGATGAGATTTCTAGAGCGCAATTTTCCCCCTGCCGTGCTGCTGCCGCGACTCTCGCCGACCCTGAAAAAAGCCTAACGGGATAAAGAGTGATTAATGTGAAGAAATGGATGGACAGGAAATTCGGAAGATATGGAAATCCTTCCCAGCATTCGCCTGGCGACCCGGGAAAACCTCCGAAAAAACCCATGGGTCAGGAAAGTCGGCCACAGGGATCGAAACCTCGACCTCCCAAATGCGGGCCACGGACGTTACCGCTTGAGCCATCTTACTCGGTTTGCAAGCTTCTAAATTTGCGTTTAATTCAATGTTTATTTTAATGTTTACGTGATTCAGGTGAACTGTTTCACTACGTTACTTATCTTCTGATCTTTATGTTTACGCTTAATTTTCCTTGTGAAGTGGGGTTTATATTCTCACTGGCACCCTGTTTCCTTAGTGCGTCATAGCCCTTTTTCTTCATCAAATGAGAAAATTACGGTCTGAGAAATCGATACAAAAGCAGTTGTAAAGAACTGCTGCTCCAAATGAATTTGTGCATGTTTTATGATTCGCATGCACGTGTATGTATGTCACTTAAAGGGAATGGAGATTCAGGGCTTTCCATCCTCATATCTTTGAATATATCCAGTACATAAAGACAGATTACCATGAAGATATGCACTGGGTCATAACAATACCAATGCAAAAACAAATAATTCTGTTAAATGACGCAGTTTTATTTGCCTCTCATTCTAACCTTAATGAAACATCTTTCCAAAGAGAGAAAGTTTCATCGGATAAAATGACGACTAGTTACTTTATCTACTACGTATAGTTAAGTAGGTTAAATATTGTATTCCACTCACAAATTCCATTTGGAGATTTCATCGTAAATATATGTTTTGAGGTCCTCTGAATAAAAAAAAAAACATTTTTAGAGAAATGCCCGTATGTGTGTATCTGTCAATCGGTGAACAGCATTCTAAATGGAAAATTGTTCGAAAATTTTGATTTTCCCAAAAGTGGCTCTACGATTAAAATGGCATATGTTTAAGATATTTTTATGGCAAGTGAAATGTTTATTTTGAAATTTCTGGCTATAGCCCATGTAGTCCTGTTTACTCTTGTAACTTTTGCATAACTGGTAAGCCGGAAGAGGTACACCAAGTCTTACTATACAAACATATAGATCCCTTAGAGCACTATAATTTATATCAAATTAACTTTTTCGTGAAGTGAATTATTTCGCAGATATTGCTTGTTATTCGTCAGGATTTTTTAATGCTTATAGACTGTTCCCAATGGAAGGTCGTTATTCATTGTTTAACTCTTGGTCATGCAAAGAGAATTTGAAAGTCATCATATAGCGACCCTCTTAAAACACTTGACTATCGCTTAAAGCCTACTATATTCCTCTTGCACTTACAAGAAAATTAGCAACAAGATTATATATACATATGTTTTTCTCGATTAACATGAAGTAGTGGAATAAATGTTTGTAAGGACAGATTCTGCAAGAGTGGAGAAATTCATGTGAGTGCAGCACATCAGATTTTTTTTAGTTTTTCATTGTAAATAGCTTTTTGTTCTTAATGAGTGAGATGCCTCAATTTTTACTGTCTTTCCACTTAAGCCAGGAGGGAGAGTGAGAGTGAGTGAGTGAGTGAGTGAGTGAGTGAGTGAATGAGCGAATGAGTGGGTGGCTGAGTGAGTGGGTGAGTGCGTGAGTGGGTTGACTATAGGGTGTAACGGTTCGTTGACAACTTGTCATTAGGGCCCGATTAAGCTAAGCTAAGTATCCAAAAAGTGTATTTCGATATTTCCCTAAAAAATAAAAAATAAAAAATAAAACTAATAAAATGTTTTAAGGAATCAACTACAGACTTAAAGCTGATGTTTTCTTCTACTGCATCAATTTGATACCGCAAAGTTTCAGCTCCACATATAGGCAATAGTTGTGCAATTTGGCACCATTTATTACATCTCGAAGTTTAACAACAGCTATCTTAATTCTGTATACCTCATTAATCATAGATAATATATTTATCTTATCTAAGTGGAATTTGGTACAACATAACTCAAGAACGAAAAGGTATAGGAATAAAAAAGTAGGTCCTAAGTTGTAACACGAAGATTTCCAAGAAAATCCCCTGACTCCAAACGACCTTTACATGAAAAAGTGTTTTTTTACTTATTTTCTCAAAACTGCCTTAAAGATTTTATCTATGTGTTTAATATGTTTACAAGATCTATAATATTACATATATATTCACTGAATTTTCTGGGAACAACCTGTAAATTTATTTTCATTTGAGATTATTTTTTATCACATATTAGTAAACCTAAGGGATAACCCAAAGCTTATCACACAAAAAATGCACATCTTGTTAAAAACTAGAATGGGTACGAGCTATTTGTGTTAATTGGTTTGCATTTTAAGGTGTCTTTTATTATTCGCCTTTTCGAAATGCTAATACACCATTCTTTTGTTTCCCGTGATGTCATATAATGAAAGGTGTGGGTTTTAAAGCCAGCTGATAGTTACTCGCTTTTTAAAGAATTGACAATAGTTTCAGTCTCCTGTGTCCTTTGTAGGTACAACAAAACTTGTAAGAAAACTATTTCTCGAATAATATGAAGTATGTAGACAAAAGAGCTCGTAAGAATAGCTTATAGAAGAGTTATAAAATTTGTGGTTAGAGAAAATCGTGTGACTGCAGCGTATTCCGAAAACTTTCTATTACTAACGTATGAAAACAAAGTATGGAGAGAGAAAATGTGATGACAGAGAACAAAAACATTTCTCCTTCTCACATGGATAGCAAAAACAACAAAACAGGAAGTAATTTAGACCATAAAAGCAGAAGACAAAGAAGCTGTAGTGATAATGGTATGGAATGTAATGAAAATCTCAAAGCAGTTAATATAGTCCAAGTTTCTTTGTATATTTTGCGAGTTCAATTACTTTAAAGAAAGGTTTGGACCTTCACGATCAGAATAAGATTATCTAATTTGCAGTTAAGTACGCATAAATGACAATTAATACAATAATTGAACGTGTCAATTTTCTAAAAGTAAAGCTAGTAAGGAATAATTTAGCATTAGCCAAACGCGTCACCCGGGAATTTCTCTGCATTAAAATGTATAGAGCTTCAGTGATACCTTAACCACGGATTCTATACATAATGAATGTAACATATATTTCCAGCACAATTATTGTCAATAGAGAATGGTTTCAATTGTCTCAAATATTTGGAGCCGTCTAGCTTCACGTAAATGGTTTATTGTTTCACTGACTCTCACACAAGCATTGGGCGAACAATGCTGTAATGCATTTCAACCTTGATTTGAATGAATTTAGTCACAATTTAATGTTAAAATGGCATGCAAAGTTTAATTTCTAAGAGAGATTTGGCAACGTCACGTTAACGTTAAATTGTGAGTAAATTCATTCGAATTGAAGCAAGACATTACAGCATTGCTCACACAGTATTTACGCGACAGTTAGTGAAATAAACCATTTGTATCCATTCGCCAAGAAGCTAGATGGCTCCAAATATTTGACACAAATTATTTTTTTCGGCGAAACTGTTCTTTATTGGCAATAATTGTACTGGAAATATTTGTTACAATCATCATGTAGAATCCATGGTAAACGTGTGGCCGGAGTAGTATCTTCCACTGGGTATATCTAGAGCAGTTGCTCTGTTGCGCCTCAAGAGACACTTAACAAAAAGTGAGCTCAAAGAATACTTTGCCAAATTCAGCGAGGATCCATACTTACTATTGTCAAAGGATACACGACCATTTCCACCGATGATGCTTTAATCCTTTCCAGCATAGATCCACTCTACCTGTCAGCGATCTATAAAGCCAAGAGGTACAACACAAAAAGGCATAGATACGCTAGTTTCTTATGCGTTCCTCTTGTTATCGAAGATGGAGTTCCCTTTCTGAAAGCTGGGGATCCTGGCATACACTGTGAACTGCTTAAGTAAAACTGTAACAAACGATATTAATTACATTCACATATTTACCGACGGCTCACGAACAATTGAAGAAGCAGATATAACCAGTTACATAGGATGCGCTTTCGTAACTCAGAACTGTAGAGATCTTGACAGAGATGTTTTTACCAAAGAAATTCGTCTATCTTCTACATGCTCCATTTTTCAAGTAGAAACGTTTGCATTAGATCACTATTATTGAAAATACTAAAACATGCGACTATCGTGTGTTAAGGGCTATGTCGGAAACGAAAAGGCTGATCGGGTCGAAAAGCTTTCTATGAAGTTTAGCCTGGAATTCAGATATTTTTATCTCCAAATTCATATTTAAAAAGCTTTTAAAGAAAGAAATAGAAGCAACGTGAGATAACCTCTTGTGAACCACCTTAAAGGGACCGCTAACAAGTGATTTATTTTTTCCTTCAGTTTTTGATCCCATCTCTGTGCATGTATTTCACACTACATTATATACTAACTCAATTTTCTACTGGACGTGGGAAAAAAAAAAAAAAAAAAAAAAAAAAAAAAAAAAAAAAAAAAAAGAACCTGCAACGTTTTCTTCTAGTATCATCAGATGGTTTTATTTGCAAATGTTACATATCAGAAGAAGCAATATTCCACTTGACGTTCCAGTGCAATCGACAACATATTAGAAGCTACTGTGACGTCGGGATTGACGCACAACAAAAGACGGGTCAGGCTGAGCTACTTCACATTACATGCCCTGCCGGCGAGTGGGGAAGACGTTCAGGACTAACTACTCTGCACGACTCATTCATTAAACGACAAAAGGATACTGCACAGAAGCACAGTTGAACCGCATTTGGGAGGTCGCGGGTTCGATCGCCGTGGCCGATCTTCCTGGCCCATATGTTCTTTCAGAGGTTTCATCGGGGCATCAGATGAATGTTGGGAAGGACTTCCATATCCTCCGAATTTCCTGTCCCTCCATTTCGTTACATTTATCATTTCATTTCGCCCTTCATCCGTTAGGTTTCTTTTAGGGTTGGAAGCGTTAGGGAGTGTCGCGACAGCAGCACGGCAGGGGGAATAAATGTTCTCTGGAAATCTCGTCCCCCGGATTGGAAGACGAGCCTACTGGTTTCCGCCCCCCCCCCCCCCAAGGGATGGTAAAAGCCCGAGGGAGCGAGGGAAGCCAGTTTCCGAGTCCCTCCCCCCTTGGGAGTCAAACCCTAAAGGGTGGGAGAGGAATCGGCCTGAGCCAGTCTCCGCCAGGATGCTTCTAATAGGGAAAATGTAGAGACCCTGCTCTCTGCTCTGTCGTGGTAACGTTCAGGCCACCCTTCAGGCCACGCCTCATCCATCCCCACGAGGGGTGCCCCGTTAGGGGTATAGGCACAAGGGATCGCCTTTCGGTCGGGTTGCTAAGACCCCCTCCGCAAGCTGTTATTGCGTCATGTGGTTGCAATTTCTTTCTGTCCCGCGCAATCGCCCTTCCTAGAGCTGTCTGCTGATGACGTCACACGGGAGTCTCGCAGTACCGATATTCACACGTGCAGCTTACATTTTACGATATAATTCAAATCCCATCGTACTATCTAAGTATCGCTACTCTACTTTCCTTGTTTTCTGACATGAAATGTCAACGCAGGCGTTTTAATTGAACAAAACAAAGCTCTCATTGTGTTATATTTTGTAAAACAGAAATGAAAATTATCTGTAGGAGGAAGGAACAACAGTGTGCCACATAATCGTGCAATTATTACTTTGTTAAGAGCTTTCAACACGCTTTTTTCACTTTCTTTAGGATTAAGGTTATATTTGCAACGCACCCCTTACTAAAAGACCTTTTAATAATGTAATAAACGAAAACAGAATGTGACACTGAAATTCTTTTCCTATTAAGACAGTATTTTATTGACTGAGCTGCTCTTCTAAGAATAACTGTGTGGCCACTCTTTTTCAGCAATATGAAAATGCAGTGCAGAGGAAAATGAAATAAATAACACAATTACGAGAGCCATCATTTTTGAAAATACCAATATACTTGAAACGGAGAGAGAGGGGGGGGGGGGGAGAAGTTTTGTCTATCGCTTTCACCTATGAATCCTTTATAATGTATAATGAAATTTTATCTATGTTAACATGAATATATAGAAGGATAAGCGCAAGAGTGAGCAAAGAAAATAATTTGTATATAGCACATCAGATTTTTATCATGGAAATATATGCTGTGCATATTTTAATACATTAAACAACTATAAATAATTTTAGTTATACATACTACGCGTTTTCATAGATGACCTCAGTGATCAAAACTAGAGAAAATCTGATTTGAGGCTGTAAAATAATGTTATTAATTGCAAATTACGTTTATTTGTGAAATATCATCAACGTATTGTATAATTGCAGGGTAATTCCAGCATCTTGCTCCTTTTCTTTAAAATGGGAAAGAAAATATTGTCCGTATTTCCCGAATGTGAAAGAAGCACTGGATAGCTATACAGGAAGGGTCATTAGCCTTTCGTTCATGTTATACCTGAATTTCAGCACGGTGCACACCCTTTGACAAAACAAAGGTCATTGTATTTCGCTTCCTTTTATCTTTCTGTTTATCTTAAAAGGGTAGTCTTTGTTGATGCTACATGTTTGGAAATACAAGTGTGTGAATTCGTGTTAAAAATGAATGTTTCTAAAAGCAAGCTTAACTGTGCTGTTGCTCAGTGTGGCAATAGAGGGACAAAAACTTCGGGAGTGATGTATCACAGATTTCCAAAAAATGACAAAGTGAGACGTACGTGGATATCTCGTTGTAAGCGAAGCGATAAGTTCAACGCCAACAATGCTCGAGTGTGCTCCATGCATTTTCGTCCTGAGGATTATCAACGGGACTTACGGAATGAATTATTAGGATTACCTACAAGGAAAATTTTACGTGCCGATGCGGTGCCGTGTTTGCTGATTCCCAACTGGCATGGTGACATGCTCCCGGGTTCGAGCTCAGAAAACAGCACAAGCACCAGCCAAACTAATGAAAAAGGTATGTAATGTCAAAACGTAATTGTTTATATGGGTATGTTTACTGAAAGTAATATATGAATGTGTCTTATTAAGAGCATACACATATCCTTCTCTTGTTTCTTGTTTGGTTTTGCAATAAAAACTTATATTTCCGGTAATAACTTTAAACGTATTAAGGGTATAATTTCTTACTCGTTTCACTATTTTCACTAATCCAAAAGATAAAGCCAGGAAGGTGTGGGTTTTCTTTGATGTTCCTCACCTTTTAAAGTTACTGCGAAACCATTTTCTGGATGATGGTTTGCGGTTAGCGGATGGAACTCAAATGAACAAGAATCTTATAGATGATCTTTTAGAACTTAAAATAGGGGATCTATCTATAAGCTATCATATCACTCCAGCACATTTAAGTTTAACTGGCAGATCCAGACAGAATGTCAGAATGGCGGCCCAGTTATTTTCTAAAAGAACAGCTCAGGCAATAAAATACTGCCTTAATAAGGAAAAAGAAGGCAATTTCTTTCAGCTAGTAAATGATGCCTTCGATGTTCTGAATTCTAGGATTCCGAAGGACGGGAAAACAATGCTCAGGAGTGGATATGGGCTGAATTTAAGAAGCCAGGAGAATACTCTGCTCCGGTTTATGGATATCGTGAGCGGAATTAGAATTGGGCGTCATAAAGGATTAGTCCCATTTCAGAAGGGCTTCATTACATCCATAAGGTCTCTTTTGGGATTACATGGAGAAATGAAAAAGTTAAACATGTCATATATATTGACCTCTAGGCTTAACCAAGACTGCCTGGAAAACTTTTTCTCCCTTGTTCGAGGACTGGGTATATTTTATGACAATCCCTCACCCTTTGAAGTAAGAAACAGAATACGCCTACTGCTTCTTACAGGCAACAACAAAATTCCAATTTCCGATGGAGCATCAGTGGAGGCGATTAATCAGACAAACCAGTCTAAACAAGACTTCGATTGTGACACTCAGTTCTTAGATTTCATTTCTACCGAGCTGTGCATGGACGTTGCTAAAGAAATTTCGGCACTCACTGAATATGAGGAGGCAATACTACTAGAAGATACGAGTATAAGCGATACTTCTGAAATGGAAGATTTTAACACAGACGCTATAAAGTATCTTGCGGGTTACATTGCATACAAATGCCGGCCTTTTGACAGTACTTTGGGAAGCAAAGACAGTGACTATAATTTGCCAAAACAAGTGCCACAGGACTGGATTACAGTTCTTTCAAAGGGCGAACTTGTTCGGCCAACTGAACAGTGGTACCAAAAAGTGACGGAATTTGAAGTTATATTTGCGGGATTCCATGGCTTTAATGTTTCAAAATGGGCTGGAGTGATGAAAGCGCTTACTGGCATGATTTGCTCTAAATTTCCTGAATTGGATGAAAGAATTGTTTCCCTATACGTCAGGACCCGCACTTTCATTAGGATACGGCATTTAAATAACAAACTAAAAGCTGTAAGTATGACAAAAACGAACACGAGGAAGTGTCAGCAGTGGGCATCAGCTACTTCTTCTGCAACAACATGAGCAAATGTGAGTCTACTTATAAGATCAAACAATAATTTGTTACTTATTATTTTGATTGTAGTTTCGGTGGCGGTGGTAAAATTGGTTTGTAATTAGTAGAATGTGTTGGTGAACGTTTCTAATGTGTTTTCAGTTAAGGTATCTTTTCTATCACATATCACTGTATTTTTCTACACTTTATTAATTATTGCTTAAGTGTTTACGCACTGGAACTGTCAGTCAATGCTTTAAATGGTATATGTCGAAACGGGTTTGAAGCGCTCACTTTCTATTGCCGTCTGAACTGCGATCGCTTTGAGACCTCCGTGTGACGTATCTTGCCGGCAACCAATGGCAGGAATTGTGCCGGAGTGGCCTACCTTCTTTCTCTAGTTACCTTGACTGCGCAGAACAAGGAAACTGAACATCGGCTAGCTAAAAGCAGAAGAGAGAAAAGTAGTTATTTGTTAATTCTTCACGTATAATGAAGGGTACTTCCGCTGTCTCAAATGGACTCGTGCGCTTCCTTTGACACGCCGACTGTGACAGCAAATTCGTGCTAATTCTCACTGCCAGCGAAGGTTGCTGAATGAATTTCCTTATGGTCAGCTCTACAAGCGTTATGTAACGATGTTTACAAATGTATCTGTTGAAGTGTTAAATACTGCATAAAATAGCCTAAAAGTGTGTTCTCATTCGTATATTTGGCTAAAATATGACCTAGAGCTAAAATATGGTCAAATATACTTTATGTGACCAATAAAAACTGATTGATCGTGTTCACAAATGTTGGAAACATGCTTAAATTAATGTAGGCGTGGAATCATAGGCCGGAATAAAAATATGTAATTTCATAAAAATCCGAGCACTAGAGATAGCATACCCTAATGGCGACTTACAGTGATGTAAATTAGCAGTCGGCAAATTGGTCATTGTGACTGCAGGAATTATGACGTCGGGGAACGCAAGCTGGCATGCACGTGATGCACGGATCGAAGGAGGGGGTTTTGAAAGCCGCAGTGACTTCCCTAACACACAATTTATGTTAAATTTGCTTAATACATAGACACAGACTAAGAGGGCTTTAACATTTATTTTTAATTATGTATTCTGCATTACATCGGGAGCGTTACGGTTTGGCATACATTTAACGTTAATTAATAAGCACTAACATACAACAACGCGTAAGTTTTCATCTGTCAATTGCAATCTGTTTTGCATTTTACAATCTTCAGTTTAAAACGAAATTGCTCACACACACCTATATGCTCACACACAGCACTAATATACGCAGCAAATGAACGGAGAGACAGAAGTGTCTCATCAAGTTCTTGTTTTGTAATTGTAATTTCAGAATTGTGTTTGTAAATTCGCAACCTCAGTCTGTAACTCTGGTTTCACACAACGACCTTTAAGGTTTTATAAACTTAGTGTATGTATGTTGTAATCCCCTTCTTCACTAGACTACGACGTTTCATTGAATATTTAAAGTTTATTGTTACATTTAAGGGCAAAGATTGGTTTTATAGTATTATTTTAAACTACACGATTTCGTATTTGTAACTTGGTTGTGGCCTTTGTGACAACGTTCGTAATGTCGTTTAATGTTTGACTTGTAAACACCAATCAAAACTTTAAAACACAACAGACATTTCACATTTTCACCCTTAGCGCTGCAAAAATATTGTTCTTCTCTCCTCTTGAAAAAGGAAGGTCCCTTTGTGTTTTCGTGGTTTCGAAAGGGCGACGTCTGTCCATGTGGTGTCCCAGATTGCTTGTTTTCGTTTGAACACCTGTTGAATGAAGCAAGGAGGGTTGAAACAGGGTGATGCGACGTATTGTCTGCCCCTGACGGTGATATTAGGTCATATGATCAGCCCGTATAGATTTGCCGAACCCTTCTGTAACTACATAAGCCTTAGGCTTCATAATTTAACCACTACAAGGCGAGTCAGGGGAAATTGATCTTTCACACTAGCCGTGTATAAGACAAGGGTAGAATGACACTGAAAAATGCAATGCCATAGTCGGGATTTGAACCACATCTCCCAGTCTCCGTTCGGTTGCTGTAACCACTGGCTAGTATGTTAACATGCCGACATTACATTAAATTCTCCAAGTTACTTCCATTTTTTCCGGTAAACTACAACAAGAATAAAATAATCCTGAATCTTCTTAAAAAGGTTTTGGCCCCTGCACGGGGACCAAATTTTTAAGTGACCATTTGTGTTACAATAAATATTCTTTGTTACCCAAAAATTAAATATATATATATACAGAAAATAACAGGTCACTTGCTTAAAAAGAATAACGTGCGTAATTTGTTTATTTCAAACCAATGTATGATAAATGCGCAACAGTTTAAAATACATATGATTTCATCTTCTACATTGTTAATAATTTAAGGAATGAGGTTTGAGCAATCAACCTTTAGATTTTCAAAATCCAACAAATGCTAGATCTTTCCTTATTTACTTTCTCTACTGCGCATAGTAAGTAGCGGGAAGTACTGTATTGGACCCAAAAATTTCTTATGGAGATTTCACCGCGAATATACGTTTTGTGGCACCCTGAATTAAAAAAAAAAAAGCATTTTTAGAAAAAGGTCCTCGTGTGTGTGTGTGTGTGTGTGTGTGTGAGTGTGAGTGTGAGTGTGAGTGTGAGTGTGAGTGTGAGTGTGAGTGTGAGTGTGAGTGTGAGTGTGAGTGTGTGTGTGTGTGTGTGTGTGTGTGTGTGAGTGTGAGTGTGAGTGTGAGTGTGAGTGTGAGTGTGAGTGTGTGTGTGTGTGTGTGTGTGTGTGTGTGTGTGTGTGTGTGTGTGTGTGTGTGTGTGAGAGAGAACAGCAAAAGTCAAAAATGAAAAATCGGTTAAAAACCATAGTTGGTATTTAAGTTTAATATCTTTCAAGGGCGACTCGAAGGTTTTGAAGAAACTTTGTCCAGCATAAGCTATACTTTACATGGAAAATGGCTCTGAAGATTTTGATTAAAATGCCGTGTTTAAGACATTTTTATGGCAAATTAAATGTATATTTTGAATTTGCTGGCTGTAGCTCATGTAGTCTTGTTTACTCTTGGTGACTTTTACATAACTAGTAAGCCTTAAGAGATAGACCAAATCTTACTGCCCAAAAATGTACACCTCATTAAAACACACAAATTAGGTACAAATGCATTTTCTGTTGGAGTGAACAATTTTGAAGATATTGTTTGTTATTTGTGTGAGTTTTGCAATACGTATACGTTTCTTAAATAGAAGGTCGTTATTCACTTTTTTATCTCTTGGCCTTGATATAGGAATTACAAAGCCTTCATATGGCGACCAGCTTTAAAAGATTTGACTATCGCTCAGAGTCCTGTATTCCCGTATTCCCCTTGCACCTACAAGAAAATTACCAATAAGATAATTTCTGCAAAAGTTTATATCGACCAACTTGAAGATAGAGGAATAAGAGTTTGTAAGATTAGTTAGTACAAGAGTTGAGAATGTCATGTGAGTGGAACACGTCAATTTTTTATTTGTTATTTTTTTTCTCAGAAAGCGGTTTTCTACATTATGTATTTTACGTGTAAAATGTAATCGCGGAAACCTCATTTTAAGTTTTTGCATTACCTGCTGTTCGCGGGCCGTAATGACCTAGTTGTTGACGGGCTCTTAAACACCACCACTTACTCACTCACCCTACTATCTGTTACAAAATGTTCATTTTCATTATATTGAAATAAATGTGGGTATAAGATTATACATACTTTACGGGTGCAAATGTTCATGTCGCAATTAAAAGTTAGTTATGCGGTTCTGATAACTTGACCGCAATTTCTTATATCTTCCCTATCTCTAAAGCCTAATAAAACCCTTTTAGTTGACAATGAATATAGAAAATTGTCACTGTTTCTTTTTGTTAATATCTTGGCAGAAAATGTTTGTAACTTTATACTCTACTAATGGATATCTATTCTTCGATTTGGTTTCCAGTAATATGCGATAAATATTAATTAGTAGTAGGTTACTTGTTTTGCTCAAAGCTACTGAGAAACAATGCTAGAGCTTCTGGAGTTGAACCTTTGGTCTGCTCTAAAATTCTACTACCATGTTTTATATCACTCTCTCTCTCTCTCTCTCCCTCTCCTTCCCTATAAAGAAATTCACATTTACATTTTCTGAGATTTCTCTCTCTCTCTCTCTCTCTCTCTCTCTCTCTCTCTCTCTCTCTCTCTCTCTCTTGTGTACCTCACTCTTTCTCAATTCACGTTTACATTTTCCGAGATTTCTCCCTCTCTTTCTCAATTTACATTTATATTTTTCGAAATTTGTCTCTCTTTTTCTCTTTCCCTATAAAGAAATTTACATTTACATTTTCATGATCTCTCTCTCTCTCTCTCTCTCTCTCTCTCTCTCTCTCTCTCTTTGTGTACCTCACTCTTTCTCAATTCACATTTACATTTTCCGAGATTTCTCCCTCTCTTTCTCAATTTACATTTATATTTTTCGAAATTTGTCTCTCTTTTTCTCTTTCCCTATAAAGAAATTTACATTTACATTTTCATGATTTCTCTCTCTCTCTCTCTTTTGTGTACCTCACTCTCTCTCAATTCACATTTACATTTTCCGAGATTTCTCTCTCTCTCTCTCTCTCTCTCTCTCTTTGTGTACCTCACTCTTTCTCAATTCACATTTACATTTTCCGAGATTTCTCCCTCTCTTTCTCAATTTACATTTATATTTTTCGAAATTTGTCTCTCTTTTTCTCTTTCCCTATAAAGAAATTTACATTTTCATGATTCTCTCTCTCTCTCTCTCTCTCTCTCTCTCTCTCTCTCTCTCTTTTGTGTACCTCACTCTCTCTCAATTCACATTTACATTTTCCGAGATTTCTCTCTCTCTCTCTCTCTCTCTCTCTCTCTCTCTCTTTGTGTACCTCACTCTTTCTCAATTCACATTTACATTTTCCGAGATTTCTCCCCCTCTCTCTCAATTTACATTTATATTCTTCGAAATTTGTCTCTCTTTTTCTCTTTCCCTATAAAGAAATTTACATTTACATTTTCATGATTTCTCTCTCTCTCTCTCTTTTGTGTACCTCACTCTCTCTCAATTCACATTTACATTTTCCGAGATTTCTCTCTCTCTCTCTCTCTCTCTCTCTCTCTCTCTCTCTCTTGTGTACCTCACTCTTTCTCAATTCACATTTACATTTTCCGAGATTTCTCCCCCTCTCTCTCAATTTACATTTATATTTTTCGAAATTTGTCTCTCTTTTTCTCTTTCCCTATAAAGAAATTTACATTTACATTTTCATGATTTCTCTCTCTCTCTCTCTCTCTCTCTCTTTTGTGTACCTCACTCTCTCTCAATTCACATTTACATTTTCCGAGATTTCTCCCTCTCTCTCTCTCAATTTACATTTATATTTTTCGAAATTTCTCTTTGTATCTCTCTTTCTTTCTCTATCTCTCTCTTTCTCTATAAAGAAATTCACATTTACATTTTTCGAAAATTCTGTCTCTCTCTCTCTCTCTTCCTTTAAAGAAGTTCACGTTTAAATTTTTCGAGATTTTCTCTCTCTCTCTCTTTTAAGGAATTCACGTTTACATTTTTCCAGACCTCTCTCTCTCTCTCAATCCATTTACATTTTTCGAAATTTCTCTCTCTTTCTCTGGAAATCTGTATTTACATTTTCCGAGATTTCTCTCTCTCTCTCTCTCTCTCTCTCTCTCTCTCTTTGTGTACCTCACTCTTTCTCAATTCACATTTACATTTTCCGAGATTTCTCCCTCTCTTTCTCAATTTACATTTATATTTTTCGAAATTTGTCTCTCTTTTTCTCTTTCCCTATAAAGAAATTTACATTTACATTTTCATGATTTCTCTCTCTCTCTCTCTCTCTCTCTCTCTTTTGTGTACCTCACTCTCTCTCAATTCACATTTACATTTTCCGAGATTTCTCCCTCTCTCTCTCTCAATTTACATTTATATTTTTCGAAATTTCTCTTTGTATCTCTCTTTCTTTCTCTATCTCTCTCTTTCTCTATAAAGAAATTCACATTTACATTTTTCGAAAATTCTGTCTCTCTCTCTCTCTCTCTTCCTTTAAAGAAGTTCACGTTTAAATTTTTCGAGATTTTCTCTCTCTCTCTTTTAAGGAATTCACGTTTACATTTTTCCAGACTTCTCTCTCTCTCTCTCAATCCATTTACATTTTTCGAAATTTCTCTCTCTTTCTCTGGAAATTTGTATTTACATTTTCCGAGATTTCTCTCTCTTTCGAAATTCACATTTTCACTCTTTCCCTCTAGAGAAATTGACATTTATATTTGAGAGGTAGAACTGGAACTTAAAAATTCAATGGCACAACTGGGATTTGAACCACAGACCTTCCACACACGGCTTGTGTGTTTAAAAACACCAACAGTAAGTTTGTTGGCATAAATAAATAATAATTCACATTTATATGTTTTACTTTTATCTTTCTCTTTCTCAAGATATTCACATTTACACTTTCCAAGGTTTCTCTCTTTCCCTCCCTGTCAAAATTCACATGTACATAGTTCTCTCTCTCTCTCTCTCTCTCTCAAGAAATTGACATTTACATGTTTTACATCTCTCTCCCTCTCTCTCTCCCTCTCTCTCTCCCTCTCTCTCTCTCTCAAAATTCAGGTTAGGTTTTTCGAGGTTTCTCTGCCGTGCCAAGCCAAGCCAAGTTCCGGCAGCATACAGCTTCCGGTAGATGTCGGAGCGACTTTACGCACAAACATTGCCGCCCTATTTCCCAGAAAAGGCGGGAGTTTAGTGGAGCTGTGGCGCAATCAATAGTCTCTCACTATTCGGTGCCGCAGTGTCCGCCGAAAGACCATTTCGCCGCAAATGGTGCAACTATGTCTACATTTAGTGGAGAGACTCGGAACTTCGTAGTGTGATTGAAGCGACGGCATTTTGTCCCTAGATGAGCGCTGCTCTTATTGGAATTTTGTTGCTTATGTCGTTACGTTCAAGGGTAACTCAAAGTATTGCTGTTTGTGTTACACAGCATCGCCGTCGCTGGGTGCAGAGAAATACTGTACTGATTCAATACAGTATAAATATAATACCGGGTGGAAGAGAAGCCATTACATTAATTTAAAGCAGTGATAGGTCTCGCTACTTGGAACACATTTTGTATCTTACGCTTTTGTCTCTGACCATTTCCTATGCAGATATTTTACTCTTTTCTAAAGCAAGATACAGACGAGTTGGCAACGCTGTATGTTGTGTGGGTGTCACTTTCACTAGGTCAGTACTAAACAAACGTGCTTCACTGCTGCTACCACGCGTCTCATGAGGGTAAACAAATACCATGACATTTTTACTGTGCGAGTGTAGGCCAATCAGAATCTCAATTACACTCGTTATCTCCCAAAACATTACACCAACCTGCATCGGGTTTGCAAGCGACCTATGTGTTTACATCTAGAAGCCGGTTCAGATCCCTGACCAACCTCAACGCAATGTTGCTGAGTTACTTTACGTCTGAAAAAGCTGCTCGGAGTGATTAATTATTTCGAAACCCTATGTGATGTTCCATAATTACTACCGAAACTATGTTACTCTATGCATCTTATAAATAAGAAACTGTTATCTTCATACATTCTTGCGAGTTTGGAACAAAAACCATTTAGTTTTTCAAAGCGGTTGATCAAATAACAAAATGTCGTTAGACGTTTTTGTTTTTAATGCTTCTATGAGGCACATATTAAAAGGAATGTAATAAGTTCCCTTACAAATGTCAAATGGATGTATCTCCAAACCCATTTGACCGATCACCGTGAAATTCGATACTTTTATGTATTTTTTAATGGAGAAGGTTATTATGCTATTCATTTTACTATGCAACGCATTACATTCAAACAGTTTTCTCTACTCGTTTTTCTTTTACGAAACACAACCACACTTCTTTCTCTACTCGCCCTTCAACATAATTATAATTCATACAATTGTCTATTTCATTGAAATACAAATGCAATGTATTACATTCACAGGGTTTTCTCCATTCGCTCTTCTTTTATGTAACACATTCACATGTTCTCTACTCACCGTTCAATATAAAATTCACACAATTTTCTATGATTGAAGTAGAAATGTAACGAATTACATTCACACGGTTTTCTTTACTAATTTTTCTTTCATGAAACGCAATCACACTTCTTTCTCTACTTCCTTCTGCGAAGAATTCATACAATTTCCCATTTGATTGAAATAGAAATGCAACATCTTACATTCACACAGCTTTCTCTACTTGCTTTTATTCCTGTGGTATGTGTGGTTGTTTAACAGTGTTTTTGCACAGTGTCCGCCCGGTGTTATTTCTTTATTTATTTTGTTTCTTTTGTGTTGTTTATGGTATCTCAAGAGTTTTAGATATCCCATTGTTTTAGCGTATTAAGTAATCGTTGTAAAATCTCTCCAAAGAAACAGAAGACTATTGAGCAAGGACAAGCTAAGTCTCAAGGTTGCAGTGATAAAATCGTCAAACCATGGGCAACACCGGGTATTTCAGCTCGTATATTCTACATGGTTTGCTAGTCAATAAAAGTGAATAAGTAGCATTAACTATTGTATACGTAATTATTAAACTCAATTTCAACACTGTTCAACGTTAGTATTTCGTATGGCTAGTCAGTGATAAAAAATTAAGAGATAAAAGGGGCTGTTAACTTGGTACTTTGCAATCTGACTGCAGTTTTACTTTCTTGTGTAAATATATATATATATATATATATATATATATATATATATATATATATATGTGTGTGTGTGTGTGTGTGTGTGTGTGTGTATGTGTGTGTATGTGTGTGTGTGTTTGTTTGTGTGTGTGTGTGTATTTTTAGTTTCTCTACTATGTACATAATAGGTAGAGAACCAAGTATATTCTACCTAAAACTTCGATATTAAGGTTTCACTAGAAATGTGCTTTTCCAGGTCTCCTCAACGAAAAAGCACTATTTAGAAACATTTCTGCGTGTGTAAACAGCATAACTCAAAAACGAAACGTCGGTTAAATACCAAACTTGGTATAAAAGAAGGACGTGACACGAAGATTTTCAAAATAAGCACCCTTCCGCGCCATCCCCTAACTACCCTTTGCATAGAAAATGTTTCCATATTTCGAATTTCTTAAAAATGGCTCCAACGATTATGATTAATATACCATACGTTTAACATGCCTTCATGACAAATGAAATGTATGTCTTTAATTTTCTGGAAATGTCCTCAGAAGTCCTCTTCATTCTGGACGTCTTGCATCACTAGTAAACCGTAAGAGACAGACAAATTTCACTGCACAAAAATATAAGTCCCGTCAAAAAAAACAGAATCTTTTTCTTTTCTTTTTTGTGGAGTTGACCATTTTAGAGATATTGTCTGTTATTGGCTTGAATCTTCAAATACACTTCTTTCTTTCGCTTATTTATGTCCTGGTCATGTAAAGGGAATAGAATGCCAAAGTCATCACATAGTGACCATCTCTTAAAAGATTTGACTATCGCTTAAGTTTATTCCCTTTGTACCTGTAAGGAAATATGTAAGAAATTTCTACAAAGGTTTATCTCGATTAACATGAATTAGATAAAAGAGTAACCGCTTGTAAGAATGTTAGCAGGACGACTTCATATTGGAGGAGAAGGAACGAATAGGATTGCGAGTGGGACAGGACGAGGTCAATCAGAGTAGGCAGTGGCTAATTAGATGTGTTTTGCAGTCGCCCATTGAAGAAGCTGCATTGAATGTAATTTATGCAACAACGTTATTCACAACATTCGTTCGCCTGACCTTCTCTGTGCTGTGATCATGTGACACAGTGACTCCTCCCACCTCCTAAATCCATACTCCGTAACTTTTTGTTCCCTGTATGAAGGTTCGCTCCCTAATCATTACTAAGTTCCATCCCTATTAAAACCCTGTTTATGTCTTTATTTGTTTATTACCATAGATGTCGTACAACACAGTGTCAGAACAGGATCACACAGGGTGTCCGAAGTGAAAACAACCAATACAGAAATGGATTAGCTAGACATCCATAAAAGTTACATGCGGCCAGTTAGCACTAAATGTAGAAAAACTCAAGACGCTTTTATGTCTTAAAATTGGCAAATCTGTTCCTCTTATCGTTGTACATACACAGATTGTTTTCCAAAATTACCCCATCTACGTCTCAAGGAAAAATACGGTGCTCTTACTGGTAAACAGAGTTTGAGTTTCAATATAAAGGACCACTACGACCAATCCACCCTCTCGGAAAATGGTGGTTTAGAGCTTGGTGTGTATCTGTAGTGTTTAACGCCCACTTTTACTACATACGGCACCGCAGGTGGTGACACTGATGATACATGGAATGAAGATGGAGTACCGGTGGAATGAGATGGCAGGGGAAACCGGAGAACCCGGAGAAATCCTGCCCCAGCGCCGCTTCGATCACCACAAATCCCACATGCGGTGCCGGGTCGCTTTTGTTTAAAACTTTAAACGACTGGTCCACAGTAATAAGAGGGAATACCATAGATATTACTGGAAGAATGTACCAGTATGGAATCTGGTGTAGAGGGAATTGTTGAGGTATATCGAGATATACAGCATTCGCTGTGATTTGCACCGGGAGAGCAAAATACTTCCGAACGGGCCTGTCTGCGTCCTCGGCACTCCTTACCGTTTGCTTCTAATGGCGCGGATGAAACTATATAACATTTTAAAAAACTACTTTTAGAGGCCTTACTGACTAGCTTTATGAAAGAAGATGCCAAAACTGCTCACCATCGTCCATACATACATTTTCGGCACCTCTTTTGGAAAACTGTCCATCACTCGCCGTAGTTCACATTGAGAAATGCTTCAATTTCCTGGCGGATATTTTGTTTTAATTCTTCCAGGGTGTGTGGGTTTGTTTTGTACACTTCATATTTAAGTTATCCCAGAGATAGAAAATCGCTTATTGGAGCCCTGAGAAACCTTTATCTGATAATGGCGCACCATACACCAAATGTTTCGTCATGAAGGGATACCTCGTGAACAATATTAGGTTCTGAGTTATAGGGTCAATTTTCTTCAAGTAAGCAATTTAATTAGCTTTTAGTCCAAAAAAGCCTAGATGGTTATCAGAAATTAAATTGCATTAATAACGCCTAACATTTGGGATTGTAACAACATAGGAACCGACAATTCTGGCAAAGACTCAAAGGAGAACTGATAACAATAAAACAAACGAACATAGCAAGGAAAATATGTATTGCTGTTTTTAGCAGCTTTGTATTGATTGTCATATAATATAGTTATTGTCATTGGTCAACCGCGTAATTGTGATTTCTTGACAGTCAGAAGGACGCTCCCACAAAATTGACACTCAAATTTATGTTTGGGGATCTCAAGACGTGAACACCAGAACCTGCAAAACGGAACCAACTTTCTTCTATTCCTCGTTTAAGTATCTCACAAAGAAACTCTCAAACAATAAAAGAAAGCGATGTGCTTACTATGCTGAAAGGAGCCTCATTTTGTTGGAAAACAGCGAAAGATAAATGTTTGATTTTTACGCAGAGACAGAAGCAGAGATAGAGTAAGTACGGAGGGAATTCCACACTGAGGCGAGCATACTATATGTCACACCTCACGCTCTACGGACGTGAGGAAACCCAGGAGAGCCTACGTGAGGGTCCCTAACATGTGCCGGAGGTTCTTCATATCGACACCAGGGTTCACCAAGCACCACCAGCCTCATGTGTTTCAGCAGAGCTCCCCAGTAGGTCACATATCCGTCGAGAAAAGCAGTTGCAGTGTGAAAATCTACCACACGGCAGCGCTAACTCGTCCATCGCTAACACTTCCGACCCTGAAAGACTGGATCGAAAGGAAGGTAAAATGAAATGAAAGGACGGGAAATTCGAGGGATGTAATTACTATCCTTCCCAGCATTCGCCTGAGTGACCTGAGAAACACCCGAAAAACCCAAGGTTAGGAAGGTCAGCCGCGGGAATCGAACCCACGACCTCCCGAATGTGGGCCACAGACGTTACCGTCTGAGCCATTCCATTGTAGTAATATAAGTCCTCTGCATCACTTTGGTCTGAGCCTCCAGGTTTTACCTAAAGTACATTTATAGGTCCAGAAGACCTTGCATGCTATTTCTGCTGTTCACCTGTTTATTCCAGGCCAATCCCTCGTCTAACATTAGGTCAACGTATTTAACGTGAGCGGAGAATTTCACTGCTGTCCCCCTAGTTTGCGTTCCATTGAGAAGGGTACAGTAGCCTTATAGTGGGTTTATTTGATAATCAACACGCCTTCTACTCTTTCTATAACTGCTTGTAATACCTCATAAACACCGTAGTTGTAGTTTCGCCTTTGATGAGTTCTAGCCGCCTGTAGGTACTTTCATATCACCCTTCCTCCCAGGGTCTGACGTACAATAAGCCATTGGCTGACGTACCGGAGTCTCTACCGTGTCGGACAAACAGACACATTACAGTCAGACCTAGATGCTGCCTTCATCTGCTGGTCCAAAGTAAAGCTTGCGGTTTGCGAGGTTTAGCATTCTAGGGATCGTCCTCCGTGGTCTAGTGGTAACATGTTAGCCCCTGCTTCCTGAGATCAGAGGTTCAAACTCGGCGAAGGACGATGGATTTTTGGACGAAAAATGGTTTCCTTCGGAACGAAAATAAATTCGGTGGTCCCGTGTCGTAGATTTACGGCACATAACAGAACCCAAAGTCTGGTAAAGAGGCCTCTGAGCAAAGTAAGCTATCTTTCTTGCCCAGCAGAGAATAGAACGCTGAGAACCACAGCAGTTAAAAAGCGTCCATAAATAAAAACTCAATTTCAATTTCACTACTCTGGTTTGCAGAGAATGGCTTGTATTGCAACTACAGATGGTTTTAGAACTATTTCTATAGCGTCTTTGAAAGTTTTATATTTCTCATCTCTGAACACCCCTGTTGACTGCTGTCTGTAGAATATTTTATACATTATTCCAAACAAAATGGAAGGCAGTCGAAACAACATTCGTTGTACCTTGCCCCGAAAACCAATCGTGGCGCAAGTGCAACAATATTTGACTGTATTAAGAAACTTACATGGTTATGGTCAGTATGTCACTGATTTTCAGGAAGAAGTGTGTGCTATTTTGGCTATCACTTGGGAAATTATTTATTTGTTACGGCTGTATCAACAGACACATTACTCTACTTCCGGACGTTCAAGCAGCTTTGAACCCTCTTGAAGCGAAGAAGTAAAATCGGGACGTATCTGGGATTTCAAAGAAACACTCATGAACTTGGCTGAACCTAAGACAGTATCAATATTACCGGTGACAGGCCATATGGTAATTAATTATATGATTTAGGAACGATGGATCAACTACCAATTGGACCGAAAACTATTTTCGAATTATCTTGCATATAGGGCGTCATCGGTCCGTAGACTGCTGGAAAACATAGCGATATTGGAAGTCAATGGCAGATAACAGTTACTGAAAAATAAAAATCCCTGTGTTAAACAAAGGCAGTACTCATGAACTGCTTTCTATAAACAGAATCCACTTTCGCTGCAGGTTGGATAACAGAATATATTTTAAGGAACACTTATACAACATGGGTAACGAAATTGATCCAAATTGAATGTAAAACATAAAGGCAGATGAAACAAAAGTCAAAATTTGTGTAACTGCAAGCCAGTTACAGGGAACACTGAAGTGATGTTTAAGTCTGTTTGGTAAAAAAAAAAAAAAAAAAAAAAAAAATATATTTTTGTATTTTTATTGCAAAAAATTCCCCATACCTTAAAAATATATCAGCGAAGGTTTAATCCCCTAGGGAGGGAGGTCAAGTGTTTTGGACGCCATTTTGAAAGCGATGCGCCTCTGCATCTGCCTTTTTAATGGGCGTGCCAGCACCTTCCATTTCATGTAGGCTTGGAATAAATAGTTTTTAAACAAGGCGCTAAGTGTTCTACTGCCTATGCATTCACGGTAGTGTAGTCAGGACCTCCTAAAGGTCCTGGTGTAGTTGAACAAGTTTCCAATAAATCCCCTAGAAGGCAGTACTTTTTCGTTTGTCATTTTTTTATTTCTGAAGTTATCTACCGCCCTTCTATTTGGCTTGGCAGATTTCTGTTGTTTACAAACTGATTGTGTGCATTTGATCCTACTTTTGAAATAATTTAGTGTGCTTACGAAGTTATTTGAGTTTAATTGTTGATATGTACATCATATATAGTATTGCTGATTTTATTTCTGGTAAAAATAAAGCTTAAGTTGTGGCAACAGATACTTTGCTTTTATTTCTATGAACATATATGTTTGTAAACACTGTAGGTATGTTAGGTATATTTTAAAATCACATATTGAATTACTCTGTTTTGGAATGCCGAAAAGAAAGGAAGTATGTCAACCTTATGCAAATCAATAAACAAAATATCAGATGGGGGAAAATATACTTGCATAGAGGTTAATGAGCATATGTGTGACTAAACTAGTCATTCTTCTCGGAAACAATAATTTGTTATTTTCTCATATTAAAATCTACCTTTTCGCACAAAAATCTAGCTAGGGACCTAAAAAGTTTTACCACTTTAGTTCAGAATATGTCTACCAAAATGTCCGATTGGAATTTTGATAGTGGTTATAATGTAAAAAAGAAATTGATATAATAATACAGTTTTTATGACATTTTTACACTTTACGGTGTTAAAATGTTTTTAAGAAAAGGTACATATATGAAAATTTCTATCATTTAATTTGTTCCTAAGGTATATAATTTAAAAAATTGACGTTGTGGTAAAACATGTTGGAAGAGATAAATTTTTATTATGCTCAATAAAATTGATATAAATTAATTAATATATCAAGAATGTGTGATTAGATATTGGAATGAAATTCAGTACACACATTTCTTTAGTTGCTGGAAATGCCTGTGCAAAAAATTAAGTCTCTAACTTCAACACTTTAGTGTATCCTTGTCGCAGGTTAAAGGATTAAACTCTTTAATCAAGGTTTTATATAGTTGTATACATTCAATAAGGCTTCAGTAAACAAGGTAGCCTCTTTTATAAATGGTACTGGTAGTTTGAGAGACTAGAAAATAAAGATGTTTATGACGGATCAGTAATGGTAGAGGGGCTTAGGGCTTCGATAACTCGACCTTTCCAAATATGAACTAACCTAATTTAATCCTGGCATCGAAACCTCCGATCAGAACTTGACCTTGTGGGTAGAGCTGATATCAGAGGAACGCTGCCTAATTCACGACTTGGGAATATTACTCTACTATACCGTGCATGTCCGGGGACCTGATTTTGCGCCACAAAAACTGGCGGAAATTCAAATAACTAATGATTCGTACTTTTATTTTATTTTCATAGGTTGGTACCTACAAACCATATCTTCCGTCCCACTTTATCCAGACTTCGGACTGGCAGGCACACACCTGGTGTGGTTAAAAATATCATAAAAGCTTTTGATTGTTAAAATACTAGCCTCTTTTCAGATTTCTACACAGATCATTACAACTAAGTTTGTTTAAATAAGAAACTTTTCTAATGTCTTTGCGTGTTATCATTCCAGAACGGTGTTCTCGGATAAATGAATCAATTATATTAGCTTGTCAAGTGCATTTGTTTTTCTTTGGTGGTTCTTCTATACCATTGATTTTCATGTAAGTTTCAGTCTGTAGTGAGTTTAATACATTGGCAAATTTTAATATGCCATGTATACAGTCATTTTTATACACATATTTCAGATTTGTTTCACAGGTAAATACTATAACGTTATTATCGATATCATTAAGGAGAACAAACTGTTCAGCTTTTGAGGCTTTTAATTGAAGCTTACTAACATTTTCATGAGTCTCTGCTTTGGAAAGCGCGGAAGAAATTTTCGGCGTACATTATAAACTGCTTCTCGTAGACGTTTTTTGTCCGAGAATTATAATAAAGTAGCTGAATCAATTGCATTCTCATTATTTACTTCGGAAATAACTGCATTCGGTTTCTCGCAAACGTCCTTACAGCTCTGCGTTTACAAGCAGCCCTAACTTTTGTCGGAGTAAGGATCTTTCGCTTACCTCATGGTGGCGGTTATCTTCTTTTAATACGATAATTCCTTGGTTTGTTATAACTAGGGCCCGGATTTTTAGGTTCTTAAAATTAACTTTTTAGTTATTTTTATATCTTAAAAAAGTTTTTTTTTAGTCCTTTAACCTCCTGAAATAGTTTTTAAATTTTTTTTATTAATTTTATTATTAATTGTCCTCTTTTTTATAGCAATGCTGATATGACCTGTAGATCCTTTGTGCTGCTCAAAATGCCATTTTTGGCCAGAAGGCACCTGGAAAATGCGGAAATAAAATTATGGTTTATAGGCTATGTGCATTATAACAGGTGCTTAATCCTTACCTGCATTCCAGCATTCCAAAACTGGTTGCACAGGTTATCCCATACGGTATGTTTATCTGCACAGCACCTAGCCGCTTAATGCGACTTTATCTGTGCAGTATAGAAGGTGTTGATATTTGTTGAAGCTTTTGTGTCTGTGGGCATGGTTTCTTTCGCTTTTGGCAGATTTGGCAAAATATTACTTTGCCATTTGTGGTGAAGTTCGGATCGTTACCTATCCACTGGCGAATCAACCACCTTTGAGATGAGCTGACTTTAGGCATAACACTGGCTCCTTAAATTATCTGCTTAATCTTCAAATGATGTAATAATTGTATGCATTAACATAACACGATAGTCGACTGAACACAACGGATACTGTTTTTAAACTGATTGGTTTGAGTTTATGGCGGGTTCTGCTAATGCCCCTTTCCCCTCGACAACAATCCCCACATTGCTTGCTTGCAACAATACAGAGCTTGGCTTACATTGTTTTCAATACTCCTCTAAGCATACATAAGCGAAAAGACGTAGCAAAGATGTAACAGTCAAAGTCCATTCATAATTTCATAAACATTTCATTTTCCCATTTTAAAATAGTTTTTTTTTTTTTTTTCATTTTAAAATAAATAGGAGATTTAGCCTCTTTTAGGTTTTAAAGTCTCATTTAGCCATTTTTAGGCTTCATAAGATTCAAGTATTTGGCTCCGATGATCATGAAACAGATAATAAAATTAAACCACCGCAGTTAACTATCAAGGAATAAAATAGTTAAAAAACTAAGAATCCGAGCCCTAGTTATACCTTTTGCGTAACATAACTTTGTTGTGCATCGCCATGTTATACGTCCATCTGAATAAGTAGAGGCATATCTGTATTTAAAGCCGTCCACTATCAGCAAGTCCTGCCCTCGGTTTGTACCCTCACTGACAACCTCCATAGTCAAACTGATACAACCAGCACCAAAGAATGTTAATGTTCGCTTATTAAAATAACAAAGGTGTGCTGACAAGAGGGCGTGGTCATTGAGGCGTAAAGTCGTGTTTGTAGATCTGTTACCAACCTAACTTTATTTTTCTTTAAAAACATAAAGGGGTAGAGTAAAATCAACCTGCGCAAAATCATGCATCCCGTGCATGCCACCACCAGATCCTGGTGTTCTCTCATCTCATTTCGTCCTCCCAGAGGTTCAGTAGACAGCAAGAGGCTAGACTTGTCCTAAATGCTGAAATCCTCTTTCTTCATTACCCTATGCCTTACCTTACTCAGTATCTGTGAAAGCTATACACCCAATATAAGTGTTAAGTAAGTCTCATAGACCTGAATTTTATAGGCTTGTGAAATAACAACAATAACAACAATAATAATAATAATAATAATAATAATAATAATAATAATAATAATAATAATAATAATAATAATAATAATAATAATAATAATAATAATAATAATAATAATAATAATAATAATAATAATAATAATGATAATGATAATTAGATAAGGGAGTTTATGAAGTGCAGTTTTATAAATCTAGGCGGCGCCGTGGCCAAGTGGTTAGACCACTCGCCTAACACGTAGGCGGCGTGAGTTCGATCCCAGAGACCCGCATATGGTATTCGTTGTGGACAAAGCGGTGTCTGGGTGGGTTTTCTCCGGGCTCTCCGGTTTCCTCCGTCATTCATTCCATCAATTGCTCCATCATCACCTTTCCAATCATTCATTTCGCCTGCATTTCGTGTCACCCTCTTCCTCACTATCATACCTGGTGCTTGACTGACCACCCGCTTCCAGGTCTTCACTCAGTCCGGTCCACAGGTTCCTCTGCTCCCCGGCAGGCGTCTGACCCTAGGCACTGACTTGTAAGTCCTAGGGGGTGTAAGTCCTGCATAAGGGAAGGGTAATCAGATAAAGAAGAAGTTTTATAAAACCATTCATATGTCATGATACCAAACACGGAAATAAGAAAAGCCAAGTATTACATAAGTGCTACTGTGCTAAAATATGCAGAACTCCCCAAGAGAGCGTTGACCTTATTTGTTCCCAATATGAATATTGTTGCGTGACGTTCACAGACACAATTCCAGGTAATTTAAAGTGTGAAACTCGTCACACGCGCGCCAGAGGGGGCGGTATGTTGGAATTTTGCAATCAAACAATATTAATTCATTATTCTGTTGTCAAAAACTTTAAAAGATGAGTTGTATCTGTGGCGGATAACCGTATTAATTTGTGCTAAATAAAATCATTGATTTGATTACATAAATATATTACAAGTTTTATTTTCAATCTCTGTCGGTAAGAATTCTCATGCACTTCAACTGTGGAAAAGCCGTATAACTATCGTTGCGGATGGCACTACTGTTGACTACAATAAATTACACATTTATAACTGTCGAATTATTGTTCAGGGCAATAATAATTAGTAAAGGTATATAGCTACTAATTGAAAACAATGCATTATTTACATATGAAATGCGAATTACTTCACTGGTGACCTTATTTATGACACAGACGGCATGAAACAATCGAGTATCGAGGAAAAGTTGTTCTTTGCATCAACATTAAAACAATGGTGTAGTAGTCAGTAATTGACTTTTAGTTAGTTAGTTATTTATTTTAAAAGTATTGGCCTGGTGCCGGTACATTGGGCCCGGCTTACAGGCTATATTTACATTGATTTACAGTTGACTTTGTTCATATTTACAGTTTTCGCTATATACAAAAACCCATACGGTGACCATCTGTAGGTCACCGAGAATAGTTTTCTTTTGTCTTTTGTCTGTTTCGTCTTTGGGTTATATATACATATGTACATATTTACAAATTATATACAGACACATACACGCACGCATTCACCCACACACACACTCGTACACACATCTTCACTGGGCACACCAGAAATATGCGTCCCAGCGCACTACACTATTTACACTATGTACACTGTCCCGCGGTGGCAGCTCCTGAATATTTTCCGAGGTGAGGGCCTCTGCCGTAACATGTATGTGGCTTAGGGACGAGGTTGCGTGGACGCGCATTAGTCGGCGAGCCGAGCCGCTTCTAGAACATTTTTATCCTAGTATGCTTGCGGTGCTTCGGCTCGCCTTTGCCGATGTTAGCGATCACGTCATTTTCGTGGTTCCTAATGCGCGTCCATGCCGCCATTGCTCTTTTGTCTATTGCCTCCGGGATGAACGGGATATGAGTTTCGAGGTGAAGAGTTTGGGTGGTGGTGAGGAGTGGAGCAGAGAGGATTTTTCTGAGGGAGAGGTTTTGGAGGGTTTGGAGTTGTTTGAGGGCAGTTTTGGAGGCATTAGCCCAGGCCACACATGCATACAGGACCACCGAGAGAATAAATGACCTATATAGTATAAGTTTTGACTTTAGTCGCAACTGTTTACTACGGAAGATGGGGGCGCACAACTTTAGCCGCTGTCTGCCTTTATTGGCGCTATTTTTTATGTGGGTGGACCAACACATTGTGCGGTCCAAGGTGACACCTAAGTATTTAACTTGCTGACGGCAGTGCAATACTTGACCACCGACCGTTAGGTCCGTTGCCAAAGTGTGACGCCGCTTAGAAAAATGAATCAGCTGGCATTTGTCGGGATTAATTTTGATTTTCCAGTCATGTTGCCATGAGAGGAAGTTGTTCACATAACGTTGCATTTCTGCAAGGCCGAAACGTGGATTTCTATGGTGGTTGTATATTGCAGTGTCGTCAGCATACATGGCGACCTTGCATCTGGCGTCCACTGGGAAATCATTGGTGAACAATATATACAGAAAAGGGGACATTATTGCCCCTTGTGGGACGCCAGCCCGCATCACTCGCTCCCGTGAGGAGGAGCGGCCCACTTGGACGTAAAACTGCCGATTTTCTAGAAAATTGTGCAGCAAGTATAGATAATTTTGAAGAGCCGGGAAATTGTGGTGCAGTTTATAAATAAGGCCATTGTGCCAGCACCGGTCAAATGCAGCTTCTACGTCCAGAAATAGCGCCAACGTTGAAGCCCCATTGTTAAATTGCTCTGTTACGTCATCAGTTAGTCTGAGGAGCTGTAGTTCAGTGGAATGTCCTTTTCTAAAGCCAAACTGTGAATTTGAGAGTTCATGTGTTGCCGAGACTTGTTTTTGAAGCCGAGAAAGGATACATTTTTCCAGCAGTTTACCAATAGTAGACAAAAGACTAATGGGACGGTAGTTTTGCGGTTGTCTGGTGCTTTTCCCTTGCTTTGGGAGCATGATAACCTTAGCTCGTTTCCAAGTAGAGGGGAAATAGCCTTGCTGCAAACAGGCGTTAAATATCTTTGTTAGTTGCACCAGAGCTTTTCTCGGGAGATGCTTAAGTTCCTCATTAGTCACTTTGTCTGGACCGGCAGCTTTCCCATTAGGCAATTTCCTAATGAGCTTGTAAATTTCCTGCGGTGTTATGGTGGGTAGTTGTTGCTCTTGCTTCTGCGCCACCCAGGTTTGTACCCATGTCTGGACCTCCCGTTCTATTTCACAGTTGGTCACTGGGTTTTCGGTGAATCTGTCTTGGAGACAGTCAGCGAAGACCTCGGCTTTCTCCTCTGCGGAGAAGTGCAAGCCGCTTTGAGTGTGCAGCGCCTCAGTTGCGGAGTTGACGCTCGTGGAAACTTTGAAAGCCTTGAGTAATTTCCACAAAGAAGAGTCCGAATGTGTGGTACTCAGCATTTTGTTTTCCCATTGTTCAGTTTTATTGATTTTAATTTGTTGCCGAATGATGTTGCGTAGCCATTTTGCTAGCACTTTATATTCAGGCTGACGGGTGTATCGCCACAGTTTTGTCAAGCGTCGTCTCCGCGCAATGAGTTGCTCTACCTCGGGGTACGTGCAAAAACCGGGTGGTCTTGTGGTGTATGTGGTAGCATTTCTCTTGGCTGTGTGTAGCGAGGCAGTGAAGTTTTCAATGGCCCACATTAAATTTATTAATTTCAAGGGAGGGCCCCGGTTGCCCCCCTCCCCCCCCCCCCAACAGGCCCTACTTCGCGACGCGCATGCACACACGCAACAGTTTTAGAAAAGATCTCTGAATCGAGTAAGTCTCAAAATGTGTATTTCCAGTAAAATCTAGAGTCAAATTTTTGGGTGGAATGCAATGCTTTCGCTACTTAAAATAGATAAGAAATAGACAAAATAAAAAAGGCAACAAAATAATAGCAGACATAAAAGTCATCATTTTATGGCTTAAAGCCACTCTAAATAAATATATATTATGCTGGACCTCGCCTATGGAAAATAGGAAAGGTAATATTTATTTCTCAACTTTCGAATCTTAGTAATAATATTATATCTGCGGATTGCATGAGTAAAGACCTGGTGTTGCAAATTACGGCATGTTAGAACCGGCAAGTGCTCTCCGGTGTGGAGTGGATTTAGCGTCTCTTACGCTGTCTGGTGCAACACGTGCTAGATTTGGTGGTCAGGACGCAGGCGCGTGGAAATGACAAATAAATACAGCAATACGGTGCTAAAACTGGCAGTGGTGCCTTAGGTCAGTGGTGTGCTCACAACGCCAATAGTGTTGAGTGCAGAAAGCGTAGTGCAGGAACCGAATCGGGTGAGTAGCATTGCTGCTAGCCTAGTTACTCTACATTTGTGTTTATTCGATGCTCAAATTTAATAAGCGTTGGTGAAACGAGTGATCACTGTTGAATAAGCTACTTGATTTTTATCCATGTTTATTTTCGACAAAATGAAGCAAGAAAATGATGGTTACTGTTTTACATGTTTACGTTGTGGTATCCAAGTGAAACACTTTAACAACATTAGAGTTAGAAATATGTTGTTACATATTGTAGTTGTATATTTCCGCTTATATATCAGCGGTACCCACGAGCTATAGCATACCTGCCCTTAATAATGGACATTTATTGGTGATGTTTTCTCAAGTGTTAAAAGCGCGGGAAAGCCATTCAACAGGTTCGCCAACATATTTCATTTCTTGTTTAATAAGACCTTCAAGGAGACAACTTGGGCTTTGGAGAGATTGAAAAAATCTAATCCTTTAAAAAGTTAAAACAATCCCGTGCAAAAATCGCACGATTTACATTGTTGCTTTCTCTACTACATATAAATAGGGGAAGTATTGTATTTGACCTCAAAATTCGATGTCGAGATTTTACCAAAAATGTTTTGAAGCCCCCTGAATTAAAAAAAAAAACATTTTTAGAAAAAGGTCCGTGTGTGTGTGTGTGTGTGTGTGTGTGTGTGTGTGTGTGTGTGAACAGCATAACTCAAAAACGAAAAGTCGATTAAAAACCAAACGTGCAACATTACTAAGATAAGTGAAGTTTTTTTAGTTTCTAATTTGTTCTTGCTTTAGAATCTTGTTGCTTCACTGTTAATAGCTTCAATTTCCTTAACCAAACGTGGTATTTAAGTTTAATATCTTTAAAAGATGGGACACGAAAGTTTTGAAGAAAATCCCTCCACCCTAAAATATTTTTAGCGTGGGAAAGCTTTCGAAAATTTTAATTTTCTCAAAAATCTAACGATTTTGATTACAGTGCCATATATCTGATGTTTTTAGGGCAAGTGAAATTTTTATTTTGAATTCTCTGATATAGCCCATGTAGTCCGGTTTAGTCTTGATGACTTGCATAACGGGTAAATCGTAAAAGATAGATCAAATCTTACTGTACAAACAATGTAGATCTTGTTAAAATACACACTTTATGTCCGAATGCATTTTTTGTGGAGTGAACGCTTCGAATGTATTCGTTTTTATTTGTGTGAATTTTGCGATACTTAAACTTCTCTCAAATGAAAGGTTGTTATTCATTTTTTTTCCTCTTGGTCATGCAAAGAGAACGGAATTTCAAAGCCTTCATATAGCGATCAGCTTTAAAAGATTTGACTATCGTTCAAAGCTTACTCTATTGCCATATTCCCTTACACCTACAAGAAAATTATTAATAAGATGATATCTGAAAATGTTTGTCTCGACTAACATTGAGAAGAACAGAGGAATAAGAGTTTGTAAGAATAGTTAGTACAAGAATAGAGAAAGTCATGTGAGTGCAGCACCATATTTTGACTTTCTCAACTGGTAAGTAGGGGAAGTATTGTATTCCAAAAATTCGAAGTCGAGATTTCACCGGAAATACATGTTTTGAGGCCCCCTGAATCCAAAAAAAGCATTTTTAGAAAAAGGTCCGTGTGTGTGTGTGTCTGTGTGTCTGTCAGTCTGTGAACAGCATAGCTCAAAAACGAAAAGTCGGTTAAAAACCAAAGTTGGTATTTAAGTTTAATGTCGTTCAAGGATGTGACACGAAGATTTTGAAGAAAATAGACCCACCCTAAACTACCCTTTACATGGAAAATTTTTCGAAAATTTTGATTTTCTTGAAAATGGCTCTAACGATTTTGATTAAAATGTCATATGTTTGAGATATTTTTATGACAAATGAAATGCATATCTTGAATTTTCTGGCTATAGCCCCTGTAGTCGTATTTACTCTGGACGACTTTTGCATAACTAGTAAACCGTTAGAGATAGACCATATTATACTATACAGAAAATGTAGATCTTGCTAAACTACACAATTTATGTCTCAATAAATTTTCTTGTAGGGTGAACCATTTCGGAGATATACCTTGTTATGTGTGTGAGTTTCGGAAAACTTGGAACTTTCATGAAATGGGTCATCGTTATTCATTTTTTTATGTTACGTGTACAAAGAGAACGGAATCTCAAAGCTTTAAAAGATTTGACTATCGCACAAAGCCTACTGTATTCCAATACTCCCCTTGCACCTACAAGGAAATAAGCAATAAGATAATTTGTACAAATGTTTATTTTAACTAACACGAAGAAGATATAGGAATAAGAGTTTGTAAGAATGGTTAGTACAAGAGTAGAGAAAGTCATGTGAGTGCAACACATCAGATTTTTTAATTCCTGTTAATCATTAACGATAGCAGATATGCTTTCAATACACAGGAGCATACTGGAGGCTGATACAACAGTCAACTGTTTTGAATATGCTCTTTGCGTGAGCTCAGGAATAACAGAGCAGTATTTTGGAACCCTTGCTTTAAACTAACAGAAAACTCAAACATAGCAAATGTTTCGGAACTGGTTAATGATACGGAAAAGGAGAATGTTTTAAGGTGAACTGTATACATATTTTAATGAGATCTGCCTTGTTCTTTGGCTTAGTATTCGACATTTGCAAGTGATTGCAGGTAACATTGCATAAAATTGAATTACATGAAGAGTGCTTCACAGAAACTTTGAGATTAATTTGTCTTGTTAATGACAAATTAATATGCTATATATTAATCAGATTTTATGAATATAAACTGTTGCAAAAGAACAGTTCGGGACGGAGGATTTTGTGCAGAATCTTCGCCTGGCAACCTTAAATAGTACCCGACTGGAATATTAAGTTTGATATTTATCCCTTCTCATTTTTTATTTATATTGTACAAGAGTGGTATAGGCACATATTTTTCTAAAACTGCTGTATTTTATATGAACTATAAAATGTTTCATAAAACTTTGATATCTGAATGTTTTTCATTTAGCACAGGTAAGTAATAAAGGGGTCGGGAGGGCTCAGGACGCTGACCACGTACCACCCTCCAGTACTGCACCCCACCAATGACGCCTGTAATGGGCAGAGGTGGGGGACGCAGCGGCTGGGCGGCAAGTCTTGGCCCTTCATGGGCTGTTGCGCTGGGGTTTAGTAAGTAAGTAGTAAAGGATGTAAATAGTGAAGGCCTAAAAGTTAAATCTGAGGTTACGTGTGAATATTTTTCGCCCCAAAACAAATCACGAGCAATAATTATTAAAAAACAAAAGTTGCATTGAAGAGCTCGAACATTCTGAATAATCTAATTTATCGTTTCAGAATTTTTCTGTTTTATATCAATATTTTATATCTTTATCTTAAGATGTTGGATTAATAAAAGTAGAATAAAAGTTTTTAGTTGATTGATACGAATGAGTTAACTCTCATACCTACCCAGGTGTCACATACGACGGAATACACACTATTGTTGCAAAAGTAATGAGTAGCTAAATAAATAACAAACGCCATTGCATTTAATTATACTTATCATCTGACTATATTAAGTGTGCATATATGTGTGCGTTTATTATGCACTTCTACACCGTTGCACCGATCTCCACCAAACTTGGTACATACACTCTTTGAATCAAGACAAAACATGCTGTCTAGCTTAGAGTTCGAAATTCCAATCCATTTTACACCATTAATTATTTAATTTTATTTAATGCCTGCAAAAGGAAGCAATACCATCTATATCTTTGCCAATATAATCGTAGTAGTTCAAGCATTGCCAGCATAATGCCGATGTCCCACGGTGCATCTTTTTGGTCCAGATTATTGCATATAACAAAAGTGCATCGTGAGACATCGAGAGTTCGATACAATTTTGTTGCACACAATTTCTATCCTATGTTTTGTATTCAACCAGTTTGTATCCAACACGATTGAGTTGCACCTAATTGTTTCATCCAACAACACGAAAATAGCCAATCGGCGTCAGTAGGACGTAACAATATGGCGGACTGCGTATGAAAAATGTAGTCAGCTGTTCTGTATGTACAGCTTTACGTTTGTTGTTTTTTACAGAATTACAGAACTTGCAGCATTCTAGAAATGAAAAGCTGGATTCAAGAGGCCTACCTCATCTAAGTGTTTGAATGCTTCGAGTTTTTGTTTTTATGAAATGAATTGAAATCTCCTGTCCATTCATACTAAGATTTACACTGTTACAATTGTTGCTTATCTCTTCCGCGCTGTAATAGATTGCCTCAAATTTATGTAATGTGTGTAATTTTATCTTCGACACAGTGTAAAAGGTAGAGAAATAAATATTCGTCAATTCGTAGAGAATTGAAATAGTTTTCCGGTTCATCTAACCTCAATTCGTTTTGCAGTAGACGCTTGCCTTGTTCTCTTCTTTGTAACTATCAGTGGCGTATGCTGGGATTGTGACTTTGACTATCACTAGGTCTACAGATCCGAGCAATAAGGTGTTGTTTAAATTTTAACTTAATGAACAGTGCAATTAAATACATTTTTCTTGAAACAAGCTGTAAGACAATATAAGTTAGACAATCATGTAGAAGTAACATGAACAATTTTTACCGCCCCTTATTTTTTGGAAGGTAGGCTACCCATCAAACGGCAAGTACACTTCAGTTCAGTTTTGTGTTTACCAAAACGTATTACCTGACATTCTTAGAGAGAGGAATGCGCAAAATTTAGAGGAACAGTAGTTTAAGTGACAGAACGTACTTCCCACTAAAGTACACCTCAAAAACGTGCCACTGAAAGGGAGTTCCGGATTCCCAAGCGATTTTACAAACTTTTTAGAGTGTGCATAGCAACGCAATTTAGTAAACACCTCTGATAAAATGGACCTATCATGTGAGTACTCTTACATCAACTAAAAAGAAAATCGCGGATTCTTGTACCTAGAGCCTGCGTTGGTTGCAAGAAATTAGGGTTCATGCCTCATCCACCGTGGGCCCGCCGAGTCAAAACGTACATGTTATTAAATAACGGTTTATTTAAATTTTGGCGTAAACATCTCGTACACCTCAAATAACATGCATAATAGCTTTTTTCATTCAAGCAATAACATTAAAACGCCCAGAAAAGGGCTAAAACTGTCTTAAAAGGCCAAATTAGGCACGAAAAGTCGCGAGGTGGCAATGAATAGCGCCTGGTATGCAGGTTGTACGGTAGAACTCGGAGTGTGCTTTCAGTCAAGCGTCCAAATAACTGGAAAGAATTGTAACTACGTCCTGTGCGCTAACCTCAGGAACACACGTTCACATCTTGACGTTGTACATTTTTTTCCTGCCCGTCAAAACGTGGAAGCCGAATTCGCAATAATGTAATCTTGAAGTCCCTACGGTTTAGGACATAACTTAAATCGTTTTTGGTTGTCTGCATTTTATAATAGAATAGGTATAACGACTTCAGCCCCACTGGATTAGCATGATCCAGTGTGTTATTATGAACGCCGACTCCCCCCAAGTGTATGCCGTTACACGATATTTTGTGACAGTCCTTCACGATGTACTCGACAGACGAGTGCTTTTGATCCACGGAGAAGTAAGAGCCAAATTATAGTAGCTCAGCATCTATACCAGGAGAGATATCCTCATATACAGCAACAGTACCATAAAATTAACCTAAAACAATCAGTTAAAGTAACAGCAGCTTGAAGCACAATAATTGTTCAACCAAAGTTATTAGTGAATGTTACACGGTAAAAAATTAGAAGATGGGGATTTGAACCGCCTGTACAGCACAAGGATTATTTACAAACCGTGTGCTCGTTCCAAATGAGCTACCTAGAACTTCAGAAATAAATATTCCGTTTAACATGTAGGTATATATTAAATACCCGGATAGAATCTTAGCATAGGGGCCGATGTTTTCATGTCAGAGTACAAAATACAGATTACATAAAACTGGAAAATAAAGGGCAGCTGACTCGCCTGGTATACCGTTTTTCTTTACGGGCAAACTGCATTATCATACTATCAAAAACAATTCTTTGTTGTCTTCTCAACGAAGCAAATCTGTCTTTTTCCTCCGATAGAAGAGCCAAATTCCTCAGATGAGTTTGTTCTTGTGTTGTCCATAAATCATATTTTATTCGTTTCAAGGCTGAAAAATTCCTTTCTGCACTTGCAGGAGTGCAAGGAAATGTTAAGATCATTTGACACAGTTCACAACTTCATGTACACATCAAGTCCATTTGATTTCATATAATTTGCAATGGTTTGGACCCTCTTGTTAGGCGATTCTTGAGGTGAATATAACAGTTTCAGTGCATTTTTCAAAGACAGCACATCAAAACATATGGTTCTGTCAGTTTACATAATAGATTTGTTGGAAAATTTTTATCGCAGCTCGCAAAATGTTTAGAATCCCGAAATGCTAGAAATTTCAACGTTTCTGTGATTCAAATCTTAATGTGTTTTGAGTTATTAATGTGTCCAGAATTTCGCACAACATCTTTATGACGAAATACGGTCATCTTCACGACAATTTCTCTTTCTATGCCTTTCTTCGCCCACTTTATTAGCAATGCTCATTGTTTCTGACCATACTTCTTCAAAGAAGAATCAACAAAAAGTTTGTTCGAGTCCTTGAGGGAAACCACACAAAGCCCAAATCCATGTTGACTTCTTCGCTAGACCAATCTCCAGATTTCTCTTCCATTGAAGTAAAGAAACTGGTAAGATGACGTCTATGGCCTAGTACTGTGCCTACAAGCCTGGAAGCAAAATTCTATGTTGTAGGATCGAACTTTGTATTTTCTTTTCAGAAGAGGTTTTAAAAGATCTGCACGTGAAGTGGAATATCAGAAAGGAAACAAAATATTGTCTAGTTTCTTTAATAAAATTCACAGATTGAGAAGGTATGAGATTAATTGTGTGACTATAAAAGTAGATGAAAGTAGCAGCAGAATATGCGGTTTTAATTAAGGTCTGAGTTCAAAAACATGTCCAGCCATTACTACGGCACCATCGAAAGTTTAAGCAACAATTTTTTTGAACATCCTAAGTCACGTATAGCCTTTTTTCGATATTCAGATAAACCACAATCAGTTAATTTGTAGAAACCGCTATTTGCATTTGCCTGCGTCAACATAGCACAGAATAGTAGATAATTGCCTTTTATTGGTGACATCAGTTTTTTCATTGAGCATAAGTCTAATAAAAGTAGCCTTATAAGTAACTGATTTAATCTTATCTCTAACAACACTGGCCACAGCATCGATTAGGTAATTTTGTATAAGAGGTCCCTTTTAAAACGGTGGCTATCTTTAAATACTGAAACAGTGCCATGGTCACTAAAAGAACATTCTTGTTTTTCAAGAAGTACCTCTGCATCACTCAATATATTCCATACATTTGTGTTTTCTTTAACTTTTTCACTATGCATATGATCAGCATTTTTTTTCCTGATAATTCAATGAATAGTCCATCCGTTGAGTGCCCAAAGCTTCTAATGCTTCAAAAGAGTTTATATGCGTTGTTGATCTCTTATGTTAATCCAAATCTGCGATTGAATACGCTAAATTTGTGAAACCCGACATATTCCAGGGTGTTTTCTCAGTTGCGAACAACAAGCATGGCCAGCAATAACGTTTATTCAATCCGCATGAACCAGTCAGACACACATACTTAAAAACACGCTCTTTCTTGCGGCACATTTCGGAGACGCTTGTGTGAGTATACCGACACGGGATGTGCTTATTCCTGCATTTCTCTGCCTCACTTCCCTTTGCCCGTATCGTAGTGAAGGCTGCTACAAGCGTCCGAAGCCCTGTTTTCCCCTCTGTTCAATGGTAGAGAACGCCGACGCGCTAATTCTTCATAAGGGAAACTGGCAGGTGCATACTGCAATTATTGTTAATATTACTTATTAATTTCTAGTTTACTTTATACATGGGCTTTGGTGATACCTTTGATAGCCCACAATATACGCCACTGTAACCATGACCATGTCCACCAACGTCTTTTACTTCAAATACATCTTTTCTTCCTACTCAGACTCTTGGAAGTATATCCCAAACCTATATTTAATATAGCAATCCCTAAATTAATATTTGCGTCCGCCATGTTTATTTCTCACGCTTGCTACGTGAACAGTCATTTGATTTGAACCAAAACGCACCATAGTGTAACAGACACTGTTTATTTTGTGTACAACTCATTGGATACAAAAAGGCTGGACTGTGGGAAGAATGTCTTCGCGGCCTCACAAAATAACAGAGGAACAGCGAGTTCATATAATGTTCGTTTATCTCTTCTGTGTTACCAATCATGAAATAATAACAGAGCCACATTTTGTCTTTCTTTAGCTATGACTTTATTGTGTTTTTTAGTGGTTTTATGTATGTTAGTTTCTGAGATTATATTGACTTAGTTTAACTGCTATTATTTCTTCCCAGTGATATTTTCTCCATAAGTAGCGTCGGAGTAGCCAGAATGAGACAATACAGCTGCATTAATGAGAATGAATGCAATTGCAAATTTGTGTTTGTTAACAGTATTCTGCATAGTATTTTCTTGGAAATTGAGTGGCACGGTCCGCATAAAGTGGATGGAGATAAATCTAACCTCTCCTCTTTTGCAAAGATTGGACATCGCTGGTCTAGAATGTAATAATTTGTGAATGTCCCCAAAGGAAAGCAAGACTATTGGAGAAGTGCAGCCCATGAAAGTCTAAAAGTTGTAGGAACAAAATCGTCAAATCATGGGCAACGCCGGATACTGCAGCTAGCTAAAAAGAAATATTTTAATGCAGTTGTATTGGCAGAATTAAGAAGCATGGAACCATGTGATTATCTCGTGTGCAAACAGTTACACTGCGGCAATTACTTCATTTCAGGACATTATAAAACAATACTACAAAGATGAGGTCAAGGCCGAAATGTTTGATGTGTACATGAGAGACGTAAACATTTGAAGCCAATTGGGCCAAGTGCATTAATGAAGATGTTTACGAGACAACTATGTTTAAAAGGATTATTGATAAAATATTTAAGATCTGATCTACCTGTTTTATTCTATAAATGCATTCATGTGCTCTTGATAAAACTTTATTCCTTCTGGTATATTTTGGACCACCTGCATTACAATACAGCATACTATTACAATTATCTGACTACATTTCAATGTATTTGTCTATATCAACGTTATAAAGAATGAAAATGTGTGTGTGTGTTTGTGTGTGTGCGTGCGTGCAAGATAATCTTAAAAACCACTCAACCGTTCAACCAATTCTTACATTAAAAGGTTCAGTTGTTTTGCGGGCATGAGGCTTAAAACACTTGATTTCTTTTCATAAATTGCTGAAACACGATGTGGGATTTAGAAAGCCTTTGTTCTGGAATACGATTCACTGGAGTTATAAAAATAGTTATTGCAGTCCACCTGTTCTGAAAATAGAGGGTCGTTGAATAAGTTACCTGAGCAGGAAAATAAAATTTGATAACGAACTAACCCGATTATTTTTCAACATGTCCCAACCTGCACGTGCAAGATCACGCCTGATGTAGCAATATAGGATACTGGGGTTGATAACGCCCCTCGTACACCCCTTTTCTACAAATGCTATTTTGAGTTCAAGAGATTCTAAAACATATTTCCGGTTAAATTTACATATTCAAATATGTACGTGTTGTAGAAAGAGTAAAATCATATACATATTTGAATATTTTACTCATTAACTTTTTGGCATTTCCTAAAATATTTTCTAGATGTATGAAATATTGGAACAGAGGGGGATACATCGTCTCCTACTACTACTCTTATTGCTCCTACTACTACTCCTATTCCTACTCTTACTACTACCCCTACTCCTGCTACTGCTGCTCCTGCTACTACTGCTCTTGCTACTCCTCCTACGACTACTCTTCCTACTAATCCTACTACTACTCTTTGTACTACTTCTACTAGTCCTACTACTTCTTCTGCTCCTTATTCTACTACTCGTAGTCCTATCCACAGAATATGCATGTAAAATAGGACAAATGCTGCGGGCATTTGAATCCAAACAATATAGATATATCTAGATGGTCACGATTTAGCAATGCAAGCAAAACAAAAGAGAATCGAGTCTGGCAGTAACAGCATATTTTAATAACCTTCGAGTAAGAAAGTTTTGATTTATCTCCTCAGCTAGCATCAGAAATTAATCCATCGATATTTTATAATGAACAACTAGAATATCCCTTTTATTTTTGCCGATAGTCGCAGACTATGTGTCTTTTCCGAAGAGGTTAATTTGGGGGCCGGGAGTGGGGAATCTTAGTATTCACCACTTAACCTCTATTCCGTTGTACATGTATGTTACGGATGTACATATTACGAGAAAACTATGGAATTTATATGTCATTGCATAAATATGGGACCAATGAGGAGGTACAAAGGTTTAAAATGTCACCTATTGTGATTAAATTAATTACCCGACCATTCTAACCGATGAGTACCTACTAATAGGCTATGCAGCATTTCCACTTCAGAGACTGTCGGGGGAGGGGGGAAGTTAAGGAAAACAGGCATTTTACCGATGCTTCATGTCTTTTTGAATGAATATCAGGTGATTTTTCATCCGTTATTAGCAATAGCCAGGGCTGTACGAAATTAGAACTATAAGGATTCAAACATCTTATAGAGCATTGTACAATAATCTCATAAAAAACGTAGGGGGAAGGTAAATTAAATTGATTCGAGTTTCAAAAGCTGCCCGTGCAAATTCGAGTAAGCCAACCAGTACATAATAATTTTGTAATAATTAAAATTGAGTATTTCTCTTCGTGCATCTTTACTTAATGTTGTGCTGTAGTATTCAATACGAACGAAGGAGGTAGATGACAATACCACCGCGCAGACGGGTGCAAGGGGGGAGACGTTTCAAGCACTTGGCGCTTTGGGTAACATGCTTGCTTTTTCTACCACTTACATAGTAGATAGAGAAGGTATTGCATTCTACCCAAAAATCCGATCATACCGACATTTTAGTGGAAGTATATGCTTTGAAGTTCCCTGAATCAAAAAAGGGACATCTTTAGAAAACCTTCATGTATGTATATGTCCATGTGTGTATGTGTTTCTGAACAGCATAACTCAAAAACGAAAATTCGGTTGAATATCAAACTTGGCATCTTCCAAGGAACCGACACGAAGGTTTTTAAGAAAGCCCTCCTGTCCCAGGTTATCTTTTACATGGAATATTTTTAGAAAATTTTAATTGTCTCAAAAATGGATGCAACGATTTGATTAAAATACAATTTAACACATTTTCGTGACAAATACATGTACCTAAATCTATCTTTAATTTTCTTAGAAGCCCTCTTCATTCTGGATGACTTTTGTATAACCGGTAGCAGTATGAGATAGACAAAATCTTACTAAACAAAAATGTAGATCTCGTTAAAACACAGAATTTATGTAAAATACATTTTTGTGGAGTGAACACAGAATTTATGTAAAATACATTTTTGTGGAGTGAACAATTTCCAGATATTCCATGTTATTTGTCTGAATTTTCTGGTAACTATATTTTTCTCAAATGTGGTCATTCTTCTTCTTCTTCTTCTTTTTTTTTTTTTTTTTTTTTTTTTTTTTTTTAATCTATAGGCATGCAAAGAGAATGGAATTTCAAAGCCATCTCATAGCGAACAGTTGTGCTCTTAAAATAGCTTAAAGCCTATCGCATTATATTACCCTTGCACACACAAGAAAATTACCAATAATCAATTTCTATAAATTTTTATTGCGCTTAACATGAAATAGAAGAATAAGCGTTTGTAGGAATAGTTTTTGTACAAGAGTAGAGAAAGTCGTGTGAATGCAACACATCAGGTTTTTTAACGTTAATGCACTGCATAATACGACGTATCTAATTTGTCACTGGACTCTCCTTCAGAGTTCAAATGCCGAAGGTTTCCACACAATGGAGTTGATTTATTGCCCCATTTATAGCTCGAAATTATCAAATTTCACTGTTAAACAGCAAGTAGGTTTATGAACGCACTCTGAAGCAGTCTACCGCTGACTGTAGGAAACACATGACGGACTTTGCAGAAGAAAAGTATTTCGAAGTTTTAAACACCTTTATTTTGCAAAAGACTTGTTTCTCTTAGACTGAAGCTGAAATAGTCGTTCTTCCCTTCCTGAGGTATCGCTGTATCGGCTGTTGATGCTTAAAGGTCGTTGGTGACGTGGTGTTGCCCTTTGATGTGTTTCGCTCCGGCTAGTTCTGCAAGAGATCTCTTTATCTCGGGTCTGCGTAGGAGTAATGGACAACCCAAGGAAACTTTTTATATTATTTATTGCGTATTAAATATTTTCGGGAGCTATGCCGAAAATATTTGTATCTGTAGAGGAATCGCACTCACATCCGCGCAGCACGACCTGCCGTACTGGTCTCTGGTTGAGTAGTGACGCTTTCTAGCTTACCCACGCTAAGAAGACCGTTCTTCAATTTGAATGTCATGACGTCATCCAAGAAAGCCTCGTATCCAAAATGCTATTTCCTTTTCCCGCAATTTAGAAATGTCCCTTTCTATTATAACATGTTCTTTTATGAATTTCGAATATATAATTACCTTTTTAGGATTAAACGATGTTTACTTTTATATTTTATTAAATATATCGCGCGACTTTTAAGGTTTGTAGACTTGACTTTCGAACGTGTATTTAAACTATGTAGTATGACGTCATGACTCGTTAATTTCAAACCAATAATGTGTTTATCCTACAAATTTAACGACTATTATTTACTCATATCTTGCTCACCTTACAACACTTCCTGCTCTATTATCTATTTATGTTATTACTTAACACTTATCGCAAATCTCATATCCGGCAATTAAATTAAAACGTGTCTTTTTCAAAAGCCCATTCGATCGGAAATCTAAATTTCGGTATCAAATGCCCCCATTTATGTTATTTTATTATTTTATAATAAAATAATGTAAATGTCTTGCCCGAAAGAAAAATTAAAAATTACTCCTGTATTTTGAATAATCGGCAACACTCCCATTATATACAATTTTCAATTACACTTTTTTTTAAATTGGTTATTAACACATTTTCTCATTAATCTTTTTAACATGACAAACAATTGTACACTTGACTAAACATTAATCCTTAAATACTAATTACAATATATTATGGTTTCTTCTGTGAAGCTTTTATATAAAGGTTAAATTTCAAGAGTCTTTCTTTTTACTTCCTTCTTTTAGTTCATGTTTGCTCACTTCGCTCTCACTATCACTTGCACTGTGATTTTTTTTACTTTTGTTATTGTAACACATATCTGTACTATATCCTTTAAGCACTAAAATGTACATATATTTATATAAATCCATTACACTCTTCAGACAAGTTCTTTCTTTGTCTTGCTGTGATAACTATCTATACATCTAAATATTTTAACAAATGTTTACAAATTAAATATTCTGTTTTCTCTCTATGCGGAGATGAACAATTTAACAATCTTTCTGAAGCTGTTATTGTGAGCTCTATACAATATATTTTTAAGCTCTTTGTAGTAGATAGCAATTCACATTCTGCATTTTTCATGAATATGTAAGTACCTGACCAATATATGGTTTTGAAGTAAGCTAACATTTACATTTTATCTCAAAGCTGATTGGGCGCCAATAGACAAATGACACTTCCAATTTTTTTTTTTTTTTATTAAATCAAGGTTCCAAGGCACCACACGGTTTCTTGTATGGTCGAAGGAGTTGTTTATGCCATCTTCCCAGACATTTTTCATTTTTAACATCTCTTAATTCATAGGTATGATAACCAAATTTTGATATAATTTCTGCAGGACCTTTATATAACAATTCCATCCTTTTGTTCCTACCTCGCAATGCACTTGATAACTTATGGTCTTTAACTAGTACCCAATCCTTGTGATTATGATGTGTAAGTACACGTAAATAAATTCCTATATCTCGGAGGACACGTTCTGTTGGATTCCCTGATGGAAAGTATGAGGAACAATAATTTAGTTTTCTCGCATCTAATGTCACCCTAATCTTCCATTGGCCTTATTTACAATACATAGGGGATTCACAAATTCTGAATTCGAAATCTCAATAACCTCATCTTCTAACATTGACTTTATAACTGCATCTACCTCTTCTCTTATTGTACTAGGGATAGCTCTTGCTTTATGTGTAAAAGGTTTGATGGGTATCATCTCAAACGAATGAGTATAAATATTACATTTACCAGGTTTCTCAGAGAATACTTCTTTATTTCGGATTAATATTTCAAACAGTTTATCCCTCTGTTGTTCATTTAGTTGATCAGCCTGAGTTACTTTTTCCCTCAACAATTCTTCTAAGTCTTCACTACTCTCCCTATCATAGTACCTAGTTGCATCAGAAACCCTCAAATTGTCTATGAAATCATTTTTATCCCATTCTACATTTTCTTTATTATCGACACTGTACTCTTTGACATTTACTTCAGTTAATTCCATAGCTCCTACTTTAACATATTCTACAATGAATGTATCCCCTTGGATTTCTTCTTCCTCTTTTTCTCGTACAATAGTTTCTGAACTACTATCTTCCACAAAAGGCACTATAATGGTCTCATCTTCAACTTTCATTTCTACAATCATGTTTTTAAAATTCACCACAGCTTCCCAGGCATAAAGACAATCACAACCTATTATAATATCTGTCACAAGTCTTCCTACAATCAGAAATAAAATTCCTAGTATTCTCCCATTTATTTCAATATTTATCATTGCTTGAAATTTTACTCTCTCTTTTCGTTTTCCCACAGCTAGCGAGCAATATATCCCATTAACTGGTAAAGACATTACTTTAAAACCACTACTTTGTAAATTATCATAAAAATTTTGTGAGCATACTGTGCTATTTGATCCCGTATCTATAATTGCATTGTATTGTTTTCCATTTACTCCAATTTTGATTTTAGGTGGATCTCCTACTTTTTCGTTTTCGTCGATTCTATTTTTACATTCTCTTTTCTTTTGTATCATCATTTGCCTTTCCAGGACTATTTATTTCCGAGTACTTATCACAATCATTACTAGGATACCCAGTTCTCACTGAAGGCGCGTTTGACCGGGTCTGGCGTTTCCCTGATTTTTATGTATTGCTCCTGTACTATTTCCCGAATTGTTACTTCTGTTTTCCTGCATTAAATCGGGGTTACTTCCTACCATGTTTTTGACCGTGTTAATGGCCTCAACCATTTCTGCATTTTCGGGGGAATTTCGTCCATTAGAATACCTTTCTTCCTGTCTTGGTGACCTCGGTCTAAACTCATTATCTCCGTTTGTCCAATACCCATCATTTGAATTTCTACTATGTCCAAAATAACGTCCCCGTCTACCTCGATCAAATCTATTTGTATTCATATAATTCACCCTTATATTTCTTCCCCTTAGATTACCATTTCTATTTTGGTGACGCCCTTCCTGGTTATATCTACCTTGATTTTCCCACCGGAATGATTCCATCCTTGGTACTGGTCCTTTATATCTTTCCCTAACCTCACTTCTATTCTGATAATACTGTGCCCCTTGCCCGAAAGAATTGACAGTTTCTTTTCCTTCATATTTATTTCCAAATGCGTGTTTTGGCTTATTGACTTCTAAGGCTGATAATAATTCGATCATAGCTGCAATGCTATCGGATCGGGCTATGATTAGGTAGTGTTGAAGTGTTTCCGGAAAATGTGGAGTAACTATATTTATTAGATCTTTTTCATCTAAGGGAGGGTCCAACATCTTCGATTTTCTCGCTATTCTCATAAAATAGTTGACCATCGATTCCTCCGATCTAGGATTAAACTTTCCATTGCTTAATTCAACTCTAATATTAGCCTGCCTACTAGCTCCCCAATATCTGGTTAAAAAGATGTTCCTAAAGGTCCTGTAATCATTATTGTTACCCATAGAAAGGCCTAGCCAATTAGCAGCATTACCCTTTAGACATTTTCTTACTATCACCATCTTGTACTCCTCTGGTATACGTTTCACCGTGAAGTACTCTTGTAACCCTTCTAAAAAGGCTTTAGGATCATCTGAATCTTCATTTTCAAAAACTGGAGGTGTCATTTCATTTAAGACATGGTTAGGCCAATGTAAATTTGAATTGTCACCTATCCCTGAGCTATTTCCGAGATCAGAATGGGAATTACTGTTACCCCTATTTTGCATCGAAATGTCAGCTGATACACCTGGTATTGCCTCGTTTCTTGCAACTTCATTACTAAGATTGTTGTGATTACATGCATTTTCATTTAATTTCAAATTTTCTAAGGCCTCTTTTACCTGAGTAATTTCTGTTACTACTCCTTTTATTTGGTCTGTAACATCCTCCAAATTTCTAGCCTGCCTTTCACTTTCTACATCAGATCTTTCTATTCTAACTTTACACCCCTGTAACTCTTCTCTAATTTCTTCCCTTTGTTTGTCTAATCTATATGTTACTTTTTCCCTTTCTTTATCTAATTTTTCACTCACTTGTTGACCTAATTTCTTTTCAGAATTCTTTACTTCTTGGCTTATTGTCTCTAATTCTCCCTTAACCTGTTCTCTATTTTCTTTTACTTCACTACTGACTTTATTAATTTCCTCCCTAACTTCTTCCCTAAAGGTTTCGAAAACTCTCCTCTGATTCTCCAATTGCATTCCCAATTCCTGTTGTCCCTTTTCTAATTTCTGTCCTAACTCTATACTAGTTTCGTCTATCTTACTCATCTTTTGACTTAACTCTGTTCTTAATTCTTTACTATTTTCATCTATCTTTTGACTTAACTCTGTTCTTAATTCTTTACTATTTTCATCTATCTTTTGACTTAACTCTGTACTCATCTTTTTCATTATCTTTTTAAACATATTCTCTATTTCTGACATAATTGCTGGCCTTTCTGAATTACTAAACATTTCTGAACTACCTCTAGGTGTTTCTCTAACGTTCTGATCTTCTACTTCTTGGCATATTCTGCTACCAATTACATTCTGATTAAATTCTTCCATCCTACTTACACTTTTCTCAATTTCCGGACTTTCAAAACCTAGAAAATCGGTATCACTGTCTTCCATTTCTAAGCTATTTACATGTGTTTTTCTACTCACCAAAATTTTCAATATTTTCACTATTTCACTTTAACTGCACTTAAACTTGTTCACTACACGTTTCACAGATGTTGACACGCTGGGCACCTTCTTGTCTGCTGGTTCGATGCTGGCTCGGTCGTCTTGGGGGGTTGGTCCATTCTTTCGACGCCACACGTTGGGATGCCAATTTGAAGCTGAAATAGTCGTTCTTCGCTTCTTGAAGTTTCACCGTTGATACTTAAAGGTCGTTGGTGACGTGGTGTTGCCCTTTGATGTGTTTCGCTCCGGCTAGTTCTGCAAGAGATCTCTTTATCTCGGGTCTGCGTAGGAGTAATGGACAACCCAAGGAAACTTTTTATATTATTTATTGCGTATTAAATATTTTCGGGAGCTATGCCGAAAATATTTGTATCTGTAGAGGAATCGCACTCACATCCGCGCAGCACGACCTGCCGTACTGGTCTCTGGTTGAGTAGTGACGCTTCTAGCTTACCCACGCTAAGAAGACCGTTCTTCAATTTGAATGTCATGACGTCATCCAAGAAAGCCTCGTATCCAAAATGCTATTTCCTTTTCCCGCAATTTAGAAATGTCCCTTTCTATTATAACATGTTCTTTTATGAATTTCGAATATATAATTACCTTTTTAGGATTAAACGATGTTTACTTTTATATTTTATTAAATATATCGCGCGACTTTTAAGGTTTGTAGACTTGACTTTCGAACGTGTATTTAAACTATGTAGTATGACGTCATGACTCGTTAATTTCAAACCAATAATGTGTTTATCCTACAAATTTAACGACTATTATTTACTCATATCTTGCTCACCTTACAACACTTCCTGCTCTATTATCTATTTATGTTATTACTTAACACTTATCGCAAATCTCATATCCGGCAATTAAATTAAAACGTGTCTTTTTCAAAAGCCCATTCGATCGGAAATCTAAATTTCGGTATCAAGACTTTGTAATAATCCATTTGCAAAGAACTAGCATATCCTGTTCAAGCAATTTCTGTTAGTACCGCAAATCCCAACTCATTGAAAAACATATCAGCATAACGTTTGCTTCTACTATGGAGAGTGATAGTTCACCATGTTTCAAAGAAGTGTTCAGTCTGGCTGAGATTCTCCTATAGTTCAAGTTTGACAATAAAAAAATCTTATGGTTGCACTCACATAACTTTCTCTACTCTTGTACTAACCATTCTTACAAACTCTTATTCCTATATCTCCTTCGTGTTAGTTGAGATAAACATTTGCAAAAATTATCTTACTGCTATTTCCATGTAGGTGAAGGAGAATATGGGTATACAGTAGGCTTTGAGCGATAGTCAAATCTTTTGAAGCTTTGAGATTCCTTCTCTTTGGACGGCTAAGATATAAAAAATGAATAACGATCTTCCATTTGACGAAAGTTTAAGTATTCCATAACTCACACAAATAACAAGAAGTATCTCCGAAATGGTTCACTCTACAAACAAATTTATTTTGACATAAATTGTGTGTTTTAGCAAGATCTACATTTTTTGTATAAAAATATGGTGCTCTCTAAAAAACGGTTACTATTACTGCTATTGCTCTCTTCAATATCATTGTGAAAATATTGGAGAGCAGGAGGATTAATGACTTCATTGTCAGAAATCCAGCATTAGCTAACAACAACAACATTTTTTGTATGGTAAGATTTTGTGTATCTCTTACGGTTTACGAGTTATTCAAAAGTTATCCAGAGTAAGCAGGATTACATAAACTATAGCCAGAAAATTCAAAATATACATTTAATTTTTCATACAAATATCTTAAATATATGACATTTTAATCAAAATCGTTACAGCCATTTTTAAGAAAATCAAAATTTTCAAAAAATTTTTCATATAAAGGATAGCTTAGGATGGAGTAATTTTCTTCAGAATCTACGTGTCGCTTCCGTAAAAGATACTGAACTTAAATACCAATTTTGGTTTCTAAATGACTTTTCGTTTTTGAGTTATGCTGTCCACAGACACACAGACACACAGACACACACACACACACACACACACACACACACACACACACACACACACACACACACACACACACACACACACACACACACACAAAGCTTCTTCTAAAACTGCTTTTTTGGATTCGGGGTTCCCAAAACATCTATTTCCGGTGAAATCTCGACATCGAATTTTTGGGCGGAATACAATACTTCCTCTACTTACCATATGTAGTAGAGAAAGTGAAAATTATTGACATATTAGAATGATTTACTAATAAGATCTAATCCTTGCATATATCGGTGTTTTAAAAAGCATTAATTTATTAAAATGCACAATTTTTATCTGTTCTTCTTTCCCTGATTACCCACCCCTTATGTAGGGCTTACACCCCCTAGGACTTACAAGTCAGTGTGTAGGGTCAGACGCCTGTCAGGGAGCAGAGGGACCTCTGGACCAAGCACCTCAGCCAAGCACCAGGTATTATAGTGAGGAAGAGTGATATGACATTTAGCGAAATGGATGATTGGAAGGGTGATAATGGGGCAATTGGTGGAATGAATGGCGGGGGAAACAGGAGAAAACCCGTCCAGATGCCGCTTCGTCCACCACGAATACCACATGCGGGACCACCTAGGTGGTAGGTGAGCGGTCTAACCACTCAGCCACGGCGCCGCCATTATACGGGAGGGATGAGGAATAATCCTGGCTGGAGAAAAAAATTCCTACCCCCGGCCGCGAATCGAACCTGGGACCCCTTGCACAGCAGGCAGGTGCTCTACCAACTGCACTAGGGGGCCAGCCTTTTTTATCTGTTCAACTTTTTCTTTCTTTCTTTTTTCTTTCTCTCCCTCCCGCTCTCCCTTTCTCTTTCCCTTTCTCCTTTATCCTCTCCTTTTCTCTCTTTCTGTCACATTCTCACTCTCTGTTTCTCATTTCTAATTCTCCCTGCTTCTCTCCCTCCCTCTATCCCTCCCTCACTCACCCTTCCTTCCTCCCTTCCTTCCTCACTCACCCTTCCTTCCTCCCTTCCTTCCTCACTCACCCTTCCCCCTTCCCTTCCCTTCCCTTCCCTTCCTTCCTTTCTTTCTTCCTTCTTTTTTTCTTGAAGGTATTCATTCTTGGGAAAAACTGAAACGTATTAAATACAACTAATGTCCCTGTTTTTGCCCCTTCAAATTTAGAAATTTGTATCCAGTTAGTTATGAAGGTTTTAAAAAAAAGCTCCCTTGCAGTAAAATAGTGCGCTCCGCACATTAGCGCCGCTATTTCCATTAGGAAATGCCGTCCTGGCCTTGGCTTGAAATCCCTCTGGAATTTCGTGTCCAAGTTTCTGTGTATGTATTGTTAATGGAGCGAAGGTATCTTGCGGCGGTATCAGTTTGACCTACATAGTAGTCACGTTTCTTCCTTTTTCTGAAGGCTCTCGCAAACATTTCATGAAGTGTAAACCAAACAAGTACAGGATATCACCGAACGCGGCTGGCGCCACGGTAACGTATGCAATTTGTATTCGGGAGGTCCCGGGTTCGATCCCCGTCGACTTACTACTCTGACTTGGGTTTTTCCTTGGTTTTCCCTTGTTACTGGGCGAATGCTGGGGTGGATTCTCTTCTCCACGGATTCCTTTCCCTTCATTTGTCATTTCCCAACCTTGTCATATTTCACGTCTGGTTGGCAGCGCCTTACGTTCTGGCGAATACGGACAGATGGCACAGATGCTTGCACTCTGGGACCCCTTCCCTGGGCCTCCTGGAAGCTACTGCCCGGGCCGCAAGAGTCGCCTCGTCGCCCTCTCCCTGGGCACTTTCTTGCTTGCATATGTGTCAACATAATCACAAAATTAATATAATTTTTACTTTCTATACTACCTATAGAGGGGAAGTACTGCATTCTACCCAAACATTCCATATCAAGGTTTTACCACAAAAATTGATTTAGAGACTCCTGAATCTAAAAAACGCCTTTTTAGAATAACGTTCTCTCTCTCTCTCTCTCTCTCTCTCTCTCTGTGTGTGTGTGTGTGTGTGTGTGTGTGTGTGTGTGTGTGTGTGTGTGTGTGTGTGTGTGTGTGAGAGAGAGAGAGAGAGAGAGAGTGAGTGAGAAAGAGAGAGAACATTAAAAACGAAAAACCGGTTAAATACCACACTTGGCATTTAACTTCAGCATCTTCCAAGGTTGGGATACTAAGATTTAAAAAAACATCCCATCTCAGGCTATCCTTAATACGGACCATTTCTGGAAAATTGTGATGTTATAAAAATGACTAATAATTTTGTTCAAAGTCAAATCTTTAAGATTTTTCATGACAAATAAAATGTATATCTTGAATTTACTAGGAATATCCTCAGAAGTCCTCTTCACTCCAGATGACTTTTGCCAAACTGGTAAACTGTAAGGGATAGACAAAATCGTATCTACTGCACAAAAGCGCAGATCTCGATAAAACACACAATTTACATCAACTATTATTTTTTGGTGAAATGAACCATTTACCACCTAGGCGGCCCGGATTTGATCCCAGGGACCCGCATGTGGTATTCGTAGTGGATGAAGCGGCTTCAGGGTGGGATTCTCTGGTTTCCCCGCCACTCATTCCACTAATTACTCCATTATCACCTTCCCAGTCATCGATTTAGCCAGAATTTCATATCGTCCTGTTCCTCACTATTGTACCTGGTGCTTGGCTGACCACCAGCGTCCAGGTCTTCACTCTGTTCGGTCTAGGTTCCTGTGCTCCCTGACAGGCGTCTGACCCTAGGCACTGGCTTGTAAGTTCTACATAAGGGGAGGGTAATCAGGTAAAAAAGAAAAATTAACCATTTTAGAGATAATTCTTAGTATTTGCCTGAATTTTCTAACACTTACACTTTTCTGAAATTGGAAGTTGTTATTCATTTTTATCTCTTGGCGATATAAAGAGAACGGAATTCCAAAGCCGTCACATAGCGACCAGCTCTGGAAATATTTGATGATCACTTAAAGCTTTCTGTATTCCCATATTCTCCTTGCACCTAAAAGAAAATTAGCAATAAGATAATTTCTGCAAATGTTTTATCACGATTAACATAAAGCACTAAGAGGAATAAGCCTTTGAAGGAATAATTTTTACAAGAGTAGAGAAAGCCATGTGAGTGCAACACATCAGATTGGTTATCCTAAGGCTTGATGTCACATTCTACTTACTGTGATGTGTGTTGACTATTGACTGTGAAGAGTGTGTAGTTTAACTTAAAAGCAGTTTGTTACTGATGAGAGTGAAGTATCGTAAGAAAGTGGTTGAAGCACGACTTTTGATTGCGCTTTCTTGATGAAAACATTATTGAAAACTGTAACTTGGACTTGATTTATTATCTACTTCAATTTTTTTGACCAAGCCTTAATGCCTGGTTACTTCACCATCTTACACTTTTAAACAAAGAAGCAAAATAGCATCTATAACCACATCAACCTATATTAAAGCTAGCTCACAACCACCGGCAACGATAACGATAACCATAACGATTAAGTTGAAATAGATATATTGAAATGGGAGTGTTCACAACGGACGGGAAGCTTTCCCGGGCCCCGGGAACGGGAAAAAAGACTTGGTCAAGCTTTAAATTTCTGTTACCATCACAGCGCATGGCATGTTAGATTGTGTGTATTAGACTTTTAGCTGTATAAATTATTCGAGGTGGCCATACCATGAAACAGCCCCAGAGCTCTTTCTAGTCGTAAGCTAGAAAAAATATCATTGGTCAATTAGAAAGAAATGAATTCCTAGTGCGCAATTTATAACCTCCACTTTCTGCCGAGAAACTGATCTATAATGTATTTGTCATTCCCGTTCCCGTGCTGTTGTGCTTTCGAGTGCTGTCTTGCTCACCACTGCTGTCATCGTTATGGTTTCCGTTGACGGGTGGTTGTGAACCAGCCTTAAAGTCACTTAGAAAGTTTTAAAATTCAATTTCTCCGACACTATAAGCTTCACACATCCCTTTGATTTTGCAGGAATTCACAACGGCCCAAAAATTCAGTATTTGAAATAAAAATGTTAGGAATGTTTCTTCCTTTTTCTTTTTAAGTTTAACGTCCTTTAACCTTAGTAGGTTATATCGAACGATGAATGAAATGATGATGTGATGCTCAAATGAGTCCGGTTTGCATAGAATTTATAGCTATCTTCTCAGGATAAAGGAAAACCCCCGAAAAACCTTATCCGGATAACTTACTATAACCGAGACTCGAATTTGAGACCTCTTGAATGTAAGGCAGACACCACAGAGGTGGGCTTTAAAAACGTTTTTCTGGCACTAATAAGCCAACTTTGAATCCATTATAGCACTAATTTACCTTGGCAATGTAGTATTTATCATCATTCATTTCTTCGCATCATTAAAGAGAATGAGCTATGTGTCCTTTAACGAGCTAATCTAATCTACAACAACGGCACTGTCCCTACATTCGTTACGTCAACTTTCGTATCATAAATATTGCTGTTCTCTTCAACCTGAACTTGTCAAGTGGAGTGTTTCCATCTTTAATCATGCTCTCAGTACAGGGAAGCAGAATGGTTAATTTAGAAGTAGGGGAAAAACATCTGGCAACAATGTATACAGCGTGTCCCAAAAAACACCGACAAAAACACAGTATGTTGTACGCTGTAGCACATAGAAGTGTGACATAGGTGTACGTTCACATTTCGCCAATAAACCCAACATCGAGCCCTCTCCATTACAAACGGCTTCGAACTGTGTACCTCCTACTTCACTGCAGAGCCTATATCGGCGGTGGTGAGCGGTGCACAGTATGGTATAGGGCATTCTTTTGATAAAATCTGTATGAGCACTGGAGGCACGCGCCTGTTGTTTACTTCTGGACTCACCCTCTCTCCTTCAACACAAATAGGCTATAGTAAAAGACAGGTCAATCTCACAAAAGCCGGTCACGCTGATCCGCCCCTAATTTTGAGTTACAATGAGATGCTATGCGATATCCGGAGTTTATTGTATTCTTGAGCCTTCTTTTGGTACGGTTATATTGAAGGTTGGTGTGTCGTATAAATGTTTTGTTTTCTCGATTGTCCAAATAAATCTTCATATTGCCTTGATCATCACCACTACGAATGTGTTGTAACATCTTACCACAGTGTGCCAGTTGCAAATCAAACATATTTTGTCCTGCGGCGTATGTAGTCTTCGTTAAACAGATCCTCAGGTTGCATGTAGGTAAAATGAAGAAATAATTATGCAATAACCTTTTATAATGAAGGGCAAGTGGTGACTTTCTGGATACGATGTACTTCAGCAGACGTAAATATGGCGCGAGACAATAACGGTCGCGAGTGTTTTATTTCTGTTACATATTGTTCCATCACAGTTTCTGACATTTATTAAACTCGAAAAGAGAGAACGGAAGCAAGAGAAACGAGAGAAGCTTTGCACAACAGATATCTCTACTGCAACTTGCTGATGAATTATTGGCAATTTTCAGACTACTAAAAGAAAAAAGGAAATAAAGACAATTCAACTTTTAGGAGAGCATAGAAATCAGTTTGAGAAACGATGGTTCTATTATGGATTTTACAGCATCTGTCTTAGTTTTGGAGTTATTAATGACGGTGTATAATGAAGGATTGCATGTGTATGCCCTAATTGGAAGAACAGAATAATCCTGAATAAGAACAAATTTGCCAAAAGTATTCCTATGCAGCACAACGAATTGAATCCCTTTTTTGAGGAAACCAATAAAATAAAACAGTGACGCCGGGCTCGGCACACAACAAACGAACGCCGGGGTCAAGCTACCTCACGTCACATGCCAAGTTCAGGCTGCCTCCCGCAACTGTTTGTGTGTACGTGACTAACAACAACGGAGGCGGCTACACAGAAGAGGCTTTCTCGAGAATTTTCGAGAAAGATCTAGTTACGTGATCACCGGCGAGTGTGTAGAAGTCGAGAGAGGTCTGTGTGACGTCATCCCCACTACATAAGGACGCCAGGAACCAGCAGCTGGAGACTTACAGTCGCAGACATAGCCGATCAGTGTGTTAGCGAGTGCGAGACCTGTGCGTGTGTGTGTTTCGTTGTAATGGACACGTTGGTTGTCATAAAGAAGATCCAGCAAGCGTCGAGTGATTGTAACGTCGTAGTTAGTGTGTGACAGAGAAAGTGAAGAAAGACATTGCAGGGACTGAGCAAGGTTACGAGAAGTAAAAGTTATGAGTTGTGATAGCACGAAAGACTGTTAACGACGAGAAGAAAACTGTATCTTTGTTATACAATTTTAGAAGACAGTAAAATGATAGAAAAGTAGCCCAACTGATTTTGTCATAGTGTTACAATATTATGTAAACACTTGTTACATCTATGCAAACCTTCCTGCAACAAAACTGTATTCGACTTGTTTAATAATTTTATTTTGAAGAATAATACTTCAGAGGATACTCCAATCGGAAGCTGTGTAACGTTAGAGGACGCGTCTGTCTTACTCCCGGTGAGGAGAAAGGAAGTCTCTCAGCACTGAAGGACACGTGAGGTAGGGAAGAGGGGACATGGGACGTTGTACTACATTACAACAAAAATATGATATCTTTTCATTTCTTCGCGATTCTCAGAAACCGCTTCGTTGCTATACTCTTACGTCTGACAGTTTCTGCGACGTCATTACCTACGTCATCCAATTGGCTAACCTAACTTCAAAACGTGCAACACTACCTTTAAAAAGTAACAAACTATATAAATAAGATAGAAGGTAATATAAAGGTTTTCCTGTATTATAATCATGGAATACTTTCACATTTCTACACAATTTGTAAACTTTTTAGTGTGTAAATTCTACACACGCACTCTCGAAGCTTGCGTACAGATCACAAAAAATGTGTGTACTAACTGCGCGACTCCGAGTAAGTCAAGTCGCTCATCATATGATCGCATGGGCAAAGTGAAGGAAAATATTTTACTGGTCAGTTTTAACTAAGTCATGGCAAGATAAAAATCAACCCACGGAACTCCATCCAGACTTGCTTGCCTAACAATCGTAATCTTATCATTTACCCAATCTGCCCCGGCTTAGATTCTTGAGCCTTCAATATACACTCAGCTTGACTATTAATGTTTCTCCCCTTAAATATTCATTACAATCTCCTTTTAGTTTTTCTATAATTATTCTTATTAATGTTCGGATTGTTTCGGCTTCAAAAAGCTAGATTGATGTCTGGCAAATAGAATCATAAGGCTATTAGTAAATTAGTATTGGCAACTCATAATATTTGTACGATATTTTCTTGTATTACAAAATAAAAATACCTTGAAACTGAAGAAGCTTATATAGAACTACATAGTCCTATAAGATTTACATGTTATTTCTTCTGATACTTTAACATTGGCAGTTCGAAAACGTTTCGAAAAGCTCAGTTTTTATATCATACAATAAAAAATCCTCTAAATTACACGAAATTATGACAAAGTAATAATATACAGCATATAGGCACGTACAAAATGCGGGGTAAGTGACATTACCGGTGGGAATTAGTAATGATATTCAATTCAACGTGAATCGAAAGCTACTCGTATATGCGGTCCAAACCTCCTGACGTTTAGCCAGAACCAATGCGGTGCAACAGCGTAGTTGCCAAACTTCACTCTGCTTTGGCAGAAAGATCAGCGTTTGTGGCAAATGCAATCGCAACTTTATTATATAGGCAAGAATGGAGCCTATAACTTACTGAACCGAACAATAATATTTAACGAAGTTTGATCAAACTGAGATATCAACAGTCCTTCGCTATCCATTTGGTTTTTGTAGCCGTCCTTCAAATCTTAATTGCATCAACATAAAAGAAGTTACGGTCATAGACCTGAGCTGCCTGACTTTACACACTTTTACTTCCTTTGCTACGTGTAGTGAGTATAGGAAGTATTCTACTCCACCCAAAAATTCGATGTCAAGATTTCACGGGAAATATGTTTTGAGGGCCCCTGAATCCCAAAAAAGAATTTTTATAGAAAAAGGTCTGTGTGTCTGTGCCTGCGTGTGTCTGTGTCTGTGTGTGTCTGTGTCTGTGTGTGTCTGTGTGTGTCTGTCTGTGTCTGTCTGTCTGTGTGTGTCTGTCTGCGTCTGTCTGTGTCTGTCTGTATGTCTGTCTCTCTCTCTGTGCGTGCGTGACTGCGCGCGCGTGTATGTGTGTGTGTGTGTCAGTCTGTGGACAGTATAACTCAAAAACGAAGTCAGTTAAAATCCAAAGTTGGTATTTAATTTAATATATTTTAAGGATACGACACGAACATTTTGAACAAAATTCCTCCGCCCTAAACTACTCTTTACATAGAAAATTATTTCGAAAATTTTGATTTTCTCGAAAATGGCTGTAACGATTATGATTAAAATGCCATATGTTTGAGATATTTTTATGGCAAAAAAAAATGTATAATTTGAATTTTCTGGCTATAGCCTATGTAGTCCTGTTTACTCTGGATGACCTTTGAATATCTCGTAAACCGTAAGAAATATACCAAATCTTACTATGCAAAAAAAAAAATTAGATCTTAATAAAACACAATTCATGTCCAAGTGAATTTTTTGTAGAGTGAACCATTTCGGAGATATTCCTTGTTATTTGATTATGTTTTGGAAAACGAACTTTCCTCAAGTAGAAGATCGAGCTTCAGTTTTTTATATCTTAGCCACGAAAGAGAACGGATTCTCAAAGCTTTAAAAGATTTGACTATCGTTCAAAGCATAATGTATTCTAATATTCCCCTTGTACCTACAAGAAAATAACCAGTAAGATAATTTCTGAAAATATTTATGTCAACTAACACGAAGAAGATAAAGGAATATGAGTTTGTAAGAATGGTTAGTACAAGGGTAGAGAAAGTCATGTGAGTGCAACACAAGGTTTTTTTAATTGCTTCACTTATATTCCGCATTTAACTTCATTATTATATCTGCAGCCTTTTCTTCGGAACATATGCTTATAGGCAAAGGTATTAACTCGTATACAGTGAGTTATTGGTTATATGGCTTATTTGTAGATTAGACCCCACACACACACACACACACACACACACACACACACACACACACACACACACACACACACACACACACACTCACAGTCTCATTCATATTTTCAGGCTCTGGGTACAAAAAAGAAATTACTCCCCGACCAGTAATCGAACCCGGAACCCTTCGCACAACAGGCAGGAGCTTCTATAAAGTTTGATTTTTCTGTTGAAGACTGCTTCAAATAATGGATGCTCTCGTGCTTTTGTGAAAATGGCATACAGTGTGGTTCATAAAATTGTAAAATCATAAGCAATAATAATAATAATAATAATAATAATAATAATAATAATAATAATAATAATAATAATAATAATAATAATAATAATAATAATAATAATAATAATAATAATAATAATAATAATAATAATAATAATAATAATAATAATAATAATAATAATAATAATAATAATAGTAATAATAATAATAGTAATAATAATAATAGTAATAATAATAATAGTAATAATAATAATAGTAATAATAATAATAGTAATAATAATAATAGTAATAATAATAATAGTAATAATAATAATAATAATAATAATAATAATAATAATAATAATAATAATAATAATAATAATAATAATAATAATAATAAAATTATTAATAATAATAAAAATAATAATAAAATTATTAATAATAATAAAAATAATAAAATTAATAATAAAAATAATAAAATTAATAATAAAAATAATAAAAATAATAAAAATAATAAAAATAATAAAAATAATAATAATAATAATAAAAATAATAATAATAATAATAATAATAATAATAATAATAATAATAATAATAATAATAATAATAATAATAATAATAATAATAATAATAATAATAATAATAATAATAATAATAATAATAATAATAATAATAATAATAATAATAATTGACAACACTTAATTTAGCTAGCAATTTATTTATTATTATAAGCGTAATTATAATTAAAATTCTCCTTTTTAACATCACGAAAGATAAGCATACATTAACCCTAGCATTACCCAGGGGTTGGGTGTACTTTAGCCCAGCTTGTGTAATTTTTTAAATTCTGTCTTTAATTTTTTGATTAAAGGCTTGCAGTTGATAGTTATTGTCACTGTTTCTAGAACTGAATTGCGTAATTGTTTCAAAGTTTTCATTGCTGATCTTTTTGAGAAACAATCCACTGTCAAGGTGGTCATAAAGTACTGCCCCGTCGGTATAATGTGAGTCATGTAAAAAAGTAAAAATGGAATAGTGTTAAATATTCCCTTTATAAAGTTGACAATATATAATAACCAATTTTAAAATTAATTTGTTTTGAAAATTGCTGAGACATTTTGATACCAGTGGTGCCCATAAAGTAACCCCCCCCCCCGCCCCCCATTCCTGCTGTTGGTAGTATAAGTTCTGGAATTAGGCTTGGCATTGTTAGGCTTAACTTGTTCAGAACGTCTTGTATTACTTTTGTGATACGGATGCGTACACAAGATACTCCGTTTCGAGTTTTAGAGGCAGCAAACTGTACTGTCCGCATGAGGCAACGCTGCACTGTTGCAATTTTGCCAGTGCCATATTAGTACTTCCGTCGTAAACGGCAGGATGTTTGAATCCATAACTTGGTATTAACAGAAAAAAAAGAACGTTTTACAAATTACTCTCTAAATCACACGTACATGAAAGGAACTCAAGATAACAGGACTACTGATAGTAAAAAATAACAACTGCTTGCTACCACAGCCGTAATTTTCCTTTCTTTTTACTTTCTCTACTACGTAAAGTAGGTAGGGGAAGTATAGTACTCAATCCAATCTTTCAATTTCGAGATTTCACCGGAATAATGTTTTGAGGCCCCCTGAATCCAATAAAACAAATATTTAGAAAAAGGTCCTTGTGTGTGTTTGGGTGCGTGTGCGTGTGTGTGTGTAAACAGCATAACTCAAACGAAAAGTCGGTTAAAAACCAAAGTTGACATTTAAGTTTAATATCTTTCAAGGATGCAACATGAAGTTGAAGAAAATTCCTCTTCCCTAAAGTACCCTTTGCATGGAAAATTTTTCGAAAATTGTGATTTTCTCAAAAATGGCCGTAAAGATTTTGATTAAAATGCCATATGTTTAAGATACTTTACGACAAGTGCAATGTATATTTTGAATTTTCTGGCTATAGCTTATATAGTTCTGTTTACTCTTGATGACTTTTGCATAAGTGGTAACCGTAAGAGGTAGAGCAAATCTTACTATACAAAAAATGTGGAACTTTTATAACACACAAATTATATCCAAATGCATTTTTTGTGGCGTGAACCATTTCGGAGATATTCCTTGTCATTTGTGTGAGTTTTGCAGTACTTAAACTTTTCTCAAATGGAAGGTCATTATTAATCTTTTTATCTGTTTAGCCGTGCAATGAGAACGCAATTTAAAAGCTTTAAAAGATTTGACTATCGCTCAAAGCCTACTGTATCTCGACATTCCCCTTTCATCTGTAAGAAAATCAGCAGTAAGATCATTTGTGCAAATGTTTATGTAGACTAACATGAAGAAGATAAAGGAACAAGATTTTGTAAGAATAGTTAGTACAAGAGTAGAGAAAGTTATGTGAGTGCAACACATCATATTTTTTATGGAATAGGGAACATTTACTTACGATCTTGTGATTTATAGCATATATACAATTCATTTAATATAAAATTTGGAAATTTGGCTTTAACATTTAAGTATATAATTGATCATAAAATTAAACTACCTGATGTTGCAGTATCGATAAATGCTGATATTTCTTAAAATTGGGATACTTATATACATTTACTTTTGAGACATATTTGTAGTTAGCAAGATTTCTCACATCGAGATATGGTTGGAAACGAGATGCCGTGTGTCTGTTTGGCATTAAGTTGCTAGACATCAAGGTTGGATGACATCACAGAGTATTTCCTTCAATATCCAGACTCAGTTCCCCTCATCATATCTTATCTCCGATAACAAGGTTGTAAAACTATTAGGTACATTATCTTCATACCCACCGTCCTCACCAGTACAAAATGGCAGCAGACGTGTTTCTCTTAAACGGTATTATTTAATAGGAACAGAATATCTCAGGGATTCTGGTACATGAGAAATTAAACTATTCTCGTTGGAATACTATATTTCCATTTCATTTAATCTGATTTGCAGGATGTAATAATAGTAATAATAATAACTAATAACTAATAACTAATAATAACTAATAACTAATAATAATAATAACTAATAATAATAATAACAATAATAATAATAATAATAATAATAATAATAATAATAATAATAATAATAATAATAATAATAATAATAATAATAATAATAATAATAATAATAATAATAATAATAATAATAATAATAATAATAATAATAATAATAATAATAATAATAATAATAATAATAATAATAATAATAATAATAATAATAATAATAATAATAATAAATACATTAACAAGTAAAAACAAAAAGCACAAGTTTTATTTGCTATATTTAAAGATACTCCCATTACTATCCGGAATATTTTTAAAAGTGTTCAGCAATCTTTTAACCCTCTACAAAAACGATGAATGATATTGATGGAATGAATTCTCAAATGAGTTTAAGATTCAGAAAGCTGAGAGTTACCCATATTTTGTATTCCTAGGCAACTTACTCCTTAAAGGCTATCCGAACTCGGGCCTTCCAGATTAGGAAGTAAGATGCGCCTCACTTAATGACTCAATGACAACTTGCGGAAGGGATCTTCACCTTCTGCCGTAGGGGCATCTCGATCGAAAGGCGATCTTTTGTGCCTATGCCCCTGACGGGCACCTTCCGGGAGGATGGATGAGATGAATGAATCCAAAGGGTGGCTGGAACGCTGCCACAAGAGAACAGAGGGCAGGGTCCCTACATTTTCGCAGTTAGAAGCATCCCGGTGGAGGCTGCCTCCAGTTCCTGTCCCACCCGATCGGATTCGAACTTGGAAAGCGGTTCCCCTTCTCCCCCTTGGCTTGGACCATTCCATGGCAGGGTCCGGAAACCAGTGGCTCGCCTTCCAATCCGAGGGACGAGATTTCCAGGGCGCATTTGTTCCCCCTGCCGTGCTGCTGCCGCTACGCTCACCTTCGCTTCCAATCCTAAAATAAACCTAACAGGATGAAGGGTGAAATGAAGTGATTAATGTAACTAAATGGAGGAACAGGAAATTTGGAAGATATGGAAATCCTTCCCAATATTCGCCGGTAGACCCGGGGAACCTAAAAAAAAGTAGATCAGGAAGGTCGGTCACGGGGATCCAAGCCGCGACCTCCCGAATGCGGGCCACCTTAACACCACAGCTTGTGGTTTGGGATGTAACAGATATGAAGAAATCCGGATACTGACAAAAATTGAAATCAGTCTAGCAACAAGTTCTATTGTCAAAGTGCATCGCGCTGTTGCATATTTTAAACACCGATAGGTACTTGGGTCCCGCTTATTGATGTTCCAATCACAGAAGGCTCCCGCTTTTTCCAATCTCCATTTTCCTGACGACTCAGAAACATAGACTCTAAAGTAGGATTTAAAGAAATCATTGTTCAGACTGCTATATTTACAACTGTTAGAAGCTCGGGACTATTTCATCGAGTATTTAGTGACTATCAAACATATGTCACACTACTACATAGTTGAAAATGAAGTAGAAGAATATACAGGGTGTCTAAACAAACACCGACAATGCTTAGTGTGTTGTGCGGAACAGCAAACTGATCGGTTTTCAAATAGGAACTCCTGTCCGGAAATGCACGGTTTCGATACTGAAGCGCACTGAATTGTGAGATGGGTGTGCGTTCACATTTCGTCAATAAACCCAACATCAAGTTGTCTACATACAAACGGACTGTGTACCACGTCATTGCAGAGCCTATATCGGCGGTGGTGAGCCTCATGCACATGACCTAATAAGTGCGGGTGTGTTTGAAGATTTTGAATTGCTCCGTGGACTCGAGCCATAAGATCCTCCACTGACGTTACAGGAGTGTCATACACCATACTCTTTATACAAATCCGCAGAAAATAGTCGGTACTGGTCATAGAACTGGTCTACCTCTACCAGTTCATCGATTTGAGTAAGCGACATTGAGGTGATTCCGCACATCAAAGTGTGCTGGAGCTCACGTCGGCCATTTCAGCAGATGTGTACTGATACGTGTCGCACTGCTGTTAAGAAACGTTACTTCTTTGCAAACTACACACGTACTGCAGTAGGATGCGCACCAAGGACTCTAAGTAGGAAGTACACAGATGACTAAAGGGTTGCTTACTTCCTATAAGATACCAAAACGAATGTTAACAAATTGTCACAACCGTTCGTTCTCAAACTTCGACGCCCTACAAAGTCAACAGTCCATTTGCGGACAGGGGTTCCTGTTTAAAAAGCTGTCAGTGTGCCATCCCACTCAACATACAAAGCGTTGTCAGTGTTTTTTGGGACACTCAGTATATTACAGCAACATTAGTTGCTGAATGTGGTAGCTGGCAAATACGGAAAAAACTAAAGTAATAGCTTTCATAGAGGAACACCCCATAAGATGTGAAATAGTATGAAGCCGAAATTGTGAACGCCATAATTGTGGATAGAATACTGCATCACATGGCGGAATTAAATAGTCAGAAAATGTTAAAATCGTTACATATATAAAGTTACAGGATCTGGGAGATTAGTTGTGACTAAAATTGTCAAAAGGCACGAAAAGGTACAAGCAAGTCATTAGTGGCGAGCTTCAGGTAGTCGAGCGAGACCTGGTAAGACCAGTTTTCCTGGAAATCGCTCAGCGCCGGTGTTGAGCCGGAAAACAAGGGATGGTCGTTTCTTCGAAACCCTGTTGCTAACTAGGAAGTGAACGGTACAGCGAGCGTCATAACGCACAGGGACTTGCCTGCGAGAACCCGAAGAGAAAGGGTCTTTGAGAGTTGCCCTCTAGAACCCGACGGGGCAGTACAGTTGCCCTCCAGAATCCGACGGGGCAGTACACGTGCCGCCCATACCGCCGAGCGAGCATCTCAGCTACGGGACTTGTATTCCGGATCCTCAAGTGTGAGGACACATTATAGTTAATATTAACAATCTTCTGTCTTAGTAAAGACACGGTAACGGCTCAACTAATTTAATAACGATCGGCAAATCTCATGCTTTCTTATTTTGGTGAGAATAAAAGTGTTTCAACGAAGTTCTAGTTTTATTCGCAAACACTCACGCATACCCTGGTGTTAAGCTCACATGCCAGAGCAGCCGGAGCAGAAGACATCCAGAAAGCAGCAGTCAGAGTAGGAGAGTGGAACGGAGGAGAGACGATTCAACATCAAGTAATAAATAAGATAACAATAGAACAAGTTTGAACTTTATTTGAGAGTCAACGTAGGACATAAAGAATATATTAATGAGAAGCTGCAAAGATTTCAACATATATGTGGAAGAATCCTGCCGAGGAGGTTTAGGAAAGAAACGTTAATGAAGTTCTACTATATAACGGCAGTACCGATCCTCCTGTATGGGTTTGAAAGTTGGGTACTCACCAGTACTCAAGCAACAATACAAGAGTAGGTTAGAGACCGCCGAAATGCGCTTTCTACGAGCAGTAGTGAGATGCCAACTTACAAATCACAGACGAAGCAAAGATGTAAGAAAAGCATTACAAATAGAAGATATCGTTACCAAGATAATACAGTATACAAACAATGGCTTGAGCTTGTAGAACGTATGAGCCAGGGTTGTCTACCACAAGTGCTGCTGGAATACCACTCCAGAGGCAGAAGAGACAGAAGATGACCACATAAACGATAGAGACAACAATTTTAATAGCTTAGATCTCAATTATCTTTGGCCTTAACAGTGTTAATATGTTATTTTAGGTACATTGTACTGTAAATTTGGTAACTTCATCAATAAACATCTGAAATCGGAGCAGACCAAAGGCCTAACCATATGGATGATGATAATGATGATGATTAGTTTTCCTGTCAAGTATTCTTCTATCTGCTTCTTGTTAACCGAGATAAACTCTCAATTTTTTTGATATTTCAACACAGTAAGTAAAATTAGATGTGGTATATTTACATAATATTATCTACTCACTGATCTACAACAGTAGAATCTGTTTTTCTTTTGGCTTGAAGTTTAACGTCCTTTAACCCAGTAGGTAATATCGGACGATGCATGAACGGTATGGATGAAATGTAGCTCAAATGAGCGTTATCTTAGACGTTAGAGTTACCCGTCATTCGTCTTTGAAGAACAAGTGAAATCCCCGGAGAAAACCCTTATTCAGGTAACACCCTAACCAAGTTTCGAATTTGGGACTTCTTGAATGCGACGCAGACATACCACAGAAGTGGTATCTACTGCCTGTTATTTTTCGTTCTTTCCTTCTTTTAGTTCATTTACCTGCTCTGGCCATCTCGAAGGCTTTGACTGAAATATTTGATTGTGTTGTACCTTTAGGTTCGCCGTATCAATCCTATTTTAGGGCACATTTACTCCCACATCCACACTTCCGGACTCCATGGAGCGTTGGCAATAAACCTAATTAAGCAAACATTTGCACCTTCACGCCGAAAATAAATCTTTATTACTGATTTACACATTTTGTTGAGAAGAACACAACAGGCTAAAACGAAAGTCAAATCTTTTCAAAGTCGGTCGGTCTGTGTCAGTGTGTTAGCCACTGGACTACTGATCCCAAGGTCGCGGACTCAAACTCGATCCAGACCGATATTTTTTAAGTGCGACAGTCGCATGTTAGTAGGTTTACTGGCATATAAAAGAACTCCTTCGGGATGAATTTCCGGCAGATTGGCGGCGCTGATGTGATCCTGTCAATTGACAGCGTCGTTAAGAGACAAAATAATTTTTAAAGTCGGCCACTATATAATAACTTTAGTTACGTTTTCTTTGTAATGAACACGAAAAGAAAGAAAGAACCCTGATGTGTTACAATCATATGATTGTCTCTACTCAGTATCGTATACTAGTGCCTGTATGAAGCATTCTTACGATATTCTCCTATCTCATTTTAATCGTGATAAACCCACGCAGAAGCAGTTACATTCAACATAGTCAAATTTTTAACAACTGTATGTTACAATGCTGGCCTTCACCAAGCTCTTTTAATTTAATCGCGAGAAACAATTGCACATCAACAGGACTTCAAAAAGTGATAAAAAACAATGCGAACCATAAATGACAGATACCACGGATATTGCTTATGCCACTAAAACGTTATGTGAAATAAATTGTTTGTTCTAAAGATATCTACATACATTTTTGTGTGGTACGCCTTCATTTACCGCTTAACATGTACCAGTTATTCAAGATTATACAAAAGTTCTCCCGAATGAAGAGGACTCCAGAAGCTATTCTCCGAAAAATTAATAGCTTTTGTCATGTAAATGTCTTAAATATATTGTATTTGAATCATCACAGTCAATTTTAAGCAAATAGAAAATATCGAAAGTTCCTCCGTGTAAAGATGATTTGGATTGGGGATTTTCTTGAAAATCTTCGTGTCGTATTTTTTGGAAGATACTAAGCTAAACACCTGTTTGATATTTATATAACTTTTCATTTTTGAGTTAACAGGCAGACTCAAACGAGCGCGCTTGTACACACATACACACACACATGGATGAACGGATATTTTTCTAAAAATCTATCTTGTTACATTCATATGACTTTCTATAGCCTCTATTGTCAGTAGGTAGATATACAAACTATTCTTACGAAATTTTATTTTTCTACTTCATTTTAATTGAAATAAACCATTCCAGAGATAGTGTTATAGATACAAAGGGAACAGCCATAATCAAACGTCTAAGATCCTGGATACTGTAAATGTTGGCCTCAAAATCCCATGATCTTTCCATACAATCGCGAGAATCAACTGAACATCGAAAAAACTTAAAAATAATGACAAAAGTGTTGAACATGAACAATTCTAACTTTTAACAGCGGATATCTCGGACATGGCTCACGGCTAAAAAGTTATTCGAAATAAATTGTATGTTTTAAAGAGATGCACATTTCTGTATAGTAATTTTCATACATCGCCTAACATTTATCAGCTAGACACAATTATTAAAAATCCCTTCCGAATAAAGTGCACCTATCAAGCTATAGCTAGAAAAGCAAGACATACCTACATGCACATGACTTAAATAAATGACAATTTCATCAAAATCATTAGTCATTTCTGAGTAAGTAAACAATTTCGAAAAACACTCCATTTAAAGGGTAGTTGGTGGGATGATTTTTGAAAATCTTCGTGTTGCATCTGTGAAAGCTCGGTATCTGCTGAATTTAAATATCAAGTTTGGTATTTACAATACTTTTTGTTTCTTGGTTACGCTCTTTATAGGAGCGCACACAACGTTTTGGTTTCAGGGGGCCTCAAAACATATATTTCCTGTAAAATATCGATATTGAATTTTTGTATGAAATGCAATATCATCTCTACCTATTAGATACGGTAAATAAAGTATGGCTGACACAAAATTTAATGGCGGGTGGCCTAACACAATGCCGCTTCAGGCGGAGTTGTATATGTAGTTAAACAGTGTGAAATCACACTGTAAAACTGGTGATATAAATATCGTTTACACTCACAAAATTGATTCGCACAGCAGGAAAGAGTAGTGGTCAGCTTACAAAAATAAATAAAAAATCACAAATTTTATATCTGACATAATAAAACTACCTTTCCCTTAAAGCCTGAGCTTCAGCTTAACCATCCTTATCAATCTGTAGATCCCTCTTATACGCCACAACCAATCCTTGTGAATATGATTTTTTGTTGATAAACTTTAACATTTAACATTGTTGACAATTTTAACATTTTATAAACTGAGATAAACTCAACAAGTTCAGCATTGTCGCGGAATGTGATAAAAGCTTTGATCTTATGATGTGGTCACATTTAAAGATGTTGGCTATATCAAATTTTCTATCATGTTATATATTGTATAGTTTTAAAATGGATCCCCAACAGTTAACAGCATGTGCTGCAACTCTAAGTGCAAAGGTATTTGTTGCGTTAATACTAAACACGAAATAAAAGAAAAACGTATTTTCTCCTAAATATTGGCTTTTCAATCCATTTAATTTCTTCTTGCCATTGTTCACTGCACATGCTTCATGTACTTCACTAATGGCTTCTTATATCATTTTAATATTTCCAATTGACTCATAATAGAAATGAGAAGTTTGATATTTGCCACTGATAGCCATTTTTTAAAAAGTTAAAATTATACTCTGCAATTAACACCGAAGATCATATTGATGGCTTTTTACCTTTGGAACAATTACTCATTAGCACGAGAGAGAGAGAGAGAGAGAGAGAGAGAGATAATCCCTGCTAAAGAAAAACTCAGACCCCCTACCGGAACTTTGGATTTGAAATTAGCATATTAACCATCAGACCCAGAGAGATTCTGCCATTTTTAGTTTCTCTACTACGTATAGGTAGTAAAGTAGGGGAAGTATTGTGTTCTACCGAAAAATTCATGTCGAGGTTTCACTGGAAATAGATGTTTAGAGACCTCCTGAATCCAAAAAAGCATTTTTAGAAAAATGTGCGCGCGCGTGTCTCTGTCAGACTGTGGACAACATAACTCAAAAACGAAAAGACGGTTAAAAACCAAAGTTGGTATTCAAGTTTAATGTCTTTCAACAATGCGACACGAAGACTGAAGAAAATAGCCCCCACCCTAAACTACCCTTTACACGGAAAATTTTTCGCAAAATGTTTATTTTCTTGAAAATGGCTCCAACGATTTTGATTAAAATGGCATAGTGACAAATGAAACGTATATTTTGAATTTTCTGCCTATAGCTTAGGTAGTCCTATTTATTCTGGATGACTTTTGAATAGCTCGTGAACCGTAAGAAATAGACAAAATATTACTGTGCAAAAATTGAGATCTCACTAAAACACACAATTTATGTCCAAATATTTTTTTTTTTTTTTTTTTTTTTTTTTTTCTAGTGAATCATTTCGGAGATATTCCTTGTTATTTGTACAAGTTTTGGAGAGCATGTACTTCTGTCAAATGGAACATTTTTATTCATTTTTATTAGTTAACAGTTCAAAGAGAATGGAATTTGTAAGCTTTAAAAGATTTGACTATCGCTCAAAGCCTACTGTATTCCCATATTCCCCTTGCACGTGTAAGAAAACGAGCAATAAGATAATTCTGAAAATGTTTATCTCAACTAACACGAAGAAGATATAGGAATATGAGTTTGTAAGAATAGTTAGTACAAGAGTAGAGAAAGTAATGTGAGTACAATACATCAGATTTTTTTTTCTAATCAGTCACAGATATGATCAAAGATGATGGTGAGTTAACTTTTATCACAGAAGTGTATGTCACAGCTAGACGTAATCAAATACGTTATGTTAGACTGTAAAAGGTTTTATAATATTTATGCGTCACATTTCTGTGATAGTGGCACAGAAATGTGATAGTGTAATATAGGCCTTACCATTGTTCAAAGAGCCCCTGAATGACATACAAAAGGAATGGGGAAACATTTTGACTGAAAGCAATTTTAAGATCACAACATAAAATAATAAAACGAGTTTGCGTGACAATAAACGCGCTCTGATTCCAGGTGCATTTGCGTGATGATTTGACAGACATAAAAGCTGCAATGATGACATGAACGTTTATAAAAGAGGGCTTTGAAAATAATAAGGTAATTCGAAACCCTCCTCTCAAGTTTGCGGCAGCAAACTTACATTTAAACTGTTGTTACTTACCTTTTAATTCCACAAGATTTCACGTCACAGTCACAGATCTAAAAGAATGCTGATTTATATTTTCAACGCAAGTTTTGTAATGTTTTGAAGCTTCTCACACACCCTAAAGAGTTTAATTTCCTCTTTCGGCACTTACATATGAGCACCCAAACTGTAACCATGGACCACCCCTGCTCCGAAGACAGAATAGAACCCGGCAAGGGATGAACTGTTATGCATGCCACTGCACCACCTCATTCATTTTCCGCGCGAAGGTTGCGGTTCCGAAGAAATAAATGCCTCACGCATATGTATGTGTTGCCCAGCAACGTAGGCCGCAGGTGCCGAACGAAAACTCAATAATAACCGCGAACTCTGTTACCCTTATGTGTATGCGGCAATGAAATAATTTTTTGATGGATGCTACTAGGTAGAAGCATTCATTTCAATAAGCTTCTTTTCACTTCATAATCAGACTTTTTCTTCTGCTTACTTATAGTTAGTAAAGGAAATAATGCATTTCATCCAAATAGGTACCGAAATTTCACCGGAAATACATGTTTTGAGACTCCCTGAATTAAAAAGAAAAAGCTTTAAGAGAGAGCAGTTGCTTTAATACCAAACTTGGTATTTAAGTGCAGTGTCTTCAAAAGATGCACCTCAAAATGTTTCAAGAAAATCACCCCATCTCAAGCAGCCCTTTGGATGGACATTTTTTCAATTTTTTTTCTTTTCTTATAGCTTCCGCTAACGATTTTAATTAAAACACCACACGTTTAAGATATTTGGTTCAAAAATACAATGTAAAACTTTAGTTCTCTAGGAATAGCCTTGAAGAACTCTTCATTCTGAGTAATGTTGTATAATTAGTAACATATAAGAAATAGACAAAATCTTATTACACAAAAGACGTAAATCTCGTTAAAACATACATATAAATCAGGACAAATAATGTTTTCTTAGGGCGTTAATAATGCCGGATTATACTTTTTTCAAGTCCTAAGTCGTTACTCGTTTTTTCTCCTGATCATGCACATAGCATTAACTTTTAAATTAATTACATTGCGACTTGCTCTGTTTAAAAAAAAAGGTCGCTTTAGCCTTCTTATACCTTAAAAGAAACGTAATGTATGCAATGGAAGTTTACCTCTGTTAAGGATTGAAAAATAAGCATTTTTAAAAATAGTTTGTAGAAGAGTGAGTAGAAAATATACGAATGCACCAAATCAGATTGTTAGTCAAATTAAGCACGAACATCTATCATTGTCAAAGTCTGATTATACATAAAGACCCATATAGATTCGTATTAAACGAAAAAATCTGATGTGTTGCACTTACATGACTTTTTCTTCTCTTGTATTAACCATTCTTACAAACTCTTATTCCTTTGTCTTTATGTTAATCGAGATAAACATTTGCAGAAATTATGTTATTGCTAATTTTCTTGTAGGTGCAAGAGACATATGGGAATACAGTAAGGCTTTGACCGAAATTCAAATGTTTTAAAGTTGGTGGATATAATTTGAAGGATTTGAAATTCCGTTCTCTTTGTACGATGAAGGGGTAAAAAAGTGAATAACGGCCTTGCATTTCAGAAAAGTTTAAGTATTGCAAAACTCGCACAAATAACAAGGAATATCTCCAAAATGGTTCACTACACACACACACACACACACACACACACACACACACACACACACACACACACACAAGAATTTGGACATAACATGTGTATTATAATAAGATCTAAATTTTTGTATAGCAAAATTTGCTCTTTATCTGCTGTGCAAAAGTCATCCAGAGTAAACGGGGCGACATAGGCGAAAGCCAAAAAATTCAAAATATACATTTCATTTGCCTTAAAAATAGCTTAACATAAGACATTTTAATGAAGATCGTTGAACCATTTTTGAGAAAATAAAAATTTTCGAACAATTTCCCATATAAAGGGTAGTTTAGGGTGGGTGAATTTTCTTCAAAATCTTTGCGTGACATTCTTGAAAGACATTGAAAGCAACTTTGGTTTTGAATCGACTTTTCGCGTTTGAGTTATGCTGTTCGCAGACAGGTAGACGCGCGCGCGCACACACACACGCACGCACACACACACACGGTGTACACGGACCTTTTTCTAAAACTGCTGTTTTATTCAGGGGGCCTCAAAACATGTATTTTCCATGACATCTCGACATCAAAATTTTTGATCAAATACAATGCTTCCCATACTATACGTAGCAGAGAAAGTAAAAATCAATGACTGCGGTGACCGCGTGCGTGTAACCTTCCGGCCGTCGATGTGAGCACGTGCCGGTCCATTTACTTGGCGCCTGGATTGTAGGCAACGAACTCTGTATGTGCCGCCTACCCGCAGCTTTGGTGATTTCTGTCCCAGAAGATTCCTTTCGGAGTATTTGAGTAGCTTCCCCTTCGAGAACGTTCCGCTTTATATGCGAGGTCTACAGAAGGGACTGGTAGCGCCCAGTTACACAGTGCTACCTGGAGTAAAGTTGGACCAGGGTTTAATCCAGGCATGGACAAAATCGGCTCATAAGGGCCACTCCACACGTTCTTGCCACACACTACCGGCCGTCCCTCCCCTCCACAGCTGTTCAGCTTCCTACACGCTTCATACAGTGGCGAGTATACTTCGCTTGAATTTGTTGTAAACTACAAAAACAGGAAAGTTTGCTGTTTAATATGCTGATTTCAGTTTGCAAATATAACGTTACAGTATCAAACGCCACTTTAAACAGAAGCATAAATTAAACTTTGGTCTTACAGGTATTTATTTACAATTTCAAAAGGTACTTTCTGAATACTCGCACTTGTAAACATATAAAAGGGACGACATGATTCCTCTTTTTAGAGGTTTAGTTTCTTATTAGTTCATTTAATACTATGAGCTGTTGCATTTCGTGTTTCAAAGTTTGAACATAATATTGAGTTTAAAAACAATGTATGTGGATTAAACAGTTTTAAAATATTTTAAGGCTAAATAGCAATGGGACTTTACTACCTTATTTATTGTGAAAAATGAACAATTTAATGTATTAATCATAAGGCAGCTTAAGTATATTACATGCATAAGATAACGGAAGGTCATAAACTGGAAGCTTCTGTAATTTGCCTAACCATAGTAGGCGGCTATAATAATTTTTGTATGCAAAATATGTTTAATATAAACATATAGCGTAGAACTTACTGCTACCGCGCAGGTGGAACGAAGTCACCGCTGCATTTGTATCAAAACAACCTTCATCACTTGGCAAGAGAACGCGGGCGAGTAAGGCAAGTTCAATCGCTACCTCTCCTCTCGTGCTCATGCCTGGTCTAATCTTTCCTGAACACGTCTAGTTATCGTTGCCGTTACTGGTGGTTGTAAACCAGTCTTAAGGAGCCTAAGCCCGGCTATGGCATTGAAGTGTAATTGTTCTATAAACATGGCAATTCTAATATCTCTGAAATCGTATTGCATTAAACTTCCAAGATCTATCAGCAAAAGAAACAGTTATTTTATCATCACCATCTTTTAGAAAACTCATGAGAGGGCCAAAGCGATTAAAATTGCTATAAAGTTGAGTATAGAGTTATGAAAAAAAAAAATTAAATTTACAGGAAGGCAGTTTTATGCACAAGATATTGAACAAAAACAAGGGGCATCTCAAATCGGTAATAAAATCAAGGGTAGTCTAGCTAGTCTTCATGTCGAAGCAGTATATAAATAGCCTTCATGTGGCATAGGTAGGCGCCGACCAACTGATCCCAAGGTTGTGGGTTCAAAACCGACCCAGACCGATAGCTTTTAAGGTGTGGCAGCCCCTTCTCAGTAGATTTACTGGCGGGGTGGATGATCCTGGTAATTGGCAGCGTCGTTAACAAAGTATTATTTATTGATTCAAGTTGAGGTTGCAGCTGAATATTTTGAATCCAGGCTATGGCTTTGAAACTTTGCTATTTAAAATAAATACTGCAATAAAATATATTCTAATTGACTGCAAACGGGAGATAGAAAATACATATTGGGGTGGGGGGGGGCCTAATTTTATTACTACTTGGAGCTGAATGCAACCATAATAATGGCCGAAACTCTTTTAAAGTTTATTTACTCATATTCCAAACAGTTGCTCTATGATGTGATAGTGACCAATTCCGTAGTGCAGTTGGTAGCGCACCTGCCTCTGGTGCGAGCCCGGGTTCGATCCCCTGAACCGGCGTGGGATTTTTTTCCCCGCTGGGAGGTCTGGTACGGGGTGCACTCAGCCTCATTAGGGGCCAATTGAGGAGTTATCCTGATAGAAAGGTAGCGTCCCTGAAAGGTCAAGTAGTCGCCTTACGGTCGGGGAGTCGGCGTGCTGACCCCCGCCACCCCAACCTGCATTCCTCCGTGGCCTTGGCTGCGGCTGAAGGACACTGGCCGGGTGATAAGGGTAACCTCTACATAGAGGAGACACCCTAGGGATTATTATGATGTAATAGTTTGTGCTCGCGCTTGTCACACCGGAGCCGGAGGTCGATTCTACATCGGTTATTATAATTGTAACGTATAAATTAGTTAAACACATTTTCAATTATTTACAACTCGATTGAAGCACCTTTAGTTTAATTTTATTGCCATACATTCAGACATAAAGCATCTCAGGTCCATTGCCATACGGCTGCAATGTCAGGTTTACCTCAGTACTTGTTAAGACATTTCACTAATTAAAATAAAATACAAGAAAAAATCTTGGGAAATCCCAGATTTATAAAAGTCTCTATCACGCCACGTAATGGCAAAAGCCCACTAAAGTAGGCACGCTTGCAAAATACAAATTGTACATTGGTGAACAGGGGTATTTTTAAACTTGGCGAATGACAAAATGTTGCGCTATGGTTTATGATCGAGTTTACTTTTGTATTTATAAGACCATAGAGGTATCAGGTTAGTATCTCTCCAACTTCCACGCAGTCAACAACGTGGGAATGTGTGTTTAAGTACAGTGCTCGCTTGCATTATCAGCATTCTCTTTGTTTATGAAACCGAGACGTTATCCCCGCCATCAATCTGCATGATGTTACTCGCGCTCATGTGGCTCACGAGAAAGATAGGCTACGGGACGAATCGGAGTTACGTAGTAATGGTAATCTGATACATGGCTAACATTGCATACCATCATGATAAAACTATCTTTTGCATGAATTCAACGAGCAATTTGTTGGTTGATTAGAATATGACTGTATACGGCGATTGTGGTTTTACTTCATTGAGCCATGACTGGACTGCAGTTCGCACCGTAGCCGCTCTTTCTCGTTAGCCATGCGCACATCCTAGCAAGGTCATTCGCCACGCCTGAAAAATACCTCTGTACGCAACGAAACTACATTATGTCGGTTGTGTTGATATTATTTATATGGTGAGAGAACAAGCGGACAGATGCTAAGCCAATATTCGCAGGTACAATGTATCTGACATCGATTAAAATGTATCAGTAATTTGTGAGTCTACTAAAATATACGATTTCAGGACTGTTTCCTAAGATTTCTACTAAATCCCACTCAAGACATAAAGTTACGAATGCACCTGAAATATAAATGCCATTCCTGTCTTGTTCTACTTTAAAATTAAATAACCGTAATATTGCGTATTTATAGGACTCAGAGTTGTCTTCAGTATATTGATGACGTTAAAGATTAAAGAGATAGTAAATGCTAGTTAATAAGACTTATTAGCCGACTGATTACAGCAGAGATGGGGAAAATGGAACTCGCGAGACATTTGGACTATTAGGCGCCGCTCCCTTTCTCATTAGCTGTCCATTTGTTTCCCAGGTGCTGTTAAGCGGTGTAATGCGTGTTGCATAATTGGTGACTCGTAGTAGGGAGGAATTTTTGCCATCCCTGACGTATATTAGGCAGCAGGACTTGCTGGCTAATTTCGGGATAAAGTATCACAAATTGTTCTGGGCTGTCCTATGGTGATAGAGGTGGATGGTAACATTGCTGCTGTTTAAACATTTAAAGGTTTGGGTTTACTATTTTACGATTAACTACAAAAAATACCTCAATTATCTTCTTTAGTTAGCTTCCAGATGTCTAGAAGTATGTAATAAGTTGACAGTATAACTCAAAATAAAGAGAAATTCACCCGTGGCTTTTAGTTAATATAAACTAACACAGAAAAGAATTTCTTTGATAACAAAGCAAGTTCTGTCGGTCGATATCGACTTTACTGATATTGATTACGTATTCTCTTATCTATTCTGACACTTCAGAGCAGTGAGGTGATTCCAGGGATAGCATCAGGGAAATTACACATAGAACTACATTTTAGCTTAATGCTTTTTTCTTTGCTTCTGTCAATCTTCAAATAAATCAAATGTAATTTTCTCATTGCAAGTCAGTTTTTAAATGCATTACTCCAGAGGATTCATTCTGTCTCATAGCCTTTCCAACGTCTGATTAATGATAGAAATAGAATGTGAAACAGTCTCTCTCCACTACATTTTCATAGGGACTAAGTAGACTGCTTATGGTAAAATAGCTTTTTATTGCATCAAGCGTGTTTGGCCTCTTGTGTGCATAGCGCATATAATAGTTTCTAGTAAAAGCTCTCTAAATTATACGAATTATCGTATTAAATAAAAAATCTGATGTGTTGCACTCACATGACTTTCTCTACTCTTGTACTAACCATTCTTACGAACTCTTATTCCTATATCTTCTTCGTGTTAGTTAAGATAAACATTTGTACAAATTATCTTATTGCTTATTTCCTTGTAGGTGCAAGGGGAATATTAGAATACAGTAGGCTTTGTGCAATAGTCAAATATTTTAAAGCTTTGAGATTCCGTTCTCTTTGCACACTTAACATATAAAAAAAATGAACAACGATGTTCCATTTCACGAAAGTTTTAAGTTTTCCTAAACTCACACACATAACAAGAAATTTCTTCCAAGTGGTTCACCCTACAATAAAATTTATTGGGACATAAATTATGTATTTTAGTAAGATCTACATTTTTTGTATAGTGTGATTTGGTCTATCTCTAGCGGTTTACCAGTTATGCAAAAGTGGTCCAGAGTAAATACTACAGGGGCTATAGCCAGAAAATTCAAGATATACATTTCATTAGTCATAAAAATATCTCAAACATATGACACTTTAATCAAAATCGTTAGAGCCATTTTCAAGAAAATCAAAATTTTCAAAAAAAAAATTTCCATGTAAACGGTAGTTTAGGGTGGGCCTATTTCCTTCAAAATCTTCGTGTCGCATCTTTGAAAGACATTAAACTTAAATGCCAACTTTGGTTTTTAACCGACTTTTGGTTTTTGAGTTATGTTGTCCAGACTTACACACACACACACACACACACACACACACACACACACACACACACACACACACACACACACACACACACACACACACACACACACACACACACACACACACACACACACGGACATTTTTCTAAAAATGCTTTTTTTTTTTTTTATTCAGGGGGTTTCAAAACATATATTTCCGGTGAAATCTTGACATCTTATCTTATGTTAAAGTTGGTATGACTGATCACTGCCATCTGGATTTTGTTTATTAAGCGACTATAGTATTTTTTTCGGCGTGCCAAGAAGTTCGACAAGCAGTTATTTGAGATAATGTGCTAAAAATATTTTCCTGCGCACTATATACTAATTGGACTGTACATGTGCATGAAATAGTTTCAAATATAGTGCTTTTGGTACGCAGAAAGTCGAAACAAATGTTAACTGTTACAAAACAAATCGATTCGCCTCTGTGGTATAGGTGTAGCGTGTCTGCCAACATTCAATTCGGAGTAGGGTGAGTTAGCCGGATGTTTTCCTGGAGTTTCTTCTGTCCTGAGAAGATGAATGTCGGGTAACTTTAAGCTCTATGGACCCCGGGCTCATTTGGAGATCATTTCACTAATCTTTCGATATGACCTACCAGGTAAAGAACGTTAAACTAACAAAAATAAATACATCAATGGGCTGCGGATTTTGTAAGCAGTTTGCTTCAGGTTGTCTACATCAAAGCATCATTTCCGTCGCACAAAATGTAAACAGTCGTGGTTGTGAGTCACAGAGATGGAAGAGGGGCGAGATCACGTGACCGCTACAAGCGTACGGTCGTGAATAAACAACTACAGCTTGACATTGCTGTGGATTGTGGGACATATACTGCCTATGTTTACATATTTACCGTATGCAATATATACAGTGCCAACAATGTATACTACACGAATCTACTGTATGCAGTATTTATTGTATTTTAATATATTTAGAATGCAGTCTTGGTACTATATGAGCACAATTATCATTTTAATATACAATTCATTTATAGATTTTAATATGCATGCTATGTATTTTCAGCATTTTAGCTCGTATCTTTAGCGATACTCTTACGATTTTCAGTAAGACATTCCTAATATTGTGAAAAATTACGCTTTACGCTTTGCGTGATTTAGGCATATTGTATTTTTGCATATAAACACGTACCTGTGGCCCGAGAAAGCGATACGGAATCGGCATTTGAAGACAACGCAATAAGGTGCAATGTACGAGTGCGCACAGACTGTACAGGGGGTCGGGGTAGGGATAGAACCCCCAACGGCACTGCCTAAAGTCCAGTTGCAGCGCCACCTAATTTCCGTTCGTTTTGGTATTAGCGCTTAATAAATCCTCAGCCTATAAATAAATAATAGCAGACATAATAAAAAATTGCATTATGTACATAGTATATGGGTAATCTCAATAAAAACACAGAAATGTTGTAATTGGGAGATAGATTGCATACCAGCACATCTGTATTATGAAGACTGTTTTTCTATTCATTTGGAATAAACTGTAGATTGCGATGAGGAAGCATCATATTAGAAATCAGGTGGAGTTAAAATAACTTATTTATGAAGAAGGAATAACGAATCTGAGGAGATTAAAATTGATGAACATTTACTGCCCAAAAGAAATGCCAGAGTATTTAATAGAAAATCGTGTAAGTGGCTCGGAAGTAACTCTAAGCTCGCATTCGGAAGATTCTGGGTTCGGTTTTCGTTGACCACCCACTCTGCCCCGGAGTTTTTGATTTTCTCTGGTCGATAGGTGAATACTGAAGTGGTTACTCTTGTACCACGATTTCCTTTCCCTCATTTTCCGTTCATTCCGTCTTCTCATTTTCAGCTGTGCTTCTAGGTTTCGTGGTGTGAGGCGGTGCGTACAGATAGTGCGGAGGATGCTTGTTCCAAGGAAGAGTACTCTCCGTGGACACTAGAGGGCTGCTTGGTCGAACCTTTTCCCGCAGCTCAGTAGTGGATGGGGTCTACGAGCCGTAAGCGCGTCTCTGTGGCATATCTGCCTGTGATCTGTAATCTCCTGGGTTTCCTCCACTTCATCCCTTTCTTGCGGGGGTAGCGGATGCAATAGATCCCACGTAGGTTGCAATGCGCGAGGTGTCTCCCTTTGAACCATTTACTCTACATCCATAGAAACTAGATGGATGATACATCAAATTTTATTTTGTTTAGAGTTCTTTGTGCCATACTGGTTACCACAGTACAAAGAACGCTGTCAACGCATAAGACACGCACTATTCAAGTAACTACATTAGTGGTTTTTCAAAATTTGTACGGAACTCTATAACACCAAAAGAGCCACTTCGTGATATATCCGTATTTCTTCAGAAATTTAAAATGATTTATGAGCATTTAATTACTGCAACTCTGAATTATCAAACGTGAAACTCGGAGCGTGTTTCACACAGTATAGTTTGGTAAACTGAGTAAATCGACCTATTCGTTCTGTCGTTTGTAATTGTGTCCACATGCCTTGCACTAAATTCCACTGCTTGCTACCTCCTAATAGCGTTGATGAAGACATGTCGCTATCTGCGATTGCGGTGAGGGTTGCCCAAGAGTGCCTCAGGTGACCAAGAACCTAGAATGTGTCCAAACTAAGAAATCATTTTATGTCTGCTCCTTACCGTCCTTGTAACAATGTCTGCAGAGGATTCTGTCGTTCGAGGAAGTTCCTTAGAGTTAGAGGGAGAGTACTGGAGATTCATCTCTACACCATGCCAAGCAGCTACCGGTCAGGCAGCTACGTCACTCATCCGCCGAGAACAGCTGTTATAGTTCACAAACTCCTTACATAGCAGCGCTAAACTCGCCCATCGGCAATACTTCCGAGCCTGAAAGACCGATTGAAATTAAGATGAAGTGAAATGGGTGAACGGGAAATTCGGGGGTGTAATAATCCTTCCCAGCATTTGCCTGGTGACCAGGAAAATCCCGCAAAAACCCATGGGTTAGTAAGGTCGGCCACGGGAATCGAACCCGGATGCGAGCTCATACGCTACGGCGGGGCGATCTCGCTCGGTCAGATCTCTCTCATGGGAGCGAGGTGTAATTGCCTTTCAGATCGATTGATTCCTGTTCCTGTTTCTAGCCACTTATGTGTCAAGTATGCTCTTCAAATGAATTATCAGTTCTTTTTTGATATTTTACTTTTATCCTGATGAAATTTCAATATTTTCTATGCTTTAGCTGGTAGAATGAAATTAACGTGACAAAAAGTACGAACGCTTATCTGTTGTTTCTGAAGTCTAAGCCCCCGATACGATCAGAAAGTTAGAGAAATAATTCAAATAATGCACTCTTTAGAATCCACAATATAAACTAAGAGGGGCTTATATTTATCCTCAGATCTCAGAAAATGAATTTACAAAATTAATTCACATCTGTTAGAAGCCAGATATTGGAATATTTTGGAGAGAGGAAGCGTCTTCTGGCTGCCCTAGTTTTAATGACGAAGGGGAGTCTGTTGTCTGAGTCACTTAATTTCGTAGTTAATTGAAATCTGCTAAGTAATTTACGCTTCATCGCAGCTAGGAGCTCTAGTTACAACAGACGATACTCCTCTGCCTCCAGCTTCATGGTGACATTTGCATTTGGAAAACAAAAGAACATTGCAGTTACTGCACGGTTACGAGGCTACTTCTTTTGTTAATGTAAGAGAATATCTAAAGGGTACTTTTCAACTTCATTATGTATACTGTTATAAAGCTGTCGTAAAATTTGATGGCGGGTAGTAAATTCAATCATAAACTTCCCTTGCCTTGCTGTGGTGTATAGACAAACACAATATTGATATGAATATCATTTGGATCCACAAAATTTATTTGCACAACAGGAAAAAGAATACTAATAGTTCGCTATCAGCCGCCGTTAAATTTTGCGGCTCCGTAGTTAAATATTATCACCTGTTCTTAAAAAAATGTGTTGCACTCACATGACTTTCTCTACTCTTGTACTAACCATTCTTACAAACTCTTATTCCTGTATCCTCTTCGTGTTAGTTGAGATAAACATTTGCAGAAATGATCTTATTGTTTATTTTCTTGTAGGTGCAAGAAAATATGGGAATACAGTAGGCTTTGAGCGATAGTCAAATCTTTTAAAGCTTTCGAATTCCGTTCTCTTTGCACATATAAAAAAAATGAATAACGATGTTCCATTTGACAGAAGTGTAAGTTCTCCAAAACTTACTATATATATCCGAAATGGTTCACTCGACAAAAAAAAAAAAAAAAAAAAAAAAAAAAAAAAAAAAAAAAAAAAAAATTAGACATAAATTGTGTATTTTAGCAAGATCTACATTTTTGGTATAGTAAGATTTGGTCTGTCTCTTAGGGTTTACCAGTAATCCAAAAGTCGTCCAAAGTAAATACGACTACAGGGGCTATTGCCAGAAAATTCAAGATATACATTTCATTTGTCATAAAAATATCTCAAACATATGACATTTTAATCAAAATCATTAGAGGCATTTTCATGAAAATCAAAAGTTTCGAAACATTTTCCAAGTAATGGGTAGTTTTGGGTGGAGAAATTTTCTTCAAAATCTTCGTGTCGCATCCTTGAAAGACATTAAACTTAAATACCAACTTTGGTTTTAACCGACTTTTCGTTTTTGAGTTATGCTGTCCACAGGCAGGCAGGCAGGCAGGCAAGACAGACAGACAGACAGACAGACAGACAGACAGACAGACAGACAGACAGACAGACAGACAGACAGACAGACAGACAGACAGACAGACAGACAGACAGACAGACAGACAGACAGACAGACAGACAGACAGACAGACAGACAGACAGACAGACAGACAGACAGACAGACAGACAGACAGACAGACAGACAGACAGACAGACAGACAGACAGACAGACAGACAGACAGACAGACAGACAGACAGACAGACAGACAGACAGACAGACACACACACACACACACACACACACACACACACACACACACACACACACACACACACGGACCTTTTTCTAAAACTGCTTTTTTTGGATTCAGGGGTCTCAAAACATATTTCCGGTGAAATCTCGACATCAAATTTTGGATGGAATACAATACTTCCTCTACTTTACTAAACGTAGTAGAGAAAGTAGAACTCTGATTTGTTGCACTCACATGATTTTCTGTATTCTTGTACAAACTATTCTTACAAACACTTACTCTTCTGTCTACTTCATGTTAACAGAGATACACATTTGCAGAGATTATTTTATTGCCACCTTACTAACCATTCTTACAAACTCTTATTCCTCTATTTTCTTAATGTTAGTCGAGATAAACATTTGCAGAAACGGTCTTATCGCTGATTTCCTTGTAGGTGCAAGGAGAATATAGGAATACAGTATTGTAGGCTTTGAGCGATAATTAAATCTTTTGAAATTCCGTTCTCTTTGCATGGCCTAACACCATTAGAATGTTAGGATTAGGATTACGTATTACATACTCCCTTCGGTCGTGTTCTAACTTGAGCCTCTCGTTATTAAACCTCTACTTTTGTTACTAGTACTCTAATGTCTAATTTTCTTCGTTTTCTTGTTTTATTCTCCATATTTCAAATCAATCTTTATTTGCTATGAAGGTTCCTTAATAAACGGAGAGCTTGTGGATTTTTTTACTTTCTCTACTAAATATTGTACTCAGCCTCGTTAGGTCCCTGAGGGGCCAACTGAGGAGCTACTTGATTGAAAAGTAGCGGCCCCTGATCGAGAAGACCGCATAACCGGCCGGGAGGGACCGGGGTGCTGACTACGTACCACATCCAGTACTGCACCCCACTCATGACGTCTGTGTGGGCAGAAGTGGGGGACGCAGCGGTCGGGTTATAGGCGTCGGCCCGGATGGGCTGTTGTGTCACGTGGTTTACTACGTATAGTAGGTAGGGGAAGTATTGTATTCGGCCCAAAAATTCGATGTCGAGATTTCACCGGAAATATATGTTTTAAGGCCTCCCCAAAAAAAGCGTTGCTAGAAAAAGTTCTGTGTTTATAAACGGCATAACTTAAAGAAAAGTCTGTTAAGAACCAAAGTTAACATTCAAGTTAAATATCTTTCAAGGATGCGACAGGAAGATTTTGAAGAAGGGGTAGAGTGAGTCTGAAAAATTGAATGCCATGACCGGGATTTGAACCACGGATCTACCGGTTACCGTCCAGCTGCTCTAACCACTAAGCTATCATGGCCAACGTGCCGATATGACATTAAATTCTCCAACTCACTCGCATTATTCCTGTTAAACCACACAAGGAGATCTCAATTCACTCTGAGATAACATACCTTAATGGTGACTTGCAATGTATAAGTTCTTAGGTCCCGGGCTTCTAGTTTAACTAACAATAAGGTCAATGTGAGTAAGTTGGAGAATTTAATGTCATATCGGCACATTGGCCATGATAGTTTAGTGGTTAGAGCAGCCGGACGGTAACTGGTAGATTCATGGTTCAAATCCCGGTCATGGCATTCAATTTTCAGTCTCACTCTACCTTTTCCAATCATGTCCTACACATGGCTGTTGTGTGAAAAAATATTAATTACATTTTGAAGAAAGTTCCTCCACCCTAAACTACGTTTACATGGACAACTATTATGTTCAAGATATTTTATGGCAAATAAAATGTCTATTTTGAATTTTCTGGCTATAACTCATATAGTATTACTATGAAATTGTGTGTTTAATTTTGGAGGTGTAGGCACCTTCTTAGCTTACAACATACTAGTTTCCATGGAGAATTCAGATCGACTTGAGTTCTCATTTTGGACTGAATACTACATGGGAATGTAGATTCAGATCAAACTGAATCCTTGCATCCAATCCTCTTAGAAGTGGGATTGAATCAAAATTGTGTTGCATGGAAATACCTGCTGGATTCAAATCATTTTGAATCCACCAAGGATGCTAGCTTCTATTGCGCTCATAACACGCTGCACTCATAATTTTGTTTTTTAGCAAAAGTGATATAATAAAATGCAACAACAAAGCCACTTTTATTGTTTCTACAGTCTTACCATAGTTTCTTCTCAAAAACATCTACTAACCTCAAAACCTAGGTACTCAGAATATGCAGAAACCACTTTTTACCGGTTCACTAACATAAACCAAGTGGCCAACATAAAAGCTTGAATAATTTATACTTGAGCCTTGCGTGTCCAAATTGATCTCATTCCTGATTGAATGCAATATGTAAACATATCATACTTCATAGACTCAATGAAAGGTGGGAAAGCTTCCAAATCAAAGAAATATTCCCCCGGCCTGGCTGGGAACACTGGGTAGAAGCATGGCCAACTCTCGTGGTAGAAGCCTGAATGCTGGCCACTCAAACACAGAAGCAGTTTTGTCTACTTGTAAATCTAGATAAACTTTAATCACAGATTTCATTGTAGTTTTTATTGGCAGCTTTGCCTGTGGAACAGTCGCTTATGGCAATGATATTCACTATTTACTGTTCATGTTAATTTTTGGATTGTCTTTATATTCACACATTAAATTCAAGTGGTTACAGGACATTGGGAAGATAGTATACTTATTGCATAAGTATGCTTTGCAGGTTTTTGAAACATTTTGAAATAGCTATCAACAAGCAGTAGTAGTAAAGTAATATGCCCAAAGTATTTCCTCACATTCTCTTTTTTAGTCCATATTTAGGCAAAGTGTTAGGAATATTTTATAAGTTATAGTGCACTTCTCAATGAGCTTAGGTTTTATGAATAAATATGGAGAGAGTAACCACATTAAAGTCAATTACATAGTACATTTGCAGACACTAATTTGCTTATAGGAGAGAACAGCAATGAAATGTTAAGTTACTCACTAAACCAGACTAGTAAAGACGTATTATTGTGGACTGATAACAACCACATCTTGAATACAGATAAAACAGTCTGCCTTAAATTTCATATCACTGAGTGTATAAACAATAACATTGCTGAAGCAAAAGTAAATAATAAAACTTTCTAGGCATATGGATATGAGTAACTTAAAATGGAAAATATATAGGCCATCTGCTATCTAAATTAAGCAGTAATATTGATGCCTTAAGAATATTAAGTCAAAAGGTCAGCACTCATGTACTGTTAACAGCCTATTGTGCACACATACACACCATAATGAAATATGGAATAATATTCTCGGGGAATTCACTAAAAACTAATGTGCTTATTAAACAAAAACAAGCAATACTGGTTATATGTGGTGAAAAAAAGTTAGTCTTGCAAGCCTTTATTCAGGAAACTTGGTATACTTACATTGGCATGTGCTTATATATTGGTGCAGCAGTGTTTGATATATATAACTGTTCTTGGTGACCTAAAGTTGGTCACCGTATGGGTTTTTTAAAGACAAGAAAACTAAATAATGCTAAATATATGTCCATCCTAAATTGTAGCCTGCAAGCCAGGCCTAATGTACCAGTACCAGGCAAAAGCTTGTTAATAAAGAAAACTGAAAATTAAACTAAAAAAGAATAGATACAAATTCCAAAATAATGAAAATATTCATACACACTGCACTCAAAAGAGCACTTAATCTTAACTAGAACCACTGTGTGTAAGAATGGAATGTTTCACCGCAGCATAACTTATTATTCACTTCCAAATGACATTAAATCTATAGATAACTATGAAGTTTTCAATTTAATGACCTTGCTTTACAGAAACATAAGTCAAAATTTATACTTGTTTTGATTTTCATACACCCATATGGTTTTTACCTTCTTCTGAAAAGTTTCAAAAAGTGACTTAATGGGTTTCAGTTCCAACCAATTCAATTGTTTGAGGCCTTAAATTTATAACACATTCTATACCTAAATCCTTATGTAATATTTGTTACAAAAACATACTTCTTTTGTCTACTTTTTCCCCTTTCTTCCGCTCTTTCATTTGTGTAGCCCCCTCTCACTTCTATAACAACTTAACTTTTCATTCATGTATGTATTAGTATCTAAATTCTGGTATAAATTTATTTGAATTTGTACTAAAAGTGATTGAAAGGAAGAAAAATTAGAATATACAGTTTAGCTTTTATGAATAAAATAATGAATTACTGAAATATACAACTGCTGATCTTGTTATGTTTCAGGATGCATGAGAACAGTAACAGCAAGTTGAATGGAGAACTCATTATTGCAGAAGCTGACACAAAAATCAGTAAAAATGGCGTCTTAGATATGTAAGTATTAAAGAGCACCTTAAGATTAATCAGTATATTCTAACAATGTTCAAGTGCCATGATTCTGACTTGAACTAATTTTCTGAAAGTTCTGCAGAAAGGTCATTTTGGCTACTCTTGCTTCTTTATTAGATGAAAAAGAATGACATAGAAAACTAAATTTAAAGCCTGTGAAATAACTGAATGTTTGAGGGCATCAAATCTTTTTGATTAAAATCTATAAAACTTATGTTTGTCAACATTTAAAAACATATAAGTTTTATAGATTTTAATTTCATGCTTCACTGTTCTAAACATTCATAAGTTTTATACAGAATTGTCTTCTGTTTATCCTCCCAATATGTAGGACTGGAGCTTAAAACCGCAAGTTAACAATGATTGCAACAGAATTTGAAACGTTTTAACAAAACTGTTTCAAAGCATTATGTATAACATGTATTATGTGATATTCTATGTATATAGATAGACAAAACAAAAAAAGGTGCTGTTGGATCCTGCACCAGCAATGACTGCCTCTAAGATACAAGCACATTGGCAATTGCATGTTCACGTTATGATGGAGTCTGAAAGCTTCACATATCAAGATCATTATTCAATGTACCCAAAAACCATTGAGCCCTGACTTCTAAGCTTCTGTGCAACTCTGTATTGCAAATACCTAGAGAGTGAAGAGAAACGTGTACTTTTAAGTTCTAGAAATTCTGTTAGCCATTAATTGGAATATTAAAACATTTAACATCTATTCAAATGCTTTGCAGTTGCCTCTGCATATCTTTAACAGGTTTTGTGGCTCATTATATGGTGTCTCTAAATATTCACAAGAGTATAAGGTAAATCATTATGATATTTTACAGCTTGTATTTCTCTGAATATCTAATTTATAAGTGAAAATTAATGTATGGACATTGGCATTATTAGTTTTAAACTGATATATTGGCTACAACATAAACACTAATAGTATCTTTTGATTTTTAAAGGGCCTGGTCACATGAGTAAACATTGTTTATATACGACACATGACAAGGAATTCATTGAAATTATTTTTTATTCATAAGTATAACAGAAGCAGTAAATCATAATAAAGTTAAGTGCTTTATAAGCTTTACCTTCAGAGCTTTAAAAATCATACTGTACAAAAGATTCTTCATCTTCTTTTATCTTTGTATGCAGAAAAATTAAATTATCTGCAAAAGAGCTAGGGATTAGACGAGGGTATAAATGTAGATAACAAAGGTAAATAGATGACATGCACTAAGAGTCACATTGGCATGTTATTATATAACCACATGAATGAATGGAAACAAAGAATCTTATTATACCGAAATTTCTGAACTGTTACAGTCTAAAAAATATACTCACAAAATTGCTCCATATGAGTCATTCCATGTCAAATCGCACAAAATTTGGTAAAAGTTGACCTTAATATCTCAGATTTTCTTGATTTTTTTTTTGGTGTTTTGGAACAAAATATATTTGACCCTTGTTTCTTTGTTTTATAAAAAAATTTATTTTGGCAGATATTAATTTTTGAAATGTCCCAAAAATCGCATGCTCCTCACACTTCGATCAATCATACCTCAGATTGTAATCAAGTAAATTACTTGATCTTTGGCTCAAATTAAAAATAAATTGCAGTATTTCGTGAGGTATTTATCAGAAAATTATATTAATTATTATTAATATTATACGTTACACGATTAAATTTTTAAAGTTAGATAATAAAACAAACTCTACCATTTAAAAATCTGGAAACAAAACTAGAAATACACTGAAGTTTATTCAATATTCTCAGAAAAAATCAGAATGGAGTCTCTAATAGTTCAGTTGTAATTAACTTTACAAATCAGTGCAGTGGACTTGTGTGACAGCGGCACAATTGGCACCTTCCATTACGGCAACAGTTCACTGCTTGAGGTTCCATGAACATTACAACAGTAGAGTAAGTAGACCACTGCTAGCTGACATTATTATATATACACTATTAGTATCTTCAAAATGTTTTTAAAATATGCATTTTAAACTAATGTGTCCATACAACATACAACTTTACATTTCTACTCGTCTACCTTCTTCTTCAAAAGAAAAATTTTTCACTAAAAGCTTCAGTTTTTGACAAAGGAATGAAGGGGTGTAATTTTAAAGCATAGCTGGACTCATCATTCTTGGCCCCTGACCTTGACTGGAAGTCCTGTGGGCAAACTCATAGCTTTTGTCTCGTTCATCAGCTCATATTGTATAATTCTGCGAATGAAACCATGCACAACATGGGAAGGGAGGGGGAAGGCAATGATGTCTGCATGCTCTGAGACAGTCCTTACTAATTCACAGGTGCTTTTTAGTGCAGCGTGCAATTGAAGACATAGTTAGATATTTGCGATAAGGAGTGAATATAGTGAATTTGTGAGACATTGATCATAGCGTAAATCAGTTATGCCACCTGTTCGTTCTAAAATAGGGACCAAAACATTACACAGTCAGAGCAGAGAAATTGTTTCAAATGTATGGGCATACATGAAGAAAGAAGCTAAACGCAAAGAACTGCTTACATCAGAAGATTTTTTCAAAAGAATTCAACAATTTCAAAAGCACATATCAGATGCCACAGGAGTATCAGAAAGAAGGTACATTGTGGAGACATTTTTTTGCATGGACTGTACCGCCTTAGTAAGAAGTTATGTGAGTAGCATATGAAGCTGATGCACCAGTTTGCACCAGTTACTCGCTTTCAAGCTTTACCTTTACTTCCTCCAGGAGCCAAGAACGGTGAATCCAGCTGTACTTCATATCGTCCGTGAGTGCTTGCACGCCTCTAGAAAAAAAATTATAGCAAATGTACTTATGCACGCTCCATAGTTTTTAACATCTTATTTTATAGATTAAAATGTCAGGGAATACGTGTGTATTTTTTTTAGATTTTATCGATTTAAATTCTATTTTTGGTTTTACAAAATATACCATAAAAAAAGTCCAAAATTTGTGTGTAATAATGATTGGCTGAAAGTTGTTAGAAGTGTTGTATTTAACCTTTCCAGTGTGTCAAACCCCGACTCTCAACTATATATGACCTTAGAGTAACAAGTGATTTTATATTATGGTGCGCGCAGAAATTGCTTAATTTCTAATAGCCATAACTAAGCAAGTAATTTAAAAACACAGAAATAAAAAAAACGGGTCTCCTTATTTGATACCTATTATTCATAAAAAAAATTTGAACCTTCTACGAAAAATTCGTGTTTTACGGGTATGCGATTTGACGTGGATTGACCCATATATGAAAATTATTGTAGTTATTAAACTTCCAAACTATATATGTTATTTTATTTGTTTATTTTAATGGAAACTAGTACTGCTCTTATTAGTGAGCAACTGAAATTTGTTGAACATTTATGTGCACTGGCAATGTGAACATGGAGAGTTGTTGTTAGCTAATGCTGGATTTCTGACAATGAAGTCATTAATCCTCTTGCTCTCCAATATGTTTCAATATAAATATTGAAGAGACTTAGCAGTAAATGTAACCGCTTTTTAGAGAGCACCATATTTTTATGTTTTGGCGGTCACATCGCTCTCTCACAACCCCCAGAATGTCTGGAGGACCACACCTGTCGTTGGTTTACGGGTCTCAGCGACCTGACTGGGAGAATTATCAAAATAAATTCACCGACCATATCCTCTGATTACCAATCAGAGGACGTATTACATGCCATGACAGGTCAGCATGTTAGGGGTTAAGGTTTTATAGAGAAAGAACATGGAGAGTAGCGTATTATATCTATGGCAATACAAGACTCACCACAAAAGTTTTGAGATGTGAGAAAATTAAAGTTGATCCACTCAAATTGGATGGAGGATGGGATAGCCACATCCTTTGTAAGTAAACTGGTATCAGGTAGTGACAAATTCCAGCAGCACAAGGATGAACATCCTGTGGCATGCAGGTATATGGTCCCTGCAACGGAGCTTGGAGGAGAGCCTTTATGCTCAATGATTTTCTACAATCTTAAAAATGAGTTAAACCAGTGCCAAAGTTTTGAACGTTTGCCACAGACTTTTGGGGACATTACTCCTTTCCATGCCACAGTTTTTCAGTGGTTTCAGGAATTTAAAAGGGACTGAACATCTTTGAAACCTGAGGAGAGAAACATGCATCTGGCAATGGCAGTGACTGGTGAAAACATCGCAGCATTGAGAAAAATTCTTCACAAAAATAATCATGTAACATTTAAAGAAATTGAGGCAGCATTGCAGATTGGTTCGCCAGCAGTTTTAAAACTCCTCCATGAATTTCATCGTGTGAAGAAGGTTACATCTCGATCGGTGCCTCACAATTTGACGGAAGAACAAAATCACACCCATGTTGAATGGTGTGAGAAAATGTTGACAAGTTCCAAATGAGGGGATTCCAGACAGGTTTCTGACATCATCACAGATGATGAAACCTTGATTTTTTTAGATTGATCTGGAGACCAAGCCACAATCAGTGGTTTGGATGACAATCCATTGACAAAACTGAAATGTTGCCAAAATATCCACAAGAAAATGGTGACCTCAGTTTTCCTAAAGGGTGGTCTTGTGGCAACCATTTCTCTGGAGAAGCAGCACAGTTACCACCAATTAGTACACCAGAGATTGTTTACCGAAAGTTTTTGTTAAGCTTCAAGAATGGTGATCACGCACAGTACTACGAGGGATCCTCCTCCATCACAACATGTCTTCACTCAAGGTGAACATCACCATTCATTTCCAGGAGTCTACAGAGGTCAAACTTATGATTCATCTACCATACGGTCCCAACAGGGCTCCATGTGATATTTTCTGCTCCCAATGATAAAAAATTGCATGCCTGCAAAGAGGAAAATGCTTCCCAGCTCGATTGCAGAAGAGCACCACGGGTTTTTCATCCTTGTGCTGCTGAAATTCCTGGAGTGGGAGAGTCACTACCTGATACCAGTTTACTCACAAAGGATCGAGCTATCCCATCCTGCATCCAATTCAAGTGCATCAAATTTCATTTTCTTACTTCTCAAAACTTTCGTAATGACCCTTGTATTTAATTTTATACTGATTTCAACCAAACTTGGAGTATACTTCAAAATTTTCTTCAGAAATATTTGTTAATCAGTATATGGCAACATATTAAATGATTTCTGAACTCCATAGCACTATATGCACTATATCACCCTTTGTCTGTTCACCCATTTAAATCAGATCTGTGTAAGAAGTTTTATTCCTCCATGACTTTCTACAAAAGATGGACATTGTGAAAATGCCAAAAAATAGGTCAAATGAGTTGAGAATATATTTCAGGCCAGTAGACATATCCTGTCAATGCATATTGCAAACAGATGCAAATTTTGTGAAACCATTTTTAAATGGATCCCACATGTTAGCTGATTTCAGAAGAAAGAATTCATGCTTACTGGTTTTTGGTATCCTTATATGTAGAAATATGAATAGTATCTTTTCTTTATTGGGCATACTACTTCATTGCTCCTGTATAACACAACAGAAGATATATTTGCTTTATTTTCAGAGAACTTGTGCCCCCCAAAGCTGAAAGTGTTGCTCCATCAGAAGAACCCAAGCAACCACCTGCGGTATCATTTTATCAGTTGGTAAGTAGATGTCTGTGAATTGTTATTTAACAACTCAGCTGAAATGAAATACATGCATGTTAAATTACTGAGGCTAAAATGAAAAGTTGGTAAATTAAAAGATACTGTAACAGTCATCTTAAACTTTCCAATGACCAGTACTTAATTAGAAATCTTTAAATTCATGCTGTGGCAAATCTAGAGCTTATGAAACAATTTATTATGATGTTGTCAAGTTGGTTTTAATATCTTGTATATACAAGTTACATGTGCAAGGGTTTTCCTTATTTAAAACCGTACTAAATGATATTATGATGACAAGTCTTGACAGGCCTTAGCTGACCAATTCAATTGCACAGCTCAAGTGACAATGATCCAAAGAGTTATGTGGCCAGCATTACTCTTTCCCTACCTGGAATGTTTGCAAGAGCTGCAGATTGCCACCTATTATAGGCTAATGCCAAAATCACTCTTGCACATGCAACAATTTTAATGTCATATTGTTTGGGCTCTGTCAACAATTTTGAGCACTATATTGCAGGCCCAAGAATTTTGATGTCATATTGACAGAGTTTTGTCAAAAATTTTCAGGACTATATTATCTGAATGTATGATCCACAGATGCTGGTTGCTGCACAAAATTGATTTTGTATTAAAATCTTTGGTACATTCCTAAAGATATAATGATTTTCTGTTAGCAAATATGAGAGCCACTTTCATGTTTTTAATTTAGTTATTTGGTGAAGTGCTAAGAAAACATTACATTTGGTTTATACACTGAAATTTGGCCCTGATCACTCATTCAGTAGACAACCACTACAACTTTTATATTAATTCCCTTAAACGATACCACAGCTGTAAGTTGGAATAAAACGGTAGAAGGATTAAATACAACACTAAATAATACCACCTCTTGGTTGTTATATTATTTTAAATCAATAAATCTACACTGCAGTATGCAAAAAACTAAAATTAGGAAATGTAATAAAAATTGTAGTGATATATCACTAAAAGCAGATAATAATACTATTTTTGAAGTCAAAACGAACAAATTCTTAGGTCTTATTGTTGATAATAAGCTAATATGGGCTGAGCATATCGATCATATACTGGGTGGAAAGGAAGTCATTACATTAATTTAAATCAGTGATAGATCTCGGCATTTGGAACAAATTTTGTATCTTATGTTTTTGTCTCTGACCATTTCCTATGGAGATATTTTAGTTTTGTCGAAAACAAGCTGGCAACACTGCAGATTGTGTGGGTGATCACTTTCTCTAGCTCAGCGCATAAACAAGCAGTGTAACGGTGCATCTTGAAAACAAACTCATACCCTGCCTTGTCCTTCTGTGTTTACTGTGCGGGTGTAGGCCAATCACAAGCGTTAGTTCCCAAAACATTAGGGCGAAAATGAAAGTGCCCAGCGTGTTTACTTCCAGAAACCAGTTCAATTCCCTGACCAACCTCAACACAATGTTGTCGACATACTTCATGTCTTTAAGAGCTGCTCGTAGCATTCCTTCACGTAGTTTATGTGATTAATTATTTTGAAACCCTGTATGATGTGTCATAATTACTACCGAAGCTATATCAGAAATAAGTTACTCTATGTAACTTACAAGTAACAAACTGTTATCTTCATACATTATTGTGGAATTACGCATCCAATTTGGATAAAAAACCATTTATTTTTTTTAAATCAACTGATCAAAGAACAAAATGCAATTTGACTTTTTTGTTTGTAATGGTTCTATGAAGCATATATTAGAAGGAATGTAATGACTTTCCTTCCACCCTGTATGTATATGGGAAAATTAGTAAAACAGAATATCAACTTAAATACTTCAACAATTATAGTGATAGTAAAATATTGAAACTAATATGCTATGGATGTTTCTATCCACACATTCTTTATGGAATGGTGCTGCAAAAATGTATATGGATAAATTGCTTATATATCGAAACAAATGTATCAGAATCATGTTTAACCTAAAAGCAAAGGAATCATGTAAGGAAGCTTATATTTATAATAAACTATTTACCATCTACTCTCTCTGTGCACTTAGAGCAATAATGTATGTAATAGATAAGTTCAAACCAATTAAAAACAACCACATTCATAAACACTATACAAGAGCAAACATGGACTATTTTAGGCATAGCATGAATAAAATTGTACCTTCCAAGAGACGTTATTCTATGTGACAGGAAGTAGGGGTTTTTAGTTGGTAGAAGCCCAACTCCCACATAGAGTGGTGTCCTTTGAGGATTTTCCCCCACTATAAAAAAAGTGTATATATTTCTAGAATCACTGGAAATAACTACTGTTAGAAATTAAATCTGTAGCTGATGTTTCTGAACAGCAATTTGAAAGGAAGTTGAGGATGCATCTGATAAATATGCATTTATACGATTGAAGGAAGTCTAAAAAACTAAACCAATTTGTAAATATGTGATTGTATTGGAATAAAGGAGAAGGCATAGATTCTCATACTGTAGTCCAGGAATAGAATAGAACATCATTATTGTAATATACAAGCAACTATTAAATAATTAACACTAATGAATAAACCACCCTTTGCTTTGGCGTTCAGGAATGGGGTGGCTGACACTACCTTGCCATCTGGCATTACACAAAATTGTGCTACAGTTCTGCATATCTGCTAAGAAGGAATATGATTCTAGATTGATATTAATTCACTACATAAATTATATTTCCAGTTTCGATATGGAACATGTTGCGAATTGCTGATAGTAATTATTGGCTTGTTGCTTGGTGTGGCAACTGGAGCCTTTGGAATTCCATTGATCATTATTATGTATGGAGAGTATACAACCCTACTAGTGGACAGAAGCATGGAAGATATCACATCTACCAAGACTTTAATACTTCCTATATTTGGAGGTGGTCGAATTCTGTAAGTAATAAAATTAAAATCAAGCTAATCATAGATAACATTTTGAATGCCTTTGGGCATTATTGTGACTTACAATTTATAGGAGAAATGTCAGGAAACAGAATGGATGTATTTTACAGAAATGAAGTTATATTTTAATTTCAAAGCAATTTTTTGACAAACTTGGCATAACAAATGCAGTTCAAAGCAAGAAGAATTTGTTTACTTTATTGGTTTAAAAATAGGTCATTCAGAAAGTTAGTGCATTTTAATATCTACCTGTTAGGAATTCAGGATTTTTGACCATATATTGTGTGCCCTTTAAAATTATGCTTAATTCTCATTGATAAAAATGTAATAATAGTACTAATTTCTACAAATGAAACGGGTAGTTATTCTGTAACAAACTAATGCAGTGTTTGAATTTGGCATTGAGACTGGGTTTATTGTTTTGTAAATTAGTATTTAATTCAACAAGAAGTAGGAAGGTATGCTTCTGGCTGATCAAAAACCATTATAAATCTACAAATATAATAAATATTTTAGAGACCATAAGCTTCACTTATCTTAGTATCTGCTGCAAGTTGTTGAAATTAAATCAAACTGCAGTTTTCTGATACATTTATTATGTCATCAGTGCTACTCTTGTTCATACTGGTCGCTGTTGTTACAGACACTAAATCACTTAATATTTCTATGCATTTCCACCCACTGAAAGCAAAACAAATTTTTAACAAAATCAATCAGCGGTATTTCAAAATTGATCAGCCAAGCACCAGATATGATAGTGAGGAAGAGGATGACATGAAATGCATGCAAAATCGATGATTGAAAAGGTGACATTGGAGCAATTGGTAGAATGAGTGGCAGGGGAAACTGGAGAACCTGGAGAAAGCCCATGCTGATGCCGCTTCGTCCACCATGAATACCAATGTGGATCTCTAGGATTGAACTTGAGCCGCCTAGGTGGTAGGCAAATGCTCTAACTGCTCGGTCATGGTGCTGCTCCTGTTTATATTTAATATTTCTAAAATGTTTCTTTATTCTGGTTTCCGAGTGACATTTGGCTTAACCAATATAAACCCTGTCACAATCCAAGCAGCCATATTGATAAATGCCAGATTTTTTATAATTTGGAATTTTATAGTTTTTAAGAAAACTTCAGCAAATTTTTTATATTATATTTTGAGGAAACAAACACACCAAAAGAAATACAAAAACTTCTAGCTCTGGAAACAATCAATACAAGATATCCCACAGAAGAATGGCTGCACATATATACTGATGGATCCTCGAAGGAAAACCTTACTGGAGCTGGAGTTACGTGTTCACATTTTTCCTTTTATCATTCTGTTGGCAGAGACACAACAAATTATGATGGAGAAATAGAGGCTATATACATTGCTCTCCGACAATTATTAAATCTTCCCTTAAATAAATTTAACAAGGCAGTAATTCTTTCAGATTCTAAAGCTGCAATTCAGGGAATATGTTCAAATACTACAAAGAAGTCAACAAAAATTAGAGAATGCTACAAAATGTTAACACAACTCCAAAAAGTTAATAAGACTGTTCATCTCCAATGGATTCCAGCACACTGTGGAGTCATGGGGAACGAAGCTGCAGACTCACTTGCAAAGAAAGGCACAACAATAAAACAAAATTCTAAATTCAATTTCTCATATTCCTCAATAAAACGCTTGATCATAAAAAATTTTTGTCATTCATATCTACAAGAAATAGAAACAAATGCCAAAGATAAAAAATGGATTACACTACTTTCCAATCCAGATATAATCCCCCAGAGACCAAGGAAAACAGCTGTTGCAGCCTTCCGACTATTGACAAATCATGACTGCTTGGCAAGTCATCTCTACAGAATAGGTATCTCAGCCTCACCAATATGTGTCCTGTGTAACGATCCAGCAGAAATGAACGAAGACCACTTGAAGACCTGTGAAGCATTAAGGTCAGAAGAAACTACAGTTCAAAAGTATTGGAAAGCACGAATGCTAATGGCTTCATTGCCAGATGCAAGGCACTAGAAAACAACAACAACAACAACATTTTGAGGAAACAAAAGTTACAGCTGTTCTTTAAAAATTTTTGTAAATTTTTTATTAGCCCAAGGATGGCCCATAAACCTTTTAAATTTGCAATAATATTTTATTTTCTTAAGGGCAGAAACTTCTTTAACAGCTTTTTGATATTTAAATTACTATATTTTCTTATTTATTTATGCCAACAAACTTACTGTTGGTGTTTTTAAACACACAAGCCGTGTGTGGGCAATGTTTGAGAGGTAGAACTGGAACTTAAAAATTCAATGCCACAGCTGGGATTTGAACCACAGACCTTCCGCTACCAGGCGGGTGCTCTACCATTGAGCTACTGTGACAAACTACCAGAATGGCATTGAATTCTCAATGGTCTTGGTTCAAATCCCAGCTGTGGCATTGAATTTTTAAGTTCCAGTTCTACCTCTCATACTATATTTTCTTTTTATGTATAATATTTGTATTAAAACCATTAATTACCACAATGTTGATAGTGTGTTTGTACTGTGTTAAATTCTTCCTTATTAAGGAAGATTTATTAACCTAAAAATTAAACTATACTAGTGTCCAAAAGTTAAGCATAATTCAATATTTTATTACTAAACTATCACAACTGTACAAAAGTTAAGCATAATGAAATATATTGTTACCACATTACAATTTTCTGGAATGCAATAGTGTAAGAAATGGCAGACAATTTGGCCATCAGGATCCATTTTTACACAGGTACAAAATCTGAAGATCACCTCCATGACAACAAATGATGATGCTGAGTGGCTAATATGGGGTGTGCTGACCCCTCATGGCTACACAGGTCATGCTCTCTATAAGATAGTTCAAGAGCTCTGCAGGCAGCTACTCCCATTCCTCATGAATAGCATTTTGGAAGTCTGAAAGTCTCCTTGGTGGATGCATCTCATCTTCCTAATGCATCCCAGGCATGCTCTCTAGGACTCACACCCTGGGCATTGCTGGCCAGTCCATGTGCTGGATATCTTTCCTCTCAATAAAGTGGTCCACCAGGTGGGCTCTGTATGGACGTGCATTATCGAAATGTCACACGTGTGGTTCCAGTACTGTATGCCCAGGACAGGAAGGCAAGTCTTAGGAATGTCTAACGTAATCAGTTTTTGCTTCCCACACGATGCTATGCTTAGTTTCCGAGAATGACAAGGATGCTAGATTCGTTTAAAATACACAGTGTTGTCACATAACTCACCTATAGCTAGAAGTCTAATTACCTCCCTTGCTTCACTGTGAATACTTTGTCCCTTCTTTCAAACTGCAGCCATATGTAAATATTGAGCCAAGAATAAAACTAACAAAATACGAGTATATAACTGTAGTGCTGTGGTGCGTGTTAGCAGCGAGAGCCAAATAATGCATAATACTAAAAAAAATGAAAAAATTGATGAGATTTCAAACAATCTGTGGAACAATTCACAAAACCCTAAAGAATAAAACAAGATCTGAAACAAGAGTAAAATTTGATAATACCATGGCGGTCCCAACGTTACTTTATGGATGCGAAAACTGGGTACCTACGCAAAGAACCATCAGCAGAATACAAAGTTGCGAAATGAGATCCTTGAGAAGAACAAAAGGATGTACAAGAGAAGATAGAATTAGAAATGAAGATATAAGAAATGAATTACAAGTGGAAGCTATCACCTCAAGAATGGATAGGTACAGAAGAAGATGGTTTGAACATGTTGGAAGAATGGATGATACAAGACTGCCAAAAGTAGTTTTCCAATATAGTCCTAAAGAAAAGAGGGACGTAGAGAGGCCGAGAAAAAGATGGAAGGAGACACTGTGAAGACGGAACAGGCGAGAGCCTAATCCATGAAGTGAAGAAGAAGAAGAAGACTAAAAAAAATCTCTGCACCTAGTACTGCAAAGCACATTAGATCTGGCAACGTGGGTGACTCATATGCATTTTCATACGCTCATTTCCTAGTAAACAGATATGCTACCGGAGCAGATACACAGTTCAAACCCCCTCTGCCCTTCATTCCCCTCTAGCCTTCTTGTCATGGGCATACAGTACTGTCACCGCGCCTGCCGCATCTAATTGCCGACAACAGCAGTGTCACCCATCGCATTATTGTCGGCACTACCGCAAAGGAGCCGAAGGAAAGAGATAGAGAATGACCGCATTGTTGGGGCGCTTGCCGAAAGAGAGAAAAGGATAGAGGCTACTGGAATCTTCTACTTTGTATCTCACCGCAATAAGTGAACGTTCCTGAAGCTTCCAGAATAGTGCCTGGGAGATATAAATAGCGGTAAAGTGTGAGAAGGGGCAGTCAGACGTATGTGAAGGTTGAGTAGTCGTGCCGACGGAGAGGACAGACATATGTGAAGGTTGAGTAGTCGTGCCGACGGAGAGGACAGACGTATGTGAAGGTTGAGGAGTCACACCAGGGAGAAGGGACAGTTCTTTGTGTTACGAATTCGGAGCCCTGCTGTTGGAGAATCGGAAAAGACTTTCTTGTTGTTGCAACGAGTGTACAAAGTTACTGTTTACGGAAATAAGTGTTTCTTTATCTCGACTACATCTGTCTTCTTTACTTTTCAACACAACCAAAGTCACAGTACTTTGTCTTTCTACCTCTGGGCATTCATAATACCACTTTCAAAGATGTGGAGATCTTCATGTCTATTGAACATTATGCCTTCCCACAGAGCATGCCATCACCACTAAATGGACATGTTTCCACAAAGTCAGTGGGATGAAACTGAGTTCCATGTTTTCTACAGATTATTATATGACAGGAATCATTGTTCAAACTGAATCTGGACTCATCTGTAAACAGCACTTCCTCCATCATTCAAGGTCCAATGTCAACACTACTGACTCCGCTTTAAATAGGACCATGTGTACTTAAGTGAGTGGGGCACATACTGCTTAATATTTGGCATAGGGACCATCAATATGTTTTTCTTTATTAGGTATTGTTTTCACTTCATTAAGAACTTCATTAAAAGTTGTAATGCACAATTTTAATGAGTCATGATTATTATGATTTCCTTTAGGGTGATTTTTACTCTCCAGAATTTTAGAGCATTTCTTTTTGATCAAAGTTTTATCAATTTCATTTAAATCTTGACTGGCAATTTATATCTGCTACATAGTCATCTGTGTTTTCTGATAAACTTACTCAAGTTTTAGTAGGAATTCAGTTCTTTCTCGTTAAAGTCACAATCTGAAACATTAATTACATTATTTGTTAGGTTGTTCTGTTTATTTGTCTTCAATTTATGTTGTTTTGAGTATAACCTGTTTAACTTGTATTCAACGTCCTTATTTTAATTTTCATGCTGAAATTTAGATACTCAATTTTTATTCCAAACTGACCCAAATTAGGTTACCTAAAATGTGTTAATTTCAAATGTAATTGGTAATACACAGGAAGATTAAGTGATTCAGCATCTGTAACAATAGCAACCAGTATAAACAAAAGTAGCACTGATGATGTGATAAATATATCATGAAACTGCAGTTTGCATTTAATTTCAAGAACTTGTAGCAAATAATAAGATTAGTGAAGCTTATGGTCTCTAAAACATTTGTAGATTTTTATTGCTTCACTGTTAATTGCTTCAGTTTTTGAAAATAAAGTATCATAAAGTCCAGATTTTTAGTGCTCTAAAGCCAAAGTAAACATACATGTGTTTGTTACTTTTGAAGGAACTCACAATAAACCTAAATTACTCAATATATATTTCCAGAATAAATGGAAGTTTAGAAGAACGAAATGAAGCTTTAATGGAAGATTCTAGAGCATTTGCAATTGGCTCTGCTGCAGGTGGAGCAATACAGTTCATCCTAGCTGTACTTTGCATAACTTTGCTGAACTTTGCTGCACAGAAACAGGTACGTAATTGAAAGTTAATTTTTCTATTTCCACTCACATACGTTCATGTCAATATATATATCGTCAGTTTTTAAGGATGTGATATTAAAATGCTTTGGAAAGAGTATTTGAAAGTTAGTTATTTATTCCTATGTTGTGCAGCACTTTTTTCTAGCTTTGATATTCCAAAAGATCAGAGTTCTCTTTTATTGTAGTGCTCCAGCTGAGACATTTAAAAGTTATTTTACAAACCTCAACATTTGCATCTAAAACAAAATTTAATAGGATTCCATGTAAAGTATCACATATAACTTAAAAGAATGACCATCAATAGTTGTAATCCTAAATCTGTTTCTAGGTTTCAAGAGTGCGATGGTTATTTTTACGGGCCATTCTCCGCCAGGACATTGCATGGTATGACACCACAAAAACTGCTAATTTTGCCAGCAGAATGACAGAGTAAGTATTATTAAAGTTTTTATGCTGTTCCTGTGCTAATGCAGAGAAAAGATCATTAAGGAAACTACACTTAGATCACAACTTTTGAATTAAGAAATATTGGTATTTTAATTTAACCCTGCAGTAGGCATGCTGAGGATAAGTGCTACCTTTCATAGGCAAATTTTATAGTTTTCTGGTAGAATTAATATTGGAGTTGTAAACAATAAATAAGATCATTGTTAGTGCCAGTATTCAATAGAATATCTATACAAATACATAAGATGAGATAAATGAAAATATAAGAGATTTTTTTAAGACTGGTAGGTTTCTTGGGCATTTACTGCATAAAATCACTATGTTCTGCAAAATGAAACAAGCATTTCATGTACAGTTGTGAACTCCCCTGGACTGTAGTGTTCTTTTCAGTTAAAAAATGCACAGTGGAAGTGGAAGTGTTCTCTTGTCGCTGAAATATCTCAAACCTCAGTTATTTGAGCAAGAACAAAAACCTCTTGTCACCAAATGCTGCCCTTAGAATAGGCATTTCTGTTCCATTTGATGCTCACAGCTCTAATAACTTTGTGTATTCTCATTTTTGTAAGCAATGAGAAACAGCACTCCTAATAGAGCCATTATTCTATAAGCAGAAGTATTTTTGCAACCTCTATCCCTTGTGAAATTCAAAGATGATCTCTGGTTATTTATATAGTATCTGTTTGTGTTTGCAACAAGAGAATCAATTATCTCACGATCAAAAAAATTTGGAAAACTTTCAATTTCAGTTTTAGTTTCTCTAGTATTGTATATTTTAGTATTCTCTAGGCCAGGCAGAACATTCATTATATTCTTGCATTTTGTTTTCCCTGCACTGCTAATGGATGATGTTTCGATAAAGTTTCCTGGTGCTTAAAAATATAAAACTGGCAGTCATCACTTGGTATTCCTTTCATTCCCGTCATTACACAATTGCTCAAATTTACTGGAATGATCTGCAGTCTCTTGCTTCATTATCATTGTCAAAGGCAACTCTGTCAGATATTCCAGAAGATGCTCAATTTCTTCTGGTGTCCATCCCTTTCTTTGTGTGAATCTGGAAGACAATTAGAAAAATTGTAACACCAAAGTAATCATCACTAAATAATCATTCACCCAAAGTGTTTTTGCTAAATAAAGCTTCAGATGTTGAAAACATTCAATAATGGTTAAATTACATTTTCTTGCATGACTGGGCATGTGCAATATGGAGTGCCGCCTTGGTGAAGTTGTTCATTTCACAGATCCATTACAGCTATTATGATAGTATGGCAGTATTTTATAGGTAGACTGGCATGTGCTCTTTATCTCTGGGTTGTATGAAATGGGTAGCTGATAAAGATGGTAAGGACTAATGGTTTTTTAATTAAAATTCAGATAATGCCAAAATTAACTTTATTTTAATGAAGATAACATGTAATCACAAGTTACTTCACTTTTTATAAATATGATTGTAGCAAATATCAGAATTATTATCATTACATAATTTTCTTTTATCATTTCTTTATACGGCAAACTCAAAATGCATCACTTTATCTAGACAATTCCTAAGTTCCTTCGCCAAACATAACTAGAGCTGTGGATATAATTGCATAATATAATTATCCTATGTGATAGTTGTGAGTATTTGGTATTCAAGCACTTGATTGCAGATTACCAATGTGTTGTCTGATACTAATACATGCACTCAATACAAATTGCCTGGAATATACAACTTTTTTTTTTAAGACATCAGGATTGTAAATGTACTGAAGAAGTACTTCACTTGGTTACCTGGCTAACAATCATTGTCTCTCTCTGTCATCATTTTTTGTGATTCTCACTTATGATTGATGTTGACCGTGTTCTACATATTCCACGAATAGCTTTGGATTTGATAATAAAATGTACAAAATATAAATACAGTATTCATATGACGTGAAATTCACATACTTTTGATGGCTCTAAATTTGACATAAATATTAGCATGAATTTTCCTATTAATTTCCTCAGGCACACTATTTCTGTCCCAATAGGTATGATAATATGACAATAGTGACATTTGGTGCTTAAATAAACCATTAAAGGCACATCTAACATAATTTTTGTGTGCTTAGTATGCTAACTTAATTATTAAAAGAATACTAAATAAGCAGTAGTATATATCAGCAGGTGCCCGCTGCAGGGTTAAGAATCAAAATTTTGTTATGAAAGAATTCAACATATCACTGCTGTTAGTTAAAACTATTTAATTTGAGTAAGAATGTGGTTTAAGTAGAGGAAAAATAATAATTATTCTCCAAAATTTCCCATTTTTGAAAATCATTTTCTTAGTTACTGTAATGCAATTAATTTCTAAAACTCCTAGAAATATTGTCTAATACATTTTTTTCTAAATATAATTTTCTCCTTAATATATTTGCAGAGTTTCTAATTCAATATAACCTTAAGATCAGCTTCTAATCCTGAAATGTACTTGTCCCTAGCTATTTTGGGTCAGCATCATACATAACTTATTAGCCTAAGAGCCATATGAGTCTGGGCATCTTTGAGAGTGTGCCATGCTAGATATTCTACAATTAATTCAATGCAGTTCTGAAAACAATATGCAGATACCGTTGACAAGGGTTGCTCATAAAATAAGGTTCCCAAGGACCTGCAGTCACGAGGAACGCTGTTTCACAAAATCCAACAGCACTGGTGTGTAGCTTGGTTCTCCCTCTCCCAGACTCCTGCCTTGTGAGCTGTCTCCAATCCTCAGTCTTGGCTTGGCAGCCATTAGAAATGGAGCTTCCACTTGCTTCTTCCACCGGGTGCGAATTATGCTCTGTGATTCGTTTTTTGTGTGCAGCTGCTTTATGGATGTGAAACATGAAAGATTAATAAACAACTGATAACAGACTCCAAACATTTGTGATTAGAAGTTTGAGGAATACTCTGAGGATATGGTGGCCACAAGTTATGTCCAAGGAAGAGATGTGGGGAGATACCCATCAAACACCCATTGACATTGAGATGTGTTGTTGGCGAGATGAGGACAACATAGCAAGACAAGCCCTGAAATGGAACCCACAAAGTAGTAGCAGATGAGGTAGGCCAAGGACTGCATGGAGAAGGAGTGCAATACTAGAAGGGATGGAGAAAAGGAGGGAAGACCTGGTCTGAGATCAGGATGATGGTATGGAACAGAGTCTGTGGCAGAAGTTCAATAAGGCCCTATGCTCCACTTAGGTGATACAGGAGTATCATCGTCGTCGTCATCGTCATCGTCATCATCAAAACAAAAGCAGCTTGCAGGTTGTAGTTTGGTAAATCCTGATCACTGTAATGATGTTATGATGTTATCAATAAGTAATTGAAAACTGAAACATTTTTAATATGGGAATCTGGCAACTCTAACTGTACACTAATTTTACTTTATAGGATAGAAGAGCTTTGTAAACATATGCATTCAGCACATCGTTCTATCTTGGTATTGAAAATTTTGTAGCTGTGTATCTCACGTCTATATGTTTCATCAAAGTAGATAAAAATATAATTTGCAATTGTTTACTTCAAGGATTCTGAGATAATTTTAATTAAAAAATGGCAATAGTCTATACATTCTTATGTATTAATTGTTTTTTTCAGGGATTTGGACAAACTTCAGGACGGAATAGGTGAAAAGATGGGCATGTTCATATACCTTCTTAGTGTATTTGTAGCTTCTGTGATAATGTCATTCCTGCATGGTTGGAAACTCACTCTGGTCATGCTAAGCTGTGCTCCAATAATTGTAGTGGCTCAAGCCATTGTTGCAAAGGTAACATTATTTTTTTCATTTTTTCCCCAAGAACTGTTATTTGCTCACAAAAATGAGCAATTCTCAATTCATTCGCAATTCTTAATTCACAAGCGTATCATCTCCAGAGTTTTTAATGCAAATACTAAAAATCTTTAGATTACAAGATATAGGTGTCATAAATTACTAAGGCAAAGGCATGCACAATTTTCATAAATTCCATTTTAAACAATGAATTTGTTTTCAATTAGAATGGGATACCTTGGGGATTCCATTGGAAAAATCTGTACTCTCTGTAAAGTTTACTATCACATATATTTTCAAAGGATTTTATCAGTCGCATAGCCTCTTTATTGAATTTAATTTTAATTTCTTCCAGATATTGCAAATGCTTTGAAAACAAAATCTGCTTACAAACTAAAAGACTAAATTTGCAATATCAGAGTACCATTTCTGAAATAAAATTTAAAACAGCAGATTTCACTAATCATAAATCTTAGAAATCTAGCATGAAATCTAGAAAATATGTTTCATATAAGGTAGTTATGCCAATTTAACTCTTAAGTCTTTCTGTAATGCACTTTCACTGACTCATAATTTACTGGATGTGGATACACACTGGTAGCAATCTGTCGCTGCAGAAATTATGCAGCTGCAAAGTCTCAAAGAAAAAATGTAACTTTATCTTATGCATTACCATATGTCTAGACCTCACAGTACTTTCTTTCTTTTGTGATATCCAGATAACATTTTGTTTACTGTAGAATACTTCTTTTTTTAAATAAAATGTTTGTACAGTTTTCTTTCTATGTTGGCAAAGTAATACAAGTTAATTCATAGGTGCTCATGTAAAGGGATTTATGGCTAAAATTGGTTAAAATGGAATAGATACTAATGAACATGTGTTAGTTTGTCTCCATTTGGTACATTAAATGTCTCCTTTATCAGAAAATATTAGTTATTTGATCAGCTTCATTGAGGAAGAATCATTTAATCACTTTTATATACAAAAGTAATTTTGAAGACTTGTAATTGATATACAGAATGTTACCCCCCCCAAAAAAAAAAAAAAAAAAAAAAAGAACACAGACAATGCTTAGTATGTTGTGCAGGACTGATCATTTCTGGGGCAGAAACCCCTGTTTAGAAATGCACAGTTTGGACACTGTAGAGCACTGAAGTGTGAGATGGGTGTACGTTCATGTTTTGCCAATAAACCCAATATTGAGTTGCTTGCGTCACAAACAGGTTTCCTATGTCATTGCAGAGCCTATATTGGGGGTGGTGAGCCTCATGCACATGATGCAATACATGGAGCTGTCATTGAAGATTTTAGACCGCTCCATGGACTCGAGCCATTAGGTCCTCCGCTGATGTTACAGGAGTGCTATATGCCCTATTCTTCATATAACTCCACAGAAAATAGTCAAGATGTGTCAGATCTGGTGACCATGGTGGTCATGGAACTGGTCCACCTCTACCAATCGATGGATTTGAATATGTAATGTTGAGGTGATTCTGCACATTTGCATAAAAGTGTGCTGGAACTCATATCGGTCATTTCCATAGGTGTTGTGTTGCATTGTTAAAAATACATTACTGTACTACACAAGTAATCAGTAAGATGTGCACCAAGGACTCTATGGAGGAGTTTTGTGCATGCACAGGAATGTTATTACGCTCAGGTCGTTCATCCCAGTACACAGATGGCCAAAGTTGCACACCTTCCGTATTAAGATACCAAAATGAATGTTGACAAATGGTCACAACCGTTCGTTCTCAAACTTTGACGCTTTCCAGCGTCCAAACTATGCATTTCCGGATGGGGGTTCCTTGTTGAAAACCAATCCGTTTGCCATCCTGCACAACATATTAAGCATTGTCACATCCAGTATATCCAATTTTAACCAGTTCCATGCATAAACTGTGTGTGCATCCCTCACTCTCTGACACAACACACACACAACACACACACAACACACACACAACACACACAAAACACACACAAAACACACACACAACACACACAACACACACACACACACACACAGACACACACACAGACACACAGACAGACACACACACACAGACACACAGACACACACACACACAGACAGACACACACACACACACAGACACACAGACACACACGTGCACATGCACATCTACACTCCTTAATTATAATCTCAGCTTTTATTGTTGTGCATTCAATTTTAGTTTATTTGGGTGAAATTATTTGTAAGATTTCCCATACAAGTTTTCTGTAAAGGTAAAAGCTAAACTAAGCTGCACTAACTGAACTTTCAAGCTGCTTTATTTTTTAATTTAAAGCTAATTCAATTTCAAATAAAACATTAAAAGTAATATAGGAAATCATAACACCTAAGTTTTGGAGAGAACAGTTCAACTAACAAAATGATTATTTCAGGTGCAAAGTTCACTCACAGCACAAGAAATGGATTCATATGGTGAGGCAGGCGCTGTTGCAGAAGAAGTTTTGAGCTCTATCAGAACAGTTGTAGCATTTGGTGGAGAGAAAAAAGAGGTTACAAGGTAAGAATGTTTCTAGGTGCTTAATGTAATTGCCACTGAATCTGTACATAATACTGGCTGTTGAATTCTTCTGTTTACACTACTTTCAGGTAGTATGTGGCAGTTCTGCAAGCAGTTGCTAGCCATCCATAAAAGTTATTAATAGTGTAAGGTAGTAGTATAAACTTATGCTATGATTTTTTGGCCAGCATTTTGCTGAAAAAATATATCTTTATTTTTGTCATCATCACTGTGGTTGTACAGCCCTTTCGGTTTAAGCTTGACCCCCTTAGCAATTGCTGCCCAATCTTTTCTATCCAATGGTCTCTGTCTCAATCTCTTAATTCCTGGTTTAACAAGGTCATCCTGGACATCATCCAGCCACCATAATCTGGGCCTTCCTACTCTTCTTTTACCACTTGGTTTTACATCTAGCAATTTTTTAGGAATTCTACTATCGTCCATTCTGATAATGTGGTCCAGCCACTCTGATTTTTATATGTATCCTCATATAATTCTTGTAATTCAGAGCTGATCCTGATTCTCTAGTCTCCCTTATTGTTGATGTTTTAGCTAACGCTGGATTTCTGACAATGAAGTCATTAATCCTCTTGCTCCCCAATATTTTTCATTGATGGATGGGGCACTAGAAGTGGCCGGGCATATTTGAAGGTGGTCTTGGTCCATTTTCTCTTGCAGATCACATAGAGAACAGACTGGTGAAGAATATATAACAATTCTGTTTAAATGTTTTGCCAGACAATCGTGTCCGGTAATCAACCTGAAGGTTACAACTGCCGTTTTTCGAGGATACTCAGGAATTTCTGTTTGAATGTTTGGTAGTTCCCATCTTTTATTTTTTGATTTTTCATAGTAATATATTGCAATAATTTTTTTGAATTCAGAGTTGACTAATCTTTTAGCTGCTTACAATGGTAGATTAACTATAGATTTCTATACACTGCCGGTACCCTTTTTGCAAGAAAATCAGCTTTCTTATTACCACTCAGTCCACAGTGAGCTGGTATCCATTGGAAGACTAAGCGTTTTTGAAGTGCTGTTAGATGGGTAAGGATTTTCCAACATTCTATAATTGTTTGGTTTTTTGGTTGACAACTTGGAAGTAATTGCTATAATTGCCACCCTGGAATCTGAAAGAATAACTGCTTGATAAAAATGTCAAATTCTATACAAAAGATTTTGTAGGGCCATTCGAATTGCTTTAATTTCGCCATCAAAGTTAGTAGTTCCATAACTTAAAGATTTGTAATAGGAAAAGAGGTGACACGTGACTCCAGCCCTTGCTCCATCTCGGTTTGATATCAATGATCCATCAGTATAAATATGGAGTCATTCGTGTTCTGGAAATCTAGTATGGATTGTCTCTAATGCCAATCATTTTAGAACACTAGTTGGAGTATCAATTTTCTTAACTTCTTCTGTCAGGTGTAAATAATATGTGATGTCTAATGTTTGTGTCGGATTGATTTTAGATATGAAGTTTTCCTTTGAATTAGGAAGGTCTACATCCTTCTTGCTGTCTTTAATTTTGGAACGAAAGCTCTCCTGAGTCTTTAGTGTATGTGTAAAATTTCTCTTGTGCCATGTATTGAATGGGAGTCTGATCAACTTTTCGTCTTGAATAAGAGCTGCTTTTTCTATTTCATATTCAATGGGGTATTGGTTGGTTAGTATTTCCATAGCTGCTATTGGTGTGGTTTTGATAGCACCTGTAATTAATCTCAGACTTTGGTTTTGAAGGATTTGAATTTTTTTTTGTGTTTGCTGTTACAAGAACTTCGCTGCAGTAAGTAAATAATGGCTTTATATATACATTGTATGTTGTGTTAAGAGTTGCTCTGGAACATCCCCACTTCATCCCTGTTAGACGTTTTAACAGTGAAAGGCACCTCTCTGCTCTTTGTATCACATTTTCTATTTGTTTGGTCCATGTAAGTTTAGTATCAAATGTAACTCCTAAATACTTTGCTTCCTTTGTTTCTGGTAATTGTTGACCCTCAAAATTTAGTTTTATTTTTAGTGGTTTTTTTTCTTAGTGAAAAGATTTGGTAGTTTGATTTTGTTGTATTAACAGTCATTAAATTTTCTTTGGTCCACTTTGGTAGGTTTTTTAAGGATTGTTGCATGGTTTTTTCTAGTTCTGTACTTTTGCTTTTTGGTTTTGAAGTCCACATTACTAAGTCATCAGCAAATAGTGCACACTTCACACTTGATTCTTGTGTTTGTTGTGGCAGATCATCAATAAATATATTAAAAAGTGTAGTGCTGAGCACTGTGCCTTGTGGTAAGCCACGGTGTACTTGTTTAGATATATTTCTTCCATATCTGATAGCAATAAATCATTGTGTTAGGAAATGATATAGCCATGAAAACATTGGACCTTGTATCCCTATTTTTTTACTTTCTTTGGCAGTTTTGTTCTGCATATAGAATCATATGCACTTTGGAAATCAATAAAAACTGATACATCATCTTCTTTTCTATTGAAGGAGTCTTTGATTTCTTGACTGAGAAGTAAGACTACTAGTTCATTTGTAGAGTGGAACTCTCTGAATCCAGCTTGACATGGGGAAATTAAATTTTGTGATTCTAGAAACCAATTTAACCTATTTGACACAATTCTTTCCATCACTTTTGCTATTATGCTATCAAGAGCTATTGGTATATAATTTTTTATTTCTGATGCTGTTTTATCTTTTTTCAAGAGTGTTAATCATGTACTTTAAATATTTATTTTACTATCATTAATTATTGTCCTGTTAAATGCCCACCTATATTACCACATTTAAATCAATAAGTGGTACTGGAATTCAGTTTGCAGGAATGGGTTACTATTTTAAAACTAATGATGTGATAGTTTGTAACATAATAATGGAAATATACCTTTATTTTAAGAGGTAAAATCAGAACTGAAAAATTCAATGCCCACACACAGTTTGTGTGTTTAAAAACACCAGCATTAAGTTTGTTGGCATAATAAATAATACCTTTATTTATTTTTTCATTACATAGTAATTTATAGCATTGTCAGCATATTATAAAAATACAAATACAAAATGAAAGCTTCTTAACTTCTTTCTTAAATGAAAATTCATAAATGAAAGCTTAAAGCACATTATGGTAATGCTACATCTCTTTGGTTACAAAATTTGTGGAAATTTCTTAAACTGTATGCATATTATTATTTTTTAATTTTGAAATTTATTTTTTTATACTTTACCTGACAAAATAAAAATATTATTCTAACCAGCAAGGCTGCCCATTAGGTCGGGGACAGTGTACTGATTCTTCAGGGGTTGTAGAAGATCTTATGTAGTAAATTATATGAACAATGAATTCATAGATTTAATATGACATAACAATCTATACAATTTTATCTTCTCTCGTGTCACTACTTTCTCATTTTTCATAAATTATGTTGAATTTTTTGACTAAAGGAGAACCAGCTTTTAGGGATCCAAACTTTATGTGGTAACCCCATATCAGGTGATGCTTGTTTACCTGGAAGTTAACTTCTAATTAATTAAAAGTGGTTAAAAATTAGTACATATTCCAAACAAGGGACTAATCATAATATCGGGAGAGCAAAAAGAGTTTGAACGGGCTGTGCAGCAGTTTGCCTGTCTGTTCCTCAGTAGTGGTTGCTGTCTGGCGCTATGAGAGAAAGGCATGGATGAAACCATACAACATTTTTAAAACTACTTTTAAAGGTTTTACTTTACCAACTTTATGAAAGGAGATGCTGAAACTAGCCACTGTCATCCATACATTTTTGGCACCTCATTAGGAAATTATCTATTACTTGCCGTAGTTCACATTGAGAAATGCTGGCAATTTCCTGACAGATATTTTCTTTTAATTCTTCCAGGGTGTGTGGGTTTGTCTTGTATGCCTTATATTTTAAGTTATCCCACAGATAGAAATTGCAGGAGTTTAGGTCATGGTACCACAAATCTCTTCTAATAATTCTGTCCTGAAACAAAGTTTCAGTTGCTCCCATCGAAAGATTGGCCATATGAGCTGTTGCAGAATTGTGTTGAAAAAAGGTAAAATCATGCTTCCTATCTATTAATTCGCTAAAAGAAGGGGGAAAATTGTATTCATATATGTAAGAGCATCAGCTGTTGACTTGGAAAGAATTGGCCCTATAACTCAGAACCTCATATTGTTCATAAAGTACCCCTTCATGAAAAAAAAATTGGTGTATGGTACACCATTAGTGGAGAAAGGTTTCCGAGACCTCCAATCAATAAGTGATTTCTATCTCTGGGATAACTTAAAACTTAAACTGTACAAGGAATTAAAACAAAATATCTGCCAAGAAATTGCTAGCATTTCTCAACATGAAGAATGGCAAGTGATGAATAGTTTCCTAAAGAGATGCCAAAAATGTATGGACAATAATGATGGCCAGCTTCAGCATCTCTTTCATAAAGTTGATAAGTAAAGCCTTTAAAACTAGTTTTTAAAATGTTGTATGGTTTCATCTGCAACTTTCTATGATAGCGGCAGATGGCAATGAGTGCCAAAGATGCAAACAGGCAAAACCCTCTGCAGCCCATTCAAGCTTTTTTTGCTCTCCCAGTATATCCATAGCAAACCATGTTAGGGACACAATGGTCCACTACTAATTAAACTGTTGCATTTCTTTTGTCGTGCAGAACAGGAAGGTGTAAAAAGTTATTGAATGTAAATGTACCTCCAGTTTGAAAACAATGTTTACAGCTATCATTTCCTATTCAAACTATTACCCAATGAGCCTCTTGGATACCCAGAAATTAGTAATGGGAATCTTCAAAAACACTCTAATATGAGCAATGAGTTTATTCTTTCAAAAAGGCTTTCATGCATGTTTGTTATTTTCGGTAACCTACCAGTACTCATTACACTTTTGCTTTTAGATATAGGCTTCCTGATACAGCAATATTCTCAAGCTGAATACATAAGAAGTAATCATACTTATGAAAAATAAATACATTTAAAATAGCTTTTCATTACACTGTTTGCAAACTCTTCTGTTTATAGATACATGGAAAAGCTCCATTCAGCAAAGAGAATGGGTATACGTAGAGGTATGTTCTCTGGCTTGGGATCGGGTATCATGTGGTTTATCATATATTGTACATACTCCATTGCCTTCTGGTATGGAGTTTCCTTGATCCTGGAGTCAAGAGCTGCTGGAAACAGTGAATACTCACCTGCTACACTCATAATTGTAAGTAAAGTTTAGATGGCAAATAAAATTCAGAAAACTGCTAAATAGTTGTATATTAAAATTACAGCAAGGTAGGCACTTCATTGGAGAAATTGTTGGTAAATTGAAAGCAAAGAACTTTGAGCATAACTTCTATTTTGGCTCCCTTTAGGATGGCATGACTTTTTCTAAAACATATTTATGATTTTTAATTGAAAAAAAGAGAAATAAATCAAAGTTTTTGTTAGATCAACAAGGAGTGTAAAATCAGACATGACTCATATCATTGGATTTATTCTCTAGTAGGTTTCTGTTTTTAGTTTGTAGATCCTTTTAAGTGAACAACATAGAGACTAAGAGCAGCAACATGTAATTAAAGCTGATGATACAGGCATTTTTCATGATAACCCCATATAGTAGGTTTAATTTTAAATGATGTTATTTTTATGTTTTATTGGATTCTATGGTTTTGTTTTCTATGTCACAGGTGCTTTTTGGTGTTTTATCTGGAGCAATGAATATGGGACTTGCTTCACCACATTTAGAAGCATTTAATATGGCTCGAGGATCAGCAGCATCCATTTTTGCAGTAATGGACAGAATATCAAACATTGACAGCTTGAGTGAATGTGGAGAAATACCAGATAAGCTCAAAGGAGAAATTCAGTTACGAGATGTCCATTTTGAATATCCTGCTAGACCAGATGTGAAGGTCAGTTCCTTTACTGATGGTGAAACATAAATACTAAACAGATCTTGTGTGTAAATTTTATTTCAATGTTTCAATGACTACTTTATCAAGAAGCAATTCCATTTGTAGGTTCTTCAAGGCATAAACCTGAGTGTAAAGAGTGGAGAAACTGTGGCACTAGTAGGTAGCTCAGGTTGTGGAAAGTCCACAATATTACAACTGATCCAGAGATTGTATGACCCAGCTAAAGGCAAGGTATGTAAACTAATTATCCTTACCTACTGGATTTGGAACCCAGTATTGTTTACTAGAAGAATTTATCATGTGTTTACAAAATATAAGGTATATTTCTTATGATAGTTTCATTAATTTACCAATTAAATAACAGAGAGCTTCTATCTGTACTAATTTTGATTATATGAGACTGTATTAAGTTGAAATTTTAATTACTATATTTTAAAATAAGATTTAGATTTATTTCCCTAATAAAATGATTCAAAATGTACTAATTCTTAACCGAGAGAAACAAATGTTTATATTAACTCTGTTTTTGGAGATACACACAAATGGTTGAATAGAATTTATTGAAAGTTAAATTTCAGCAGTATTAAACTACTAAAAATAAATGCAGATTTTTCATCCATTCACCAGCGAAAAAACATAAAATTAAATAATTTTATAACAACATATAGGAATTCAAATAATGTATTTGCAGTGCTGTTTACTTGATTTTATACAGTACAACTTTAATGTTTTGTGGGGAGATGGCTAAAATATTGTACAAATGAGAAACATAAAAGTGATCATTTTTATGGAACTGAAACTGTTTTGCTAGGCTATTGCTCAAACTAATTATGCATTATTTAACATAAGAAATCAATAAATGAAACAAATACTGTGTACTGATATATATACATATATATGAGTGACCGCCTCCATAGTACAGCTGGTAGAGCAGAGGACCCGGGTTCGATTCCCGGTACCAGCTTGGGGATTTTATCCCCTCTGGGAGGTCTAGCATGGAGTGTACTCAGCCTCATTAGGTCCCAGGGGGACCAATTGAGGAGCTACTTGATGGAGAAGTAGTGCTCCCAGGTCAAGAAGGCCATATAACTGGCTGGGAGGGCTCGGGGCACTGACCACATCCCACCCTCCAGTACTGCACCAGGGATTTAGTTCAGTTTTTCTTGCAAAATAGGGTACCAGCAGATACAGAAATCTATAGTTAATCTACCATTTTACGCAGCTAAAAGATTAGTCAACTCTGAATTCAAAAAAATTATTGCAAAATATTACTATAAAAATCAAAGAAGATGGGAACAGTAACTCCTGAGTATCCTTGAAAAACGGCAGTTGCAATCTTCAGGTTGATTATGGGACATGATTGGCAAAACATTTGAACACAATTGGGACATATTCTTCACCATGCTATCCTCTATGTAATCTGCAAGAGGAAATGGACCAAGAATCACCTTCAAATATGCCCGGCCACTTCTAGAACCCCATCCATCAGTGAAAAACATTGGAGAGCAGGAGGATTAACCTTCCGGCAGGCACACCTAATTTTGTCACATGAGCAGGCACACTTTGTAAAATTTACAACATGGACATTTTTAAATGATAGCAAGCGTATGATAAACAAACTGGTTAATATTTTGAACAAAACAGTTCAAAACAACTATTATCACATCCTATAACAAAAACTTAGCTCTTTTAGTTCTCTATGATACCATTTTATCCAGCTATTCTGAAACACATTCACTTTCATAACACCTTTCACAAAGAATTAGTTTTTTAGTGTGGCTTTTACAAGCAAAGTTTCCGCATGTCTCACATTTAATGGAAGTTGAGGAATTTTTTGACATCCACAAAGGATACATGCCCCATGTTTCTTTGCCGGAGGTTCAAGGATCTTATCTTCAGAAGACGATGCTTCTCCACGGAACTGCATAAGAAATATGGTGAGATTGGCTGGCAGCAATTTGAGTTGGATTCTAGATGTGAGTTGTTCTTTCATAAGACCTTCTGCTAGCTTCTTGAGGTAAATATGTCTTCATGAAGTTGCCTCTGGCTTTGTAAAGGAAAACAATACCTGCGATTTTATACCAGCAATGTTCAAAAGGGTGAAGAATATAGCCAATGGCCATCGTCTAGTAATCCTTGAAATGGAGTAAGAGGCACACATTTTATCTAGAACGTCAACTCCACTTTTTGTCATATTGTAGTCCGTGATTATTTCTGGTTTGTAAGTTTCTTCAAGTGCTTCTGTATCATGTATAGTAGACAGAAGTACGACAGCACGGTTTTTACAAGGAACATATGAAACTAAGGTCTTGTCCATCTGAAATCCAAACAATGCTTTTCCAATTTCTCTTGTTTTGTTTGGGAGAAATTCTGGAGGAATTTGATGTGTGTTCTTCCTCATTGTTCCAATACATGTAATATTCTTTTGCAGTAAATATTCAGCAAGTGGATAGCTTGTGTACCAATTGTCAGTAGTTAGATTCCTGTTGGAGTTTTCTATTGGCACCACAGGTCTCTTCACAATATCCTTAGGAGCATTAGATACGCAGTAATGCCCTTCTGGTTGCATGCCGCAATAAACCTCCAGATTACTGCAATAAAATGTTTTTGCATCGCATAATGCAAACATTTTTATTCCATATTTAGCTGGTTTGCTGGGAATGTACTGTATCCATCCACACCGACCTCTAAAGGGATAAAGGGATGAAGCATTTCATCTACTGTGGTGAATTCACCTAGGGTATAAGAATTTTGACAATTAGCAATAAAAGCTTCTAACATTGTACGAATTGCAGCCAACTTATCAGTTTTTCTCCTATCATTCCTCGTTTCCATGTCATCAAACTGCATACAACTTAGAAGAACCATAAACCTTTTGTGACTTATTGCAGCTCTAAGCAGTTGCATTCCTGTTCCATCTGCCGCTCAAAGTTCCTTTACATTAGCATGATAACCCTTTCTTGTACCAATCAAGAAAAGAATCCCCAGCACTGCCATTATTTTGTGTCTTGATGTCACTTTATTATTCCTTTCGCACGAGAATTTATGAGTGCCTCTCTGTCTAGTTATATACATATTTGTATAGTTTACGATTTCATCAGTCAACGTCAATTATTTTTATTTTCAGAAAAGCACGGACTTCATCGGTTATGTCCATCGCATTTCTCTTGGGGCCTGGCAGAATTTTCACAATGTTTTTTCTTTTGGTTTTTGAAAGTTTAGCACACTCACTTTTACACCAACGCGTAACTTGGTCTTTTCCAATAAAGAATTCCAGCTCTTCCATGGGCTCTACAAAATCATCACCTTCCACAGCTTCCAGTTCAGATTCACTGTCATGGTCCTCGAATTCAATGTTTTTGTGACTCAAATCCACATCACTTTCCTCCAGTTTTGAAAAGTCTGAATATACTTCATCATTGCTCTCTACGAGTAACTTGCGAATTTCCTCTTGTGATAAACCTTTCGAACTAAAATAAAATAACAAAAGAAACGTGCCAATATAACAAATTCAACATTTTTTATGCAGCTATTGAAAATAAAAAAAACTGAATAAGTACATTTCACTTTTTACTATACTCACCTCTGCATATTGACTGCTAGAAACAAAGCTTGTAACTGTTACAAGAGCAGGCACACGTTGTACTCATTACAACATTCAACACCTCATTGCTTACAATGCAGAAAACAAACTGACAAAGCTGAACAAGGAAACTAAAACCACAGTAACATTGTCGAGTAAACAACAATAGAGGAATACATTGTAGCAGCGGCACATTAGCTCAAGATTAAGGCATTGATAAAGCATAAAAACAGCTGCTGTTGTACTTTTTACAACAGCGCGCCCGCAGGTGGGTTAATGACTTCATTGTTAGAAATCCAGCACTAGCCAACAGCAACACAACAACATATGCATATCAGTACTGTTATATCTCAACTAAAGAAAATCCTGGTTTGTTACGTTGGTTTAAAAAAAAAATTCAGTTTTTCTTTACTTCTTCCAAAACAATTATACACTAATTATTATTTATTTATGCCAACAAACTTACTGTTGGTGTTTTTAAACACACAAGCCGTGTGTGGTCTGTGGTTCAAATCCCAGTTGTGGCATTGAATTTTTAAGTTCCGGTTCTACCTCTTAATTATACACTAGTTGATTATGTGCATAATTACAGAAATGGTGTCCTCATTTAATAGGCACTATGCTTTGTTAATTATTGTGTAACTCCTAAAGGGAAAACAGCGTATTGGCAGCTCCCAAGAACTCAGCATGGCTGACATTACACCAAAAAGCAGTACTGCCAACCTACATAATAAAATCATTATTTCTAACTTCAAATATCACAGGGTTAAAGTTTCAAATGATAATAATGCTTGAACATTGTTACCACACAACACATGATGAACCTACTCACCTTCAGAAAATCTTGTTCTGCAATAACACTTTTGTATAAAATCACTCCTGAATGCATATTTAATATGCTACTGTGTTGTGAACACAAAAATAACAACAGTAACTATAACTGCATACAATGCTCTAAAACAATTCAAGACAAAACCATGCACACATGAGCAGTAAAATGGCATCCACAAATTAATACGGCATCTAAACAAAGCCTTGTTTTAAAATCTATTGGTTACCTTCCCTGCAATGGGTTAAAAAATAAGGGCTTCAGTGGCATCATCTTCTTCTTCTTCTTCCGAGTTTGTTTTGTGTATTGATGCACTGTAGAGCCAAGGCATGTGACTGTGCTGTTACATTAAAACAAGTCCAATCTAAAAGAGTCTCCATGGCAATGAATGTCGTCCTCTGTCATCTAGGGGCAACATGCTAGCCTCTGACTCCCCAGGTCGTGTGTTGAAACCTGGCAGAGGGTGATGACTTTATGAGTGTAAGGACCCTTAGCAATGGTTCCTTCGGAAGTGAAGTAAAGGCAGTGATCCCACGTCATAGATTTACAACATGTAAAAGAACCTCAAGCTTGATAAGAGAAGCCTATGAGCAAAATTAATCAGTCTTTCTGCCCAATGTGGAATGAGATGCTAGAATCACAGTCTATGTAGGTACCTATATTTCAATTTCTAATGGTGATTGTGAAGGAGCTCTTTCAGTGTACAATATTTTGTCAGATAAAAGAACCAATATTATGGCAGGGAACTTAGAAACCATGCTTACTTGTTATTTCAATGAACATGCTACATATAACATTTGAAATGTAAATTATAACAGTAATATTTGATATTTTATTTCAGTGCTTTTATCCCAATTTAAGTCTTCTTTTTATACCGACATTCACAATTTTTATTCACCATAAAATTGTGTCACTAGGGATCAGCATTCATTCTGGTCTGTGGCAACATAGCAGATGCAATAACATTATGTCCGTAGTTTTACCATAGTTATATTTTACGAACAGTTGCCAGTACTAATGCAATGGAATATCACCATATATAAATAACCAGACTGTGCCATAATAGGGGAAAATGTCACAGTGGGTTTTTGGAGTATTCCAATAAGCTGTCTCCTCTATAGACCTTAAATTTGTCATGCACCCTGGGAGTACTTGCATTATTTAGGCTCATGACATCACCATTATTATAAGTATCAATAGACACAACCTGGGGGAAAATGACTTTGCCTAACCATATTGTTAACATGTGCACAGCAATAATACAGAAGCTATGCACAGTATATTAAAATAACATGCCTTAACATAACATATAAATGAGTAAGTAAACGAATATATTTTGTACATAGTGACGAGAAATGTGATATATTAATGAAAAAATGTATAATTGAGCTAAATATTAATGGACAAAGTTTGGTGTCTAAAATGTTTAGTATTCATCTAAGAAAAACATAAGTGTGGTTCAACAGTATATAAATTCCCATTTTATTTTCACATAATTCAAATATATCTATCAGTATTCTGAAATTATAGGCACTGTTTAAGAGATTTTGTACACATGAACTTTTCATTTCCTTCTGTTTTAGGTGTTATTAGATGGTAAAGATGTGAAAGAACTAAATGTGGGTTGGCTTCGTAGTCATATAGGTGTGGTAGGACAAGAACCTGTCCTTTTTGGAACTACTATAAGAGAAAATATTCGATATGGCAAAGAAGATGCAACACAAGAGGAAATAGAAAAGGCTGCACGCGAAGCAAATGCACATGATTTCATTTCAAAACTACCTCAGGTACTTACTTCATGTATGGTTCTCTAGCATTTGTTTATATTTGAAAATATTGCTTTATGCATACAAATACAGCAATTTTGAATCGCAGTGAATTATTTTTATTCTAATTTGCATCATTAGCAGAGAATTTTATTTTATAAAGTTACCAATAAGTTTAAGTTATATACAGGAACTGGTACTTTTTAGTTTTGGCAGGAATTAGGAACACTATTATTAAAATTTCTATTAATTTGTTTAAAAATGTTCATTGTTTTGCATTAGTTTGAAATTAATGTTTTAAAATTCATCCACATAAATATTATTAGAGTTTGCAATATCATGACATAAAGCAGTACAAGTTTACTAATCTAAGTAAATTCCCCTCACTCAAAGATGTTCGGTGAGATTAAAAGGGTAATGTACCAAACTTTTACTGAATATTTAGAGTTGGTTACCCCTACATTGGTAATGCTATAATTCCCATAATCTAATTTCTTCTTCTTCAACTTCCCTGTTCTACCACTATTGCAGTATCAGGGGATTACCTCAGATCCTTTTCTGAGGCTCACATTTCCTTTTGAATCTGACTTTCCTTAAGGTGGGGGATTAGCCCAATGCTTAAGGTTCCTGTTTAATCCCCAGGATACTCGGGTAGATCCTCAGCTCTTGAGGTAGGGATTGGGTATTTCCTCCCAACCCTGAAAGCTTTGGTTTTCCTACCATTACTTGGGAGGCTGTTTGCAGTGGTTTCCCACTGGATGATGGAGTCGCCACTTTATGCCACCATAATCTAATATCAATATGTACAAAATCTAAGCATTGCTGCCTCTATTGGAAAGAGTATATGAAAGTGAAAGATTTGCAAAGAGTGTTAACATAAAGTAGTTATCTGTAGTAGCAATAAAAATACAAGGTATTTTCAAAGGTATTATCGATATATATAAATGGCTATGTGCAGAGAGATCCAAATACATGGAAACTGCTGCACGATGTTTTTCCACTGCACACATGGAAACGTGATAACATGCAGTTGCTGTATACAAGGTCACATGGATGACATGTTTTTCTCTGCTCTGAAAGTGCAGTATAGAGCTGACAGTGATATCTTGTGGTTGAATTATTAACAGTGTGCTTTTGTCCTGCACTTAGTCACAAAGTGTACCATGTGTTTTCTACTACACAGCGTGTATTTTATTTGTATGTGTTAACTCAGTCAGCTTGCAAAGTGAAGGTTCAATTTGTAGAAAGATTTCCAGGTGTAAAAGTTTCAGACCATACAACAATCCATAGACTTTACAATAAATTTCAGGCCAAAGGAAATGTTGAGGCTCAGAAATCTAAAAGATGGTGTATGGTTCTTACCGAAGAAACATTAGACATCAGTCATCAGAGGATTGCCCCCAAAAATTGCTTAGGCGTCTTTCACAACAGGCAGGCATTTTTATGGCTCTTTGCAAAGAGTTAATAAATTGTTGAAGTTAAAACCATATAGAATAAATGTGGCACATGCTCTTCAACCAAGTGATCCTGTAGTTAGATGCACATTTTGTGAGTTGGCTCTCAATAGTGTATACAACATGGGTGTTGTGAGGAAGGGACAAGGGGGGCCGCTGTCCTCCCTTGGAAATTAATAAATGTCATGTGCAATCAGTTACTAGTAGACTATTGCTTTAATGTTGATGTAAAGAACTGTTTTCATTTAGCACAAATTAATATACTTATTCACAACAAATACTATAACTCATATCTTTTACAGTTTTTGGCAATTAAGTAATATTGCTTAGTTGCAAACTTTCAACATGCAACTCCCCCCTCCCCCTGAAAAGAAATCTGGCGATGTTCATAATATGCAATGGTGAAATTGACCCACATTTGATATTTTTCACGGATGAGGTTTGGTTCCACCTTCATGGATATGCGTGTACACAAAATAATCATTATTGGAGCTCTGAGAAATGTAATATTGTTCATGAAATACCCTTTCATGACGAAAAAATTGGTGTATGGTGCACCATTAATAGAGGAAAAGTTATAGGTCCAATTTTTTTCAAGTCAAAGTTGATGTCCATACACACATGAATACAATTTTGGCCCCCTTTTTTTAGAGAATTAATGGACAGGGAGCATGACTCTGCCTTTTATCAACAAGACTATGCAACAGCTCATACAGCCAATCTTTCAATGAGAACAATTGAAAGTGTGTTTCAGGAAAGAATTCTTAGTAGAAATTTGTGGCCCCCTTGGTCCTCTGACCTAACGCCCTGCGATTTCTATTTCTGGGGTAACTTAAAGCATAAAGTGTATAAGACAAACCCACACATCCTGGAAGAATTAAAACCAAATATCCATCAGGAAATGGTCAGTATTTCTCAACGTGAACTACGGTGAGTGATGGGTAATTTCCTAAAGAGGTGTCAAAAATGTTTGGACAATGACAGTAGCCAGTTTCAGCATCTGTTTTAATTATATTGGTAAGTAAAGCCTTTAAAAGTAGTTTTAAAAATTTATGGTTTTATCCGGGCTGTTCTATGACAGCACCAGTCGATGACAAGTGCAGAGGACCCATACAGACAAAACACAGTGCAGTCAGTTCACAGTCTTTTGGATCACTCGTATATGTATGTATGTATGTATGTATGTATGTATGTATGTATGTATGTATGTATGTATGTATGTATGTATGTATGTATGTATGGAAGTAACAGCTAATCTCAAAAACCATTTGACTGATCACCTCGAAATTTGGCATGTATGTATATTTTTTCATGAAGAAGGTTTGTGTGCTATCCATTTTACTATGTTATGTATTACATTCACATGATTTCCTCTGCACACTTTTCTTCTCTACTTGCCCTTCAACACACAATTTGTCTATATACATAAATGGATGTGTATATATGTATGCAATGACTAATCTCCAAAACCATTCAGGCCCTAATGACCTAGTTGATGGGCCATCAAACATTTCACACTCACTCACTCCAAAACCGTTTGGCCAGTCAGCTATAAATTCGGCATATATGTGTATTTATTCATGGAAAAGGTTTGTGTGCTATCCATTTTACTATGCAGTGTATTACATTCACACAGCTTTCTCTACACATTTTTCTTTTATGTGACATACACATAACCTCTACTTGCCCTTCAGCACACAGCTGATACAATTTTCTATTTGTTTGAAATATAAATGCAATGTATTACATTCATATGGATTTTTCTAACTGCTTTTCTTTTACATAACACATTCACATATCCTTTTCTACTCCCTTTTCTACAAACAATTTGCAATTTGCTATATGTTTGAAATAGAAATGCAATGTATTACATTCACACCGTTTTCTTACTCATTTTTCTTTTATTAAATGCAATCATGCTTTCTTCTCTACTCCCTCTTCTACAAAAAATTCAATTACAGTAATATGGCTTTCTCTACTTACTTTTCTTCCTGTAGTATTGTTCAACAGTGTGTTTGCATAATGCCTTCCCCAAACTTTTATTTATTTATTTTCTTCATTTTTTGTTCTTTACGGTATCTTAAGAGTTTAACTCTTTGTTTAAGCATATTAAATAATAGTTTTTTAAATAGGAATAAATTTAACTATAGGCAACAATGGGTGTTTCAGCTAGTAATAATTAAAATGCAAGTGATGAATCTGCTATTGAAGTATAACAATGTTATAAATACTGCTATAACTGTAACATAAAATTTTCAAAGTTTAAACATAGGTACAGCAGAATGTGTTAGTTAAAAATAGATATAATTACCATTGTCATTATTATTACCCCTCCCATTAGGTAAAATCTTTCAAAACAGCAGGAAATGTTACTTTTTATTTATTAAAGGTGTAGGAAAGCTTGACATGTTGTCATTGTTGCTGAGTTAACATATTTCTAAAATACATAATTTATGAGCAACATGGTTTCATTACATTAGTAAGTCGAGAAAAGAAAGAAAGAAAAATCTCAAAACTTTAGTCAGTGTGCATATGTTGTTCTGCATGTCATGGCTTTATCCATCTGGGTGATTCAGATGGTTAGGTGCTGGCCAACACATCCCAAGGTCATGGGTTCAAACCCAAGTAAGTTAGTAAGTAAAAATGTTAATTTGGGCATGTTTACAACCTGCTTGGGATGTTTAGGGAGATCCCTCTTCAACCTAGTGTGTTTTTTTAATTTGTTGTTTGAGGGATCCTTTCGGCATATGTGTGTATTTTTTATTTTTGTTTCATGTTTTTGTTGATGCCGTGTAGTGTTGTGTGTTGTGATTTTGTGTTATTGTTTTAGTGTGTCAGTTCCCCATGTTTCACTCCATCGCTCCATTGACAGACCTCCACCCACGAAGATCAGTGATTTAGTTACTGAATAATGCTTTTTTATTTATTTGCTGCTGCACTTCACCTGGTTATTTGTTATATGGTTTGCATGTTTTTGTGTGTTTGGTGTATGTGTGTGTGTTTATGTCTATTGTATGTTTAAATGTTTTGAAAGTGTTGTAAGTGTTCTTGAAGTTTTTCCTGTTCCTGTTGTTGGTATTTGTCGTATATATGTATCAGTGTAATGAGGGGAGAATTTTTATCTTTTTGTGTTTCTTGTATTGTCTTCATTTATTCTGCTGTGTTTATGAGTGTTCTTCTGTAGCTTCTTGTGTATGCATTATGTATGTATGTAATCATTTGTTTCACTATGTGTGTGTCTATGGGAGTTGTGTTTGTGTATTGATACAATGTGCTAGATTTGAATGAAAGGGAAAGTTTGTGTGCAGTCCTAAGGCACCTCCTCTCAAAAGATCTTATCTTGTTTAACATGTCTGAGGTAATTAAGGGCATTGTGGCTATGGCTGCATATGTCAGTTGTGGTCATATCAATGTAGTGTACAGTTTGTGTAATATTTGTGGTGTGAGTCCTCGTTTGTTTAATTTGGCCAGATAATTTAGTGTTGAATGAATGGGTAATGCTTTGTTTAGTAATTTTGTGTAGTGTGTTTTGATTTTGAGTTTGTTGTGTATGTGTATTCCTGAGTATTTAACTGTTTTGTGGCATGTGATTGTTTGTTTATTGTATGAGTATTTCATTGTTTTTCTTATCACAATGGCTTGTGTTTTCTGAATGTTAATGGTTATGCGCCATTTGTGTGTCCACTGTAGAAATGTGTTAAGCTGTTTTTCTAGTTTTCCTTTTGCTGCTATTAGTGTGGTGTGTGTGCTCCAATATGCAGTATCATCCGCATGTTGGGCTAGGTGTGTTTTTGTGTATAGGTTGTGGTGTGTCTGGTGTGTATAGGATGTATAGGAGGCCCTTGTGGTGTTCCTGCTTGCATGTGTATGCTATTAGACAGCCCAGATCAATGGTTTTTAAGTAGCAGCCCCATGTCAGTGGATTTACTGCTATGTAAAGGAACTCCTGTGGGATAACATTCTGGCACACCAGTGGCACTGATATGATCCTGGTAAATGACAGCATTGTTAACAAACAAAATATGTATTTTATATCATGGTTTAAAATTTAAAATTTTACAGTAAGTAAAACTGTCACTGAAGTACAATATTGAATTGCTATATGGATATATTGCATCAGATAGTAGAAATATATACATTTCTACAGAAATATATATTATGTTGTGTTAACGAACTGTCCAATAAGAACATTACCAAAAATAAATAAATAACTAAATAAAAAGGTCAATTCAGTTCAATTGACACATTTAATATATGCATATATTTAACCACAATGAAATAAATTGAATTGAACTGTCTCTCTTGTAATGCATTGATTTTTTTTTAAATATCCTCCAACGTAATGTCATATCGGACGATGAGTGACTGAAATGGGTGAAATGATGCTCAAATGAGCCAGAGGTCCATAGAGCTTTAAGTTACCCGACATTCGTCTTCTCAGGATAAGGGAAAATCTCGGAAAAAACCTTATTCCGGATAACTTACCCTAAGCGAGATTCAAACTCGTGACCTCTTGAACGTGGGCCAGACATATTAGTAATGCATTGAGACCTCTAGGTAGCAAAGAAACTTTGGTCCATATATGTGATACCAAAATTATATATTCAGACAATTTAATCATTTAGAGTATAATTAAAGAAAAAATAAATAAATAAAAACAACAATAACTATAATAATAACAATAACAACAATAACAATAGTAATAACATTAATAACTATAACAATAACAATGATAGCGATAACAACGATAATGATAACAACAATAACAACGTAACGACAATAACAATAATAACAACAATGATAGTAACAACAACAACAATAATAATAATTATAATAATAATAAATAAAGAATGAATTGTGTGCACTCACATGACTTTCTCTATTCTTGTACAAAGTATTCTTACAAACACATTCTACATTCTACTTCATCTTAATCAACATAAACATTTGAAAAAATTGTCTTATTGTTAATTTTCTTATAGGTGTAAGGGGAATACAGTTGGTTTTAAGTGATGGTCAAATGTTTTAAGAGTGGTTGCTATATAATAACTTTGAAATTCCGTTCTCTATACATGGCCTAGAGATAAAAAAAATGAATAATGATCTCCCATTGGTGAACGTGTATAAGTATTGCAAAATTCTGACAAATAACAATGAATGTCTCCAAAATAACCAATTTTTGAGTTATGCTGTTTACAGACACACACACATGTGTGTACATGCATATGCACCTTTTTCTAAAACAGCTTTTGTTTTATTCAAGGGACCTCAAAGGATACATTTATGGTGAAATCTTAGCATCAAAATTTTGGGTAGAATACAATACTTCCCCTACTTACTATATGTGGTAGAGAAAATAAAAAGGGGTAGTCTCATGAACTTAAAAGAGGTGAGAATGGGGGAAGTGTAACAGCTCTGTAGGTTCTCTAGTATAACAATACACTTCTGGCTGGTCAGTCAATGTGGACACATTGCAGTTCTTTGGAGCTTCTAAGTTTGTGAAATACATTGAAATCAACGAACACATAGTTTTATTACAGTGAAGCATATTTTTAGGTGTTTAAATATGAAAACGGTTTTATTTGACTGGTGAATTGTTTTATAACCTGTATACATTAATCAGCAACATCTGAATGAAAGTAGTAAAACTATTGCAAACATTTATTAAAAAATGTTATCATTATTAGTGACAACCTTTCTGAACAAAACACATGCACAACCTGGAGAAGAACCTCAGTGCTCGACTGATGGTAGAAGACTGGACCAAAGGAATTTGAGACATTGTCAACTGGCATCAGGCATTGTTGCTTCTAACTGTCTTATCAATGTGTAACCTACAAAATGATAATTTGGCTTCAAATTTGTTTCCTCAACAACTGGCAAATTCAGCTTCATATGTACATTAACCCATGAGTTTGGTCACTAAATGCATGACCTATCAGGCAATTTCCACAACAAACTTTTCCTCTAGAAGCATATTATTTTCATCCTTACAGTATACTAAAAATGCATGGGAAAGAGAGACATCAGGATTACCTTAATGAAATAGTACCGTTCTGTAATTATTTGGGATATACTAATACATTTGGTTTTAAAGCAATTAAAATTTTGTCATAGGGCTATGATACAATGGTTGGAGAGCGTGGGGCACAATTATCAGGAGGGCAGAAACAGAGAGTAGCAATAGCTCGTGCTCTGGTAAGAAATCCAAATATACTTTTGCTGGATGAGGCTACTTCAGCACTAGATCTGCACAGTGAAGCCAAAGTGCAAGCTGCACTTGATAAGGCAGCTAAGGGACGTACTACGCTTGTTGTTACTCACCGCCTCTCTACTGTCAAAACTGCCGACAGGATCATTTTCATTTCTGGAGGAAAGGTGAGTCTGATTTGTATCTTCTCTAGTAATAATAACAGTAACAATAGTAACATTAATAACAATAATAACAATAACATTGTTATCATCATCATTATATAGTTAAAAGTTTCACCCAAAAGATGGACTAAACTTTACCATTGTACTAGTATGAGTAGAAGTAGTATAGTAGTATGCAGGGGTGATTCTTCTCTATGAAATGGTGCAAAATTGGATACATGAGTGCCACAAGAGCGTTAGTGGAAAAATGCCATGTTGAGAAAAATGGTCTCAAGGTTTTGAAAGTGTAGGAATCACTTAAAAAAACACCAATTCACTCAGAGAGAGGTTTGTTATCAAGAATATATGTGCAAATTTCTAATACTCTGACATAACATCACATCAAATAATGATTCAAAGACAAATATTGACATTTATAGAAACACAACACTTTTATTACATAGAATATATACTGTGCAGTCTTTTTTTGTAATTGTTTCAGTTTGAATACCCTTTGAATTACTGAACAATCTTTAGGTCTCAGATTCTGACATGTTATTTGGGACACCATTATTCACACATTCCGTGTTTAGCACACCTACAAGCCATTCAGCATTCAGCTTGGAACACTACACACCTAAAGGAATGCCATCACCAGTGCATCATATTCCAACATGTTGAAAAATCATTTTTGGCCTGCAATCGAATGCAAGTGTATTCCACACACTGTGGAATCAATGTGTTCCACACACTTAGATGCTCCAAAGAATGGCTGAATGGCTTGTAAAGCTTCAAAAATGTATATAGCAACAATACATCTGCCTTTTTAGCAAGATTTACTCCTGGATAATGGTATACGTTGATTAATGGTTCCTTCTTTGTACTTTAGATTTCACAGGTGTAGTTTGTTTGTTTTTTTTATATATGTTCTGACAAGATCACATTCTGAAATACTTTAAGACTGCTATCCCAAAATGTAACAAACACTTGTTTCTTTTCATCTATATGTAAACTCTGATAGCATCTAGAATACATAGGACTATGATATAGATACAAACAATCCTGTACAATAACAAATATTGTTCACTAGAAGATATTTGCAAATAAAAGTAAAGAAATGAAATAGGTACACACCTCCTCTTGCAAAACAATTCAACTGGCTTGAATTGCTTGGCTGGTATTTCCTTTCCTGTGAAAAAAAGATTTATACATTTTACCTGAATTTCGAAGTTTCTCAGCAATATTTCATTTCCATAATTCAGAATTTCTCTGTCTCTTTACCCCTGCATGCTTACCTTCTTTGACATCAATGATAATCTCTTCTTCTGAAGTAATATATTCATCACTGGCACCCATCTTACTATCTGGTTATCATATGGTCAGTGAATGACACGCACATAGGTGCAATAAAAGTCTTGCATATGATCTTCTTTCCAAGGAGCTCCTGCTGCCTAGAGATGTCATATCAAATTAATTTTTGTACAGATGATAATTGCATGTTTGAAGAATATAACACATGCATTTATGCAGTAACAGTGTTAGCTGTTTAACACTCTTGTTGCATCCAGGTGCTCAATTGAAATGCAGAACCATCTTAAAAATATTTTTAATGAGCAGAATGAGTAACTCTTGTACGAGTGTATAAAGGGAGGTACCCAGAAAAGGTTGAAGTTGAAGATTCAAAACTTTTAATTTGTAGTAGAAAATACAAAAGAGTATCAACCAATACGTGAACAAACTTGATACTCGTACACGTTTTACCTTAATATGCTGAAAGGACTATCATGAGTAAAAGAAGATGCTCTAACCTCTGAACATAAAAAAACATTGTTACACATGTTATATCTATGTATATACTCAGAATTTGTTTACTTTTTGATGAATATTGCAGGTAATGGAGCAAGGTTCACATACTGAGTTGATGCAACTTCAAGGGCACTATCATGCACTTGTAATGGCAGATCCCACTCTAACGCAAGGTAATACATAACAGTAGCTTTGTAATCTACTGCAGATATTTGTTTTTTCAAAATAATTTATAGTATTATGAATAAAAACATTACAGTGAACAAACTTGTGAGGCTAACTTCATTGGGGAGGTTGAGAAAACAAATGAAACCATTGTGCAAACAAAGCGTAAGTGGAATAGTCATCCATAGAAAACTAGGGATATCTGGAGGAACTTAAGAGGAACTGGTGTATGTCTTCCAGAGTATAAGGAGTGCACGGATTCCTCTGGAATAAAAATCTTGTGGTCATGTGAACAACCACTTATGCACAGCATGGTGCACCTCTTTTGAGTGGTCCAAACATGTGGTAATCACTCGGGGTGAGGTCTGGTGTAAGCAGATGTGAAAGAGTATCAAAGTGAAAGTTAGTGATGGTTGCAGATGCACAGGCAGCATGACACTTGTAGTCAGACGTCCACATCACTTGCATTCGATTGCAGGCCAAAAATGATTTTTCAACATGTTGGAATATGATGCACTGGTGATGGCATTCCTTTAGGTGTGTAGTGTTCCAAGATAATGCTTAATTCTTCTGAAAAGAGAATCATTATAATCTTCCTTGCAGATGGCTGCATGTGGAACTTATTAAATTTCAGTGAAGAGCAGTGTGATTCCTTGCTTGCTCTCTTTGCTTTGGGTTGATGGATGTACGCAGGTTTTGTCTCCTATAACAATTCCTACTAAAGTTCCTCGTATGTTGCTTTTTCAGTGTTGGAGTGAGTTGCCATGGTACCCACACTTCATGAAACTTAAGTATGGCATGAATAACATGATTTGCTGAGTCATCATAAATGTTCAGATTTTTGGCTATTTCATTTGTATGTTGAAAACAAGACCATCATTTTAAACTGTATTGCGCCAGTGCTTAGCTTGTCTGCAGAATACTGCCATCTTTTGGACATTCTTTAAAGAATTGGAAACATGTGGCCAACTTTCAGAACAATGGCATGAAGATTTGAATTTTTATTACATTTTAAGATTTTCATTTGATTCCCACATATAGGAATATGATTTTAATTTTTAGCTATAATGGAATGGTTTGCCAAAATCAAATTACTTGGCACCCCTTCATTATGTTATAAATTAAAACAAAGATCTTAGAGACCATAAGCTTCACTTATCTCAGTATTTAAGCTCTTAATACTAAGAATGTTGCTTACAAGCAACATATAAATTTGACAAGTTTTGAGATACTTTATTAGTTCTTTCTTTTTAACTTGTTGTTATGCTAACCTAAATAAAAAATGCAAGTATCTGCAGCTGTCTTACATTGTAAAAATATTAAATGTTTTTAAATAAAACTGTACAGTGTTTTTTGTTGTTGAGAAAAACAAGTAAAATCCAGCAACTGCAGTCAAATGTAACCCTGTCAGTTTCCAAGTGTGTCATTACTTGGGCCCTCCCCTTCCTTTACCATGGAACATTTAACTGCAGTTGCTGGGACTCGATCTCACAACGTTCAGCTTTGAATGGCTGGTCAATTCATTGCATATCCTTAACCATCACGGCTATTCGAATTGCTTCAGCTAAGGTGCCTCTGAAAGGAATACAAAAACTGGTTTAGGAATTAGAGGAAGAATGGTATATGTAGCAAAATGACCTTCCAATTAAAGGTTAGAAGCAGACTTCTTAGCTTCACAGTATATTTACTGTATCATCAGTGCCAACCTTGTTTATACTAGTCAGCATCATAACAAATGCTAAATGATTTAATATTTCTGTGTGTTACCAACCAATGAAAACAAACAAACTTGTTAACAGAATTAATATTCAAAATTCATTACACGATCCTTATTTTTTAAAATAAATCTTTTCCCAAACCATTAAATCTATGGTATAATTTAATTGTTTTAATAGTTTAACATCTGGATTTATTTCATGGTTAAATGACTAAAAATAATGTGTTGAATTTCTCTAAAAATGATATAATTCCAAATTATAAAAAAATCTGGCATTTGTCAATTTATGTTTAGATTGTGATAGGGTTTATACTGTTAAAACCAAATGTTATTTGGAAACCAGATAAAACATTTTAGAAACAGGGGTGGCTCCAGGGGTAGTGCCTCCATGCCATGGTACTACCTTAGTAAAATGAAGATATACTTATTTTAAATTATTTGTATACTCTGAGAATAACAGAATATGAGCGTCAATCTTATTACTCTTAAACGTGCAATGAAATGGCTTATCTGACAATGGAAAGCCACAGAAGTGAAGGTAGTGCAGCAAGTTATAAGTTTGCAACCTTATTATGTTACTGTTCTATGAATCCATGTCACTTCATATCTGGTTTAGATTTACAGTGTCCTGGCTGTCAAATTTGAGTGCTAGTAGGGTTTGGAGGCGAAAGGGAATATCATATTTGTGCCAGTTAGTACCTGTCACAGTTACCATTGGCAATACATTCAAATTATTTGTAGTTGTAGTTGCTGTTGTCGTGCATTATAAAACGAACTATCTTGAGAAAATATTCTGGCGCTACCAGTGAATTCATGCTTCAGCTGCAACTATTTAGAAATATCAAATATAAACAGATAGAATCAAATATAGCACATCACCTTTGGCATTTAATCATGAAATAAATCCATGAAATTATTAAAACAATTAAATCAGCCCATAGATTTAATAGTTTGGTAAAAGATATTAATTTTGAAAAATAAGACTCATGTAACAAATTTTAAAATACTGCTAACAAGTTTGTTTTGTTTTCATTGGTTGGTAACAAAGAAGTATTAAGTGATGTTTGTTATGATGGCAACCAGTATAAACAAAAGTGGCACTGATGATTCAGTAAATATACTGTGAAACTACATAGTTTGATTTTAACTTCAAGAACTTTCAGCAAAAACTGAGATAAGTGAAGTCTCAAAGTCTGATAGTCTCTTAGATATTTGTTCAAATTTATAGAATTGTATTGCTTCACTGTTAATACCTACCTTCAGTTTTTCACATTATTATGGAAAACATATTTTTGCTTTCATTTTATGCATTTAGGAAAGCTTTTTGTAAAATCTTTAGACATGAATCATATTATATTTTCAGCAAATTTTATGATGATTTTGCAAGTGTTGTATAAAAAGTTGCAATGTGTAGGTGCATTTATTTTGGGTAATCATTAGTAGGAACCACAATTACAAATTATTACAAATATTGCCAACAACATAATTGCTTGCATCACTGATAAATATCATCCATTCATATACATTTTCAATATACTTTCGTGCAAATAGCTTCTTCAGCAAATTAAAGAATTGGAATCAATATATTGTGCAAGACTTGTCTTTTTTAACTTATCTTTATTTCCCTTCAAATCCAATAAACAATAACCATCGCCCCCTCGTTACCAGAGAGAAATTAACACATATAAATACAAAGAATAATTAACCTATTGTTGTTCCTATAATATTTAAAAAATCTATTTTAAAAGCTGCATGTACAATATATGTCACATTTATTAACTACTGAAGCACATGTATCACAAACATAGAAGTAGATAATGTTTTCAACAGGTTTCTTAAACATAATTTAAGAATTGAGGCTTCTTGTCAACAAGTTTAAGAATTTATGAGGCATAAAAGCTTCTCCCTATTCATGAAAAACCAGAACAGATGCTAAAATGTCAAATTATCTGGAGTTTTATTTTTTGGCAACTTAAAAATTAGAAGTTATTGATTTTTAAGTCAACATAATTGAATACAATTACAGTGTAATATTATGCTTTGATTTTAAAGTTTTCAACTGCGTAATATAGGTAACTGAGCATCAACATGTGAGGCTCATATTCGTGAGGTCATGAGTTTAATTCCTGTTTTTTGTAGGTTTTTCTGGGTCATTAGGTGAATACAGGGAAGGATATTTCCACATCCCCAAATTTTGTATTTATTTCATGTCATATCATCTGGCTTTTCAGAGTTGTCTGTTGGCTGTGTTGTATGGGTGGCACTTCTCCATTTGTGGCGAGTACACTCTGTAAAACTGCCTTTTGGTGCTGAGGTGGCAGGCTCCATGTATGGAGATAAACTATTTCTAATCCTGTGGGGATTCTTGTGGCTCACTGACCCCTATTGGGTACCAACCTTTTCCTCCCTTCTGCCCAGGTTCTGATGTACAAAATCCAAATCATGTGATAAGTGCAGAATCCCCTCTGATATGTAATCAGTCAATCATTCAATTTGAGGTATTTATTCCAAACTTATTTCTAAAACTACAATGCTGTTTTTCTTTTCAGGAGCCGGTGAAGGAAACAACAATAATGAGGAAAGACCAGATGCTGCTTCTATAGCCTATGCAAGACAAATATCTACAAAATCGATAGGGATTAAAGAAAAAGTTACCACACCACCCATTGAAGAGGTAATAAAGAGTGATTGTTTGATTTGCCCTGGAAACATTGCAAAATTGCATTGGAGAATTATGTTGAATTACAAATTATTGTGTTATCTATCAAGATCTTAAAGATAAGCATAATGAATTTGTTGAAGTAACCACCATAGCTCAGAATGCAATTGTCATGTCAACTGTACAGGTGGGGATTTTCTGCTCCAATTTTGAAGCATTGCAGTTACTACGTTTAGTTGGTTTTTAATTTTATAACCCTGGATATAATGTTGTGATATGCCATTCATCAAATCCAAATGACTGACCTAAAATACTGCATATATGTATATACTAGAAGATAATGCTATAGTATTTGAAATTTCTAGCAAATATATTGTCCCATAATAAGCAGTAATTAAAGCTAGTAACAGTGAAGCAAGTATACAGTATTATGCCATCAAATAGATCTTTATGTTAGATGATGAATGATATACTTATAACATTGGGTTTTTACTCTTCATGTTTGGCTCATCAGCATTTTACCAAGCTTAACATTAACTATCTCCACTTTAATTCATGGGCATTGTTTTTCTTCAACTATGGTCTTCTCCTATTTACTAATTGCCATTACTTTATCTCTTATCTTTCTATAAAAGGAAACTCATATACTCATAATTATTTCATAACAATATTTTACTTACTTCCTCGGTTCTGCTTTGAGATTTGTAATCTTATCCTCTACATTTGTCTTACATTCTGTTATCTCATGTACTCTCCAGTACTATCTTGTTTTCTTTTATCTCCATTTCTAATTTTCTCATTCTACCTCCTATAGTTTCTATCTTAGCTTCCAAAACCTCTTTTGTTTCATTTATATTTTTTATACTAATTTCAAATTATTCTCCATTTCTTGCATTCCTGCCTACCTAATTTTATTCTTTCCCAAATCTAACTCTAATTCTTTTCTACTTTGTTCCTTTTTCTGCCTTAAGCTTTGTTCTAAGTCCTGCCTTAATTCTTTTTTATTCTGTTCCATTTTCTGCCCTAATTCTTTTTTATTTTGTTCCATTTTCTGCCCTAGGCTTTGTTCTAATATTTCAAACATGATCATCATTAATCTTTGGCCTCTGAGCTCTCTATCACTGCTACTCCATCACTTTGTGTTTGTGTTTCAATACTAGGCCCATCTGCCCCTTCCCCTACTCCTGTTTCTAATTCCTTCTCTGTTTGCGATATGTTCGTTTTTGAACTAGATTTAGCTGCTTTAAAAGTCCTATTTCTTTTCAACTCCTAAGCAACATACACAAATATAAAATAAAATGTTAAATAAACATTTTTGGTTCTACTTTTTCTCGTTGATTCCTCATGTCAATTCCCGCGTTGGCGAATTCCTGAAGCTTTGCTTGTTAATCCTCTTTGCCGGAATCCTGCATGTTTAGTCGTCCGTTGCTCGCCTGAGATGGATCCTTGCGTCCTTGATGGCATCGGGTTTCCTTAGCGTCCTCGATGGTGTCTATTCGCGGTCCCTTGGCGATCTGGCTTCCTTGTTTTCCACAAGGATCCTTGCGCCGGCGTAGTTCGTTGCGAGTCCACCTTTGTTTGCCTATATTTTATGTTATTTCACCCGAGCCATGCGTTTGGGCAAACCATTTGGTGCAGTTTTAAATATGGTGAGCGTGTCGTTGAGTCTTTGAGCTTTCGAATCTTTGTTATCTCGGGTCGCGGTACAAGGTGAAATGAATTGTGGACTCGGGGTTAACTTTAGTGAAATATTTTATTCGCAACTTCTCGTTCACAGTATTTAAATCGTATCACAGTAGCAAGTCTTTTATTTTAGTGGATCGACTTCCTTAGCATCGCCGAGATTTAATCTCTGAAAATTTAGCGATATTTCGCTAAATGCGTTTTCTATCACTTTACACTTCGTCGATTTTACGTCCTTTCATTTAATTGCACACTTCGTATTACCTAACTTATTAAAGTTAGCTAATGTTTCACTTATTTTCCTCAAATTAACGGTCTTTAAACACTTCGTACCCATTTTTACTTTCACTATTTTATGACGCGCACATATAAAAATGCGTCCATCTGTAGCAATGCTATCGGCAAAGAAAGGGACTGATCTTGCCGCATCTTTTGTGTTATGCGCATGTAACCATCCGCATATGTGCGCATTTATAGTAGCGTCATTCTATGACGTCATTTCCGCATACTTTTATAATCCCAAAAATGCTAAGAAAGCTATTTTAATTGACCCTCTTAACATTTTTGGCATTAAATATTTAAAATAACTTTTTTTTTTTTTTTTTTTTACATACAATCGAAATATAGTAGTTAACAAGTATAACATCGATAAACAGGCAATATTCTCAACAATTGAAGAATGATGTAAGACAGTCAATTACAAATTTGAAATAAGTCAAATTCACAACATATTTAATTTAATTTGGGGACGAATTATATATATTGTTTCATAACTATCTGAATAACACAATTTTTTTTGACAATAGTATAAACAAATGGTACAATAAACAGCATTCTGCATATGGAGTTCTCCAAAAACTAATTGGGAATGTCTTTCTTGCCCTAAGCTTCAAGCATTCCTTATCTATAGGCTACATTTGATGACATGGTATGGCACTTATCATAAGCTATAGGACATGTTTTTAATTCAACAAAATAATGAGCATGGATTCCGTGATGGAATTGCTGTGGATGTATTTTCTGCTGAACTGAAGCACAGTTCAATGATTCATGCAATATGGCCCACATGCAATGAATGACATCTTTATTTATTATGATCACATTAGATGCTGTTTATCTTCTATTTCCATGCAGTTCATGTGTTAATTTAGCCCCTCAAATCATGCAAGATGCAGCTTTCATCTTCAATCAGCGACAAATTGTTTACAATTTAGTTAGGTTATGGGACTATCCATCAGTCTCTCAGGAATAATAGAACCATTGCAGCTTCCATCTTCAATCAGTGACTAGTTGTTTACAATTCAGTTAGGTTATGGGACTATCCATCAGTCTCTCAGGGATAATAGAACCACTGCAGCTTCCATCTTCAATCGCTGACTAGTTGTTGCAATTTAGTTAGGCTATGGAATTATCCACTGGTCTCTTGGAAAAATGGAACTGATGGTTCAGTGCTGGATTCAGCACTGAAGTTGGTGGATCTCAGGGATGAGGTAAAGAATAATATGATGAATTTCCAATGGGTGCACACGAGCGTACACTGTCCATAACCTCCATATTTAATTCACTTAGAAGTAAAGTATGCAAGTAGGAACTGTATGTCTTAGTAAATCAGTATATAAAGAAATGCACAATAAAGTATTAAGCCTACAATATATTGCACATATTCTATTAGATGTATAATTAACTAAAATTTAATACAATGAGAGAACAAGTCAATTTTCTCATGTATGGAGGTTGATGAAACCATTCTGCCCAAATATGTAGAGGTCAGTATGAGCTGCACGATTCCATTCATAACAGTGAAGAGTTAAAATCTCTCATTTCATTTCTGAGCAAGAGTCAAATTTAAACTAAAGTGTTAGTTTTACCTGCATATGCAATGAAGTTACAAATAAAGGGAATATTTAAAAATATGTACTAAGAGAGAATGTGTCCTGTTCTTTTATTCCTGCCTTATCTGACATTCAAATCTGTACTGAAATCATCATATAGGTTTATATTTTTTTTTATCCCAGGAGGAACAATATGCAGCACCAGTAACCCGAATAATGAGGCTCAATAAACCAGAATGGTGGCAGATCTTAATTGGCTCTTTGTCTGCTGCTTTTGTTGGCGGTACCTTACCTGCATTTGCTGTCCTTTTTGGTGAAGTTTATGGGGTAAGTTTCTACAAGGAAACTAAATAAAAGAACCTTCAATAGAATGCACTTGTAATATTGTCAATAGATTTGCTTACATATTTCTGACAATGCCCATGTTATGGTTTTAAATTTATGAAGTAATTTATATAAAATTAATACATTGAAAAATTATGGTTCTCCTAGATTGTATAAATATATAATGATAAGATACATTTTCACATCAGTTTTAAATTTGTATCCTGTTTGTTTTTTGATGACATTTGGGAGTTTATTGTGTAAAATTAAGCCACGAGTAATTACATTTTTGTGTGATAGTTTCTTACTAAAATCTTTTCTGAAATAATCAATATTATGTCTAGTATAATGATAGTGGATGTCATTATTTTCTTCACTTCCATTTTCTATTGCAAATATAATCTCTTTATACACATATAGTGCATATAGTGTCAATAGGTTGTTATCAATGAATGCATGTTTACATGTATCAGTGGGTTTTAAGTTGTACATTATCCTTACCCATTTCTTTTGCATTATAAAAGACACTTTATATAAGTTTTGCAGGAAAATCCTTATATTTTGATGCTGTAAGTTAGATGTGGATAGATTACGCCATAATAAATTTTCGTTAGTAAGCTCATGTTATTTAAAGATTTAAAGTAACATAATAGATATACAGATTTAATAATTTAAATAAGGAAAATTGAAACTATTAACAGTGAAGCAACAAGAACGTGCAACATTACTAAGATAGGTGAAGTTTTTAGTTTCTAATTTGTTCTTACTTTAGATTTAATAATGTTATTACACACATAATCTAACCAGTTAAGCTACTATTTACAATTATACCCAGAAAAGCTTGTGAATTTACATGTTTTATAATGTATATCATTGTTTATTATGGAAACCAAATAACACTAGGGTTGGCAACTCTGTTAATTACACGTGTAGCTTAGGTACCTCACCTCCATCTGAACATATATGGACACACCTTTTCCCACTCCCTTCCTCATGCAATAATGAACTGAAGGTTAGGCATTGCAGTACAATGTTTTCAAAGCAGGAGCAGAGAATCTGGTTGAAAATTGAACGTGACAGAAGTAGAAACACACGACAGTGTCACCAAGGATTTCGAGAGGCTTGTGGTGCAGTGGCAAGGTTGGTACAAGCCTTTAAGGAGGACATAATAATGCCTAGATTTGGTAATCCACCAGTTAGCGAGAATGATGTACAGACAGCGTCCGCATTAGTGGAAGCGGATTGGAACTGCAGGGGCAGTGTCTGATTTGTTCCAATGTAGGGGTTGGGAGATGTTCTACCACTCTCCATTCTCTCTGGACTTAAACTTTATTCCTAAGCTGAAGGAATCACTGCATGGGAAGAAATTGAGAACAGTGAATTACATTCTGAGTGCAATTGTTTGGTCTCTATGTGCCATGCAGAGATTAGGCAGTGCCGGCAGCATTCAACAGCTACCACATCACTGGGAACGTATTATATGCAATGCTGGTGACTACATCGAAGGCCTGTAAAACTTACAACCTTGTGTGTATGCTATGTGTCCAGAAAATAAGTAGTTGCCAAAACTAAAGAAACAACCTATGTTTTTCATTAAAGTTCTAGTATACGGCACTGCTTTCAAAACATATCAAACCATATAAAAATGTACTTCTAGTAAATTGAAAAGACATTAGAAGCTGAGGAAATGGTGCAATAGAAACATTAAGATTACTGCTGCTCAAAAGCTGCTTCTGAAAGTCTGGAACCTACTTTTGATGATGCTGCAGCAATAATATTATTAATGGAAATAACTTACAGCTTTTGTTCTTTTTGTGAGAAATGTGGAATTTAATTTAGGCTTTTTTGTTTTATAACCAACCAAACTAAAATTGAAATGAAAAAGTATATTCATTGCTTGCATTATTCACTGCTTTGGAAAAGTATTTTTGCTAGCAGGTAGAATTCCATGATGATGAATGTGCTTGCAATTACCTGTCACAAATACTTCTACTACACCATCCACCTCAAAATACAGGCTCTCCAAAACTTATTTCACATGATATCTATATGAGAGCAAGTCTAGAGGTTGGTGAGGAAATATAGGGTTCTTCATTTAAAACCTAACGGGTGCACAGAATTTTGCCTGTCCGCAATTGGGTGTGCCACAGCTGGCTTTGCTCTTACATAAACTCCATACCTAAAGCATATATAACACTCTTACCTTATAGAAGGTGCTGGAAATGTCATCCACCCTTGGCTGAACAAGCATTATATTGGGAGAACATATTCTGATTCACATGATTAAGTTGGGCCACTGTAATGCTTCTGATTTCACTTCCGACATTTTGTTTTAGTCCTTCTAATGTATGAGGATTTGTCTTGTAAGCTTTGGTTTTACTTCACAAGTAAAAATCACACACTGTTAGATCAGGGGAGCGAGAGGGCCATACACCAGCACTAATCACTCTATCTTCAAACACTTGCCTAATTTTATTCATGGACTTCTCTGCTGTATGGTCAGTAGCAGAATCTTGTTGAAATCACCCATATGATTTCACTTCTTCTGTCAGTTCATGATAAAATGGGGTCAAAATGTTATTTTGGTACCTCTCTACATGTACAATCTGCTTGTAGAATATTGGACCAGTTATGCATCTATAGTTAACAGCACACCAAACTCCAACTCTTTGATCATAATGAGGGATTTCTTGAATGTGATATGGATTTTCAGAGGTCCTGTACTGTCTAGCTGTGTGCACAATGGCACCAGCTAGTGGGGTAATCCAGCAAGGTCGCAGGAGAGCCAAAATGCTGTATGCTGTATTTTAAATGAAGAACTCTATATTTAATAAACATCTAGTGAACTTTTATGACTTTCTACTCTTTACTGAGCATGCAATGAACTCATGTTGACATTTAGGGTATTGCAAGTTGTCAGGAATTAACTGGGATTTTCAATTACCTATTATTTGGAAAATGGGGTAAACTTCAATAAGAACATGAATATTCCATGTCTTCCTCAGACCAAGCAAGATGGCTCCATGATAATGCACGAGGTTCACATTAGTGAAGTCCTGGATTTGATTCCTGGTGGCTGCCCATTATCACCACATGTTTTTCTATAGTTTTTTCCCAGTTGGCAAGGTGAATGTGGGGGAGGTGTCATCTACCACAGCTCTCCTCTATCCTATTTCCTCTCCTGTATCATGTTATAGGACAATTCCGGGTATGTATGTTAATTGGTAGTGGGCAGATGGAGCAGAGGCTTGCAAGTTGGAGCTTCTTCTTGGTTCTGCCAGAAAGTGACCTTTTGAGCTTCCACTGTTGGCTACCCTCTGGTTGGTTGGGCAGGTCACTGTTGAGTACCTCCCAGTGGCCAAGCCAATAACTGTTATGGAACTCTATGCATCTCTTTCACTTGCATTGATCACTTCTGCAGCCCATACATCTCCTGGAGTTCTTCCATCTCATTCATTCTCCCAGGGGTTTAGGTGTGTACAAAAGACCCAATCATGTGGTTGAGGTGTTAGGTGGTCCACCCTCTCCTACCTCTCTTTATACCTATTTTATCTCATCTCAGTCTTTGGCTAACTTTCAGGCTTTTGAATTTCAACATTTTCTCTTCACTCCAAAAAATTTTACAAATTTCGCAATAATTAGTAGATAAGACAGAATGAAGAATTTCACTGTAGCATGCCCAGAATAACAAGTGATCCTTTTCTGGTATGAAATCATATTATAATGTTTTTATTTAATAATGTACCAACAAAATACCATATTTGTATTTTAGGTTTTATCATTAAAAGATCCGGAGGAAGTGCAAACTAAGGCCAATTGGTTCTCTTTGTTGTTCTTGGCTATTGGAGTAGTGGCAGGTTTAGGAATGTTCTTACAGGTGAGTAAGCATTTCATATTTTTCTAATACCATTTGATTTCAGTTATTACCTACTATCCTATTCTATCTTATACAAATTTAATTGTTTTCCATTAGATGTACATGCTTGGTTGGGCTGGAGTGCGACTTACATCTCGACTACGTTCTGCAACATTCAACGCCATTTTGCATCAAGAAGTTTCATGGTTTGATGATGAGCGAAATAGTGTTGGAGTTCTATGTGCAAGACTTTCAGGAGATGCATCACATGTACAAGGGGTAAATATACTAAATCAAAGTATAAACATATTTTAAAATTAATTGCAACATATGACCATTAAAGAGGTTCTGCTAACTAAAAGCTTAGCATGAAACTAAAATAGTATTTGCTTGTAATTTAAGTTTACTTTTAACATTTTTGCTGTTCTATAATATCTTTCCTTGTGTGTATTACTCTGTTAAATTATTTTTGCAGTTTACAAATTAAATAGTGTATATAGGCTGTTTAGAAAATGTGGGTACACATACACACACACACTCATTCTCTCTCTCTCTCTCTCTTTTGGGGACATGATGGTTGGACAAGATATCAATTTCTTTCTGCAGGGAAACGTGGGGTACACAATGCATAATAATGATCCTTGTCTATGAAGAACTGAAGCTATTAGTAGTGAAGCAGTACAATTCTATAAATTATAACAAATACCTTAGAGACTATTAGTTTTACTAATCTTAGTATTTGCTGAAAGTTCTTGAGATTAAAAGCAGACAACATAGTTCCACAGTATATTTACTGTCTCATCTGTGCCACCCCTGTTTATACTGGTTGCCATCATAACAAATGAAAATGGCATAATCAATGTTAACAAAATACACTTGTTAGCAGAATCAATCAGTGGTATTTCAAAAGTAATTACAGGTAGAAACTTCTTTAACAGGTTTTTGATATTTAAATTTCTCTATTTTTGTGTATAAAATCTGTATTAAAACCATTAATTACTGCAGTGTAGATAATGTGTTTGTACTCTGTGCTAAATTCTTCCTAATTAAGGAGCAAATTAACCTATAAATTAATGATTTATTTAATCATGAAATAAATCCAGAGGTTAAATTATTAAAACAATTAAATAGACTCATAGATTTAATGGTTTGGGAAAAAATATTCGTTTTGAAATATAAGGATTGCATAATGAAATTTGAAATACCACGGATTGATTCTGTTAACAAGTTTGTTTTGTTTTCATTGGTTGGTAACACAGAAAAATTAAGTGATTTAGCATTTTGTTATGATGGTAACCAGTATAAACAAGAGTACCACTGATGATACAGTAAATATACTGCGAAGCCATGTAGTTTGCTTTTAATTTCAGCAAATACTAAGATAAGCAAAGCTTATAATCTCTAAGATATTTGTTATAATTTATAGAATGAGCTTCATACTTTGCTAGTATAACCTGGAGATGTGTCATGGTATGTTTTGTTGCCATAGCATTGCTGTCATCTTATCTCTTGTAGAATTCCTTGTTGCATGAAGTCATAAAGTGCAGCTTCCCTGGTAAACACTAGGTGCTATATTTGTGTGTTATTATTGCATCAGAGATAATGGGTTTTGTACCTTGAAACAACTTTACAATTCTGAGCCTCGGCTAACATTTACGTAGAGCATGGATTCTTAAGGGTCAGGGAAATAAAACAGGAACTTGAATAACACACAAAATTAACTTCCTTGCTGAATATGTTGAACAGATCAACCTGTTAAACAAATTAACAATACATTTTTGCACAGTAATGCACTTTTTAGATAATTCTTATACAACTGTCTCCAGCATACATTTGACATGCATCATATGTCTGAGTGCTAAGGGACTCCAAATCATACTGTTTCTTACCTCAACTGGCCACACACGTCCACTCTGGCTGTTTTGATTGGGTCAAAGCAAACACACTACTCTACTCGGCCAATCAACCCTTTGCAGCTCTTTTTGATTTAAATTATTTTCGTTGGAAGCTTCTAGCACTTTCTAAACTTTCAACTTTCTTTCTTTTTCAAAATATACAATTTCCTATCATAATTTATAATACATTGCAAACACATATTATACCTATTATTTATTTATGCCAACAAACTTACTGTTGGTGCTTTTAAACACACAAGCTGTGTGTGGGCAATGTTTGAGAGGTAGAACTGGAACTCAAAAATTCAATGCCACAGCTTGGATTTGAACCACAGACCCTCCACTTACTGGGCAGGTGCTCTAACCATTAAGCTACTGTACCAACCTGACAGAATGACATTGAATTCTGGGAAAAATACGAACAGGTTTGAGAATTCAATGTCATTCTGGTTGTCACATTAGCTTAATGGTTAGAGCACCCACCTAGTAAGTGTAGGGTCTGTGGTTCAAATCCCAGCTGTGGCATTGCATATTTAAGTTCCAGTTCTACCTCTCAAACATATTATACCATTACAATTGTATGGCAAATAACCCAATATGAATATTTAACAGAATAAATGTTGTTGTTAGCTAATGCTGGAACTCTGACAGTGAAATCGTTAATCCTCTTGCTCTCCAATATTTTTCACTGATGGATGGTGCGCTAGAAGTGGCCGGGCATATTTGAAGGTGGTCTTGGTCCATTTCCTCTTGCAGATCACATAGAGGACAGAGTGGTGAAGAATATATCCTAATTCTGTTTAAATAGTTTGCCAGACAATCATGTCCAATAATCAACCTGATGGTAGCAACTGCTGTTTTTCAAGGATACTCAGGAATTACTGTTTGAATGTTTGGTAGTTCCCATCTTTTATTTTTTGATGTTTCATAGTAATATTTTGCAATAACTTTTTTGAACTCAGAGTTGACTAATCTTTTAGCTGCATAAAATGGTAGATTAACTATAGATTTCTGTACATTGCTGGTACCCTTTTTTTTTTTTTTGCAAGAAAATCAGCTATGTCATTACCACTCAGTTGACAGTAAGCTGGTATCCATTGGAAGACCAGGTGTTTTTGAAGTGCTGTTAGATGGGTAAGGATTTTCCAACATTCTATAATTGTTTGGTTTTTTGGTGACAACTTGGAAATAATTGCTATAATTGTCGCCCTGGAATCTGAAAGAATAACTGCTTGATGAAAATGTGAAATTCTGCACAAAAGATTTTATGGGGCCATTCGAATTGCTTCAATTTCTCCATTAAAGTTTGTAGTTCCATAACTTAAAGATTTGTGTTAGGAAAAGAGGTGACACATGACTCCAGCCCCTGCTCCATCTCAGTTTGGTATCAGTGATCCATCAGTATAAATATGGAGCCATTTGTGTTCCAGAAATCTAGTATGGATTGTCGCTAATGCCAATAATTTTAGAACACTAGCTGGAATATCACTTTTCTTCACTTCTTCTGTCAGGTGTAAATAATATGTGATGTCTAATGTTTGTGTAGGATTGACCTTAGGTATGAAGTTTTCCTTTGAATCAGGAAGGTCAACATTCATCTTGATGTTTTGAATTTTGGAAAGAAAGCTCTCCTGAGTCTTTAGTGTATGTGAAAAATTTATTTTGTTCTATTTATTGAATGGGAGTCTGATCAACTTTTTGTGTTGAATAAAAACTGCTTTTTCTATTTCATGCTCAATGGGGTATTGGTTGGTTAGTATTTCCATAGCTGGTATTGGTGTATATCACACTAATAGCACCTGTAATTAGTCTCAGACTTTGGTTTTGAAAGATTTGAATTATAGGCTATGGCGTGAACTGCAGTGATGTAATTCTCCTAGTCTGGTCATGGCCCAATAAAGTAAAACCACAATCCCCTACTACATCCATGTTCTAAATAACCAAAAATACTTGCCTGTTGAATTCATACAAAGATAGTTTTATCATGATACAATGTATACAATGTTAGCCATGTATCAGACTACAATTACTATGTAACTCTAATTTGTGCCATAGCATATTTCACTAGCCCTGGTTTTTCCAGGGTTTTCCCAAGTCACTAGGTGAATGCTGGGAAGGTTAATTACATACCCCAAATTTTCTGTCCTTCCATTTCACTTCATTAATCATTTCATTCATTAGTCATGCCATTGGTTCTTTCACGATCACAAGTGTCAGCAAAGGCATTAGGTGCAGTTTGGCAGGGATGACATGCACACAGAAACATTTTCCGTACCTGATTGTCTGTGGGATCTGAGTAGAGGGTGGTATTTGATCATGTCAGGGCTCCCCTGTAAGGGCCCAGAATTAAAGATCTTGAGGTGTCATCAAACTTGGTAAACCTTAGGGACCTCTGTCAATATCTGTAACACTAGTCTGGATCTGTCTGCCTGGTGTCTCCTCTCACCTCATCCTTCCTACTCAGGGTGCTCCCTTTGGGGCACAGGTACAATAAGCAGAGCTTTAGTGCTGAACCCACTCCATACATGGGCATCGGCAGGCTTTTTTTCAGGGAGGCATATGTTGGAAATTTGCAATCATACAATATTAATTCATTATTCCGTTGTCAAAAGTTATAGTATTTATTGCAGATAACTGTATTAAAATGTGCTAAATAAAACTTCCTCTTTACATCAAAATTAAAATAATAGTCCAATAGCCAGTAATTAACTACACATTAAATTCATTCACAATCACTGTTCAACCCAGTCTTTTATCCCATAAAAATCTGAACGAGGGTACATATTTATCCATATCAGCCAATCTGTGATACAAATTTAAGCTCTCTTATAAATTCTTTTTACATTGCCACTGAAACAAGCAATGACTAACCACTTTACGAATGAAAAATGTTAATTAGAATTCTTGAAAAACTCTCCTAACCTTCAGTATTTTATCCAACTGTGTTTCAAAGCTTAATTATGATGTTTTTAATTATTTAGAAGAACCTAAGTAATTTAAGTTTAAGGAAAGTGCTATGTTTACTTTCTCCTACGTACATAGTTGGTAGAGAAAGCATTGCATTCCACTTAAAAATTGGTTATCAAGATTTCACTGTAAATACACATTTTTATGTCCTTTAAATTCAAAAAATAGCAATTTTAGAAACAGCTCCATATAAGCTGAACAGCATAACTCAAAACAGAAAGTCAGTTAAGTGCCAAATTTGGTATTTAAGTTCATTATTTTCATGGATGCAACAGAAAGATTTTATAGAAATACCCCATCCCAAACTACTCTTTATTCTTCTTCTTCTTCTTTTCCTGATTATCCTCCTCTTATGTAGGACTTACCCCCTAGGACTTACAAGCCAGTGCCTAGGGTCAGACGCCTGTCGGGGAGCACAGCAACCTCTGGACCAGACCAGAGTGAAGACCTGGAAGCGGGTGGTCAGCCAAGCACCAGGTATGAGAGTGAGGAAGAGGATGATATGAAATGCAGGCGAAATCGATGATTGGAAAGGTGATAAAGGAGCAATTGGTGGAATGAGTGGCGGGGGAAACCAGAGAACCTGAAGAAAACCCGCCCTAACGCCACTTTTCCACCACAAATACCACATGCAGGTCCCTGGGATGGAACCCAGGCAGCCTAGGTAGTAGGCAAGCTCTCTAACCACTCGTCCATGGTGCTGCCTCCTACTCTTTACATGGCAAAATTTTAGAAAATTTTGATTTTCTCAAAAATGAGCAGTTACTATAAAGCATAATACATGAAGAAACAGGCACCTCTTAAAGTACACATTATACCATACTAGCTAAAATAACCAGCATTCTCCATGGTTTGACAATTTTATCCCTGCAACATTTATACTTAGATTGTCCTTGCCTAATAATCTTGTGTTTATTTGGAGACATTTAGGAAAGATTACTTAATACATTTAAACAAAGGGTTAATTGAAACTCTTGAGACACTATAAAGAACATAAAATAAATAAATAAAAGCACCAGGAAGACACAATGCAAAAGAGAACAACCACAAATAATACAGGAAGAAAAGCAAGTAGAGAAAGCTATGTGAATGTAAGACATTGCATAGTAAAATGGATAGAACAAAGACCTCCACGAAAAAAATATGCATGTGTGCTGAATTCTGCAGTAATTGGTCAAGTGGTTTTGGAAATTAGTGATTACATACATTTTCACACATCCATTTTTACACATAGAGATTATTTCTTTCTCCAGTGATTATGTAATCAGAGAACAAAAATCACAGGAACAAAACTGTGAGACAGAGGGAGAGAGATATATATATATGCATTCACAGACATGTACTGATATTTCATTTTTTAAATGAATGAGATAAATTATTTGGAAACAAGTGTTATTAATTTGTAGTCTGGAATAGCATACTAATGCTGCAATTAATTGTTTCCTATTTTGTGTTTTACAGGCAACAGGTTCACGTATTGGAGTAATATTGCAGTCTAGTTCCACACTAGTCATAGGATTCATTATTGCAATGACAGCATGTTGGCAACTGACTTTGGTTTCCACATTAGTAGTTCCTGTAATATTTGCAGGGGTTTATCTGGAATCAAAGCACATGCATGGTGAAGGACTACAGGAGAAAGATGCTTTAGAAAAGGCAACTAAGGTGAGATAAATATTACACAAGTATTTTAGTTATGAGTGAACTGAGGTAGTTGCAGAAATCAAAGTTAAATGAAGTTCTAGATTATTATTTATTTATGCCAACAAACTTACTGTTGGTGTTTTTAAACACACAAGCCGTGTGTGGTTCAAATCCCAGTTGTGGCATTGAATTTTTAAGTTCCAGTTCTACCTCTTGAAGTTCTAGATGCCCGTAATTTGTATTTTTTTACCATATAGTTTGTAGTTGTAGGAAATGTATTGCATTCCATCCCAAAATGTAGCCTCTGTCAGCCACTTCCGTGAGACGTTTCCTTGGCACACTCAACTTCCACACTGATTCATCCTCACTCTGCCAGGTTACAGCAACCATTAACCACTATGTTAGCAGGTCATAGAAAGAATAGCACCAAGTCACTGAATTGACGGATGAAAGAAGAACTTCTTTTACTGGGTCAAGGAAGCTCTTTGCAGTGCAACGATCCTTCCTCATCAGCAATTTAACACTCCCCCCCCTCTCCTTTGTTACCAATGCATCAGACAGCACTATTGGGCAGTACATCAGTAGGAAGTAAACAGTGTGAAAAAAACACTTAATTTCTTCTCCAGAAGCCTAACCAGCATCCAGGTGAAGTACAGTGTTTATGATCGTAAACTTGAGGCCATCTACAACTCCATCAAGTATTTTAAATATTTATCAGATGGATAATCTTCACACATCATAAACCACTGATCTATACATTTCAGCAGGATTTGAATAAAGCAGTCCCTAGAAGAGGACTATATTGCCGAGTTCACTACTGACATCATGCACGTGACTGGAGGAGAGAATGTAGTCACGGATACACTGTCATGTATAAGTACAATCAATTCTCCCACACCATTATGACATCATTACAGACGTACAGAAGAGTACCTCTGTAAGAATTGCAAAGCTTCAGCTGACAGGTTCTATAAAACAGGTCTACTGTAACATATCACTGATAACATTTGCCTGTACATACCTCAGGAATTCCATAAGACTATTTTTAGCAATCCATAACATGTCTCATCCTGGGATTCATACAAAAACAAAGATGGTCTTGAAAATATTTATTTGGCTGAATATCAAGAAGAATAATTGTCAAATTTGGTCTAAAGCATGTCTGGAATGTCAGAAGTGTAAGTTTGCAAGTACACAAAATGAGCCCTAGTAGAATTTCCAGTATTGAGCAAGTGATTTCAGCACATCAATTTGGACATTGTTGGAGGATTTCATTACCTTTTGACTATTGTTGGCAGATTCTCTTTAGAAGATCAAACCCCCAAAACTGTGGCTAAGAACTTAATCTCCTCTTGGTTCTCAAGATTTGGTATTCCATCATGCATTGCAACAGATAAAGGCTGTCAATTCGATAGTCAGCTGTTCAAGGCCATGGTCACAGAGAAAACAGCTCTTAAATGTCATCTGCTTAAGGAGTATTTTTGGGTGGAATCTCTTCCTCTAGTGCTGTTAGGTGTTCACACTGCAATCAAAGAAGATTTAGGTTATTCATCAGCTGAATAAGTCTACGGCACTACTATTCATTTCCTGGTGAAGTACTTGTTGAGTCCCCTAATATCCCCCAACAAGATTTGTGAGGCATTTGCAAGACATTATCTTCTTATTGAAAACAGCTCCAACTTCTAAGCACGGAAACAGAACTCTTTTCATCTCAAAGAAACTTGCGACATCTTCAGAGTCTTTGTATGCCATGGTGCCACATCACCACCATTCGAACCTACTCACTCAGACCCTATCTGTAGAGAAACAGACACTGAAATTCTTTGATGTTGAAACCCATGGAAAGCTCAGCAGGATCTCTGTACATTGCTTAAAACCAGCCTTCATAATCAGACAAGTCTCCATTACCTCCTCCTAACTTTAAGAAGGCCAAACAAAACAATTACGCACCACCATCTCCAATACTCCCTGCACCTGATACAAATGTGAAAAGAACCAAATCAAGGTGGACAGTTCAGTTTAAATTTTTTAATATGTGAAGAGAGCACTTTGTTTTCCTTCTTCTGGATGCTACAAAGTGTTGACCTACAAAAATATATTTGAATTTACCTATATGAAATGTTTAAAATGGCTCTTTCATTATCATTTTTCAGATTGCAGTGGAAGCTATTGGGAACATTCGCACAGTTGCTGGACTTAGTGCAGAGAAACTTTTTCTTAAGCGGTACGCTGTAGAACTTGAACAAGCTTTGAAGGCAGAAAGAAAGAAGACACGAATGCGTGGGTTTGTCTTTGCTCTTGGACAGTCTGCACCCATCCTTTGTTATGGTGTTAGCTTTTATTATGGAGGATACTTAGTGACACAATCAACAGTACACTACAAAGAAATTATTAAGTAAGTATTCAAGTGCTACAAAATTTAAATTTGTAGATTTTAATTAAAATGAAATTCCTTCAGCTTGATTTTGAATTGTTACTTTATTGATACAAAATATATGCTACAACATAAAATTGCTTTCTTTGTGTTTATTTCAAACTAAAACTGCATACCAAAAAAGGAAAGAAAAATAGGTGCTTAGAAACACACCTATGTCAGCCTCAACCTTATCACTGACCGTAAATTGGGATGGTGACTGAAATAATCATTCAGACCTAGATACCCAATAGAAGTTGCATCTTAGTACTTCAAATTGGTATCAGCCTGTTGGAGCTTCTTGCTATTTATGTTAGCCAGTGTCTTCACAGAAAACTTTGAAATCTAAAATTCAACAGTTATGTGTAGATTCTGTCATTATTTGCATAAACCTACATGTGACTTTTAGTTTCATTACATTATCCAGAAAGGTTATGCTTGTATTCATGTTTTCACATGAGCTGTAGGTATTCCTTATTTCAGATTTTATTTTCTTAAGTGTGAGGAAGAATAGATTTAATTCTGTCAAAATTCTTAAAGCACCATAATGTTGAATAAAATTATACAGGGTAAGTACATACAGATAAATGGAGCGCATTTATGGATTCTGAAGACACCATTTATGGTAGAAAAACATACAAGACAACATTGGATAGAAAATCTCTGAAATTATTATTTATTTATGCCAACAAACTTACTGTTGGTGTTTTTAAACACACAAGTTGTGTGTGGGGCAATGTTTGAGAGGTAGAACTGGAACTTAAAAATTCAATGCCACAGCTAGGATTTGAACCATAGACCCTCCGCTTACTAGGCAGGTGCTCTAACCATTAAGCTACTGTGAAAACCTGCCAGAATGACATTGAATTCTCAAACCAGTTCGTATTTCTCCTGGTAAACCACAAAGGCAGCTCACATCAGAGACAATTACCCATTGGTGACATACCAGGATAAATACGAACTGGTTTGAGAATTCAATGTCATTCTGGCAGGTTGTCACAGTAGCTTAATGGTTAGAGCACCCACCTAATAAGCAGAGGATCTTTGGTTCTAATCCCAGCTGTGGCATTAAATTTTTAAGTTCCAGTTCTACCTCTCAAATCTCTGAAAGTTTACCTTACTGCAATTGTTGTGTATTTCTCTGGGTGCTACTGTTACAAAAACAAGGTTTGGTAATTTTAATAATCCTAAAATTTTAGTGATCAAGAGAAAGCTTATATTGCTTTGGAACTAGCAAAATCAAATTCATGTTTACAATGACACAATGGCATTTCTGAACACATTATTAGTAAAGATTCACCAGCAGAAAACAACATGTAATGTTAGTACCATCTGTCTGAAGAGGTTGGTTCTGTGATTAAAAAGAAAAGTGCAAGATGGCCAGTGTATCGACTGGGAGTGTTGACAGAATCAGAGAAGTTTTCACAATTAGCCAAAGAAGTCTGTATATCAAGCTATTCAAGAGCTCCTTTTGCCCCTAAAACCATGTGGCTGTCTATGAAGCAATACAAATTACAATTCATACAAATAGGGTTACTAGATGTCTGGAGATTCCTGGAGATGCCCTACATTTTAACCATTTGTCCAGCATCCAGGAGGAATTTTTGAAAAGTCTGTAATGTCCTACATTTTCAGAAACAAGCAATTATCATTAGAAAATGATCTGGGAACTGCAAAAATATAAATGAATAATTGCATATTAGTTGCAACTGCAACTTGCTGTAGCAACAAGCGTACACCAGCTATACTCAAAAAGTATACTCATGCATAATAACATTGAATGAGAGATTGACAACACAGCATTTGCGCTCCAAGGCAAAAGATTGATATTCTGTGGAGGTAAAGCAACACAATGCTAATATTGAAAGAGTATTTTCACTAATAAGAGAACGGTGAACAGATGAAAGGAACAGATTATCTATTGATTCAGTTAGAGGTATTGTTTTAGTGAAGTACAATTTTAAAAACTTCAGTTGTGTGGAATCTTTTGATACATTTCAAACAAGCTAGATGTTTTGCATATGTGTGTGCAATGTTTGAGAGGTGGAATTAGGATTGCAAAGTTCAATGCCATTGCCGGAATTTGAACTATAGATCTTCTGCGTCATATGCAGCCGTTCTAACCACTGAGCTACTATGGACAACTTGCCAGTATGACAAATGAATTGGTTGGGAAATTTAATGTCATACCAAGTTGGCTATGGTAACTAAGCAGTTAGAGCAGCTGCATGTGAAGTGGAAGATCTCTGGTTCAGATACCAGCTATGGCATTGAATTTTTCAGTCCTGATTACTTGACTATGTTTCTTTTTGGCATTTAAAGAAAGTTTAATGATGGCTATGTAAGTTTTCTTTGTAACTTTGATATTCTGCTTGGATTTTAAATATTGGTCCAGACAGAGGTATTAATAAATAATAATAATAATAATAATAATAATAATAATAATAATAATAATAATAATAATAATAATAATAATAATAATAATAATAATAATAATAATAATAATAATAATAATAATAATAATAATAATAATAATAATAATAATAATAATAATAATAATAATAATAATAATAATAATAATAATAATAATAATGATAATAATAATAATATTAATATTAATAAATAAATATATATAACATATACTAGATTTAACACAAATTATTACAAAACAGATTTAAACAATTATTAATAATATGTAAGTATTTTGACATGAGGTTACTTCAGTTTTCCATTACAATCTAAACCTTGAATTTAGAAGATCTACAAACAGCAGAGCTTTAGAGCACAGTAGTCTATGTTAGTAAATATTAAGCTGGCAGAATGTTAGCATATTAAATATATTTAGATACCATTGGTATTGACTTATGACTTGTAACATTCCTTCACACAAATCCAGCATTAAACTAAAAATAACCATATTTCCAGAGTCTCTGAAGCACTTCTGTTTGGTGCTTGGATGTTAGGACAATCTTTGGCTTTTGCTCCAAACTATGCTGCTGCCAAAACAGCTGCTGGAAGACTGTTTAGACTTATGGACAGAAAACCTCGAATTCCACCAGTCTGCGATTCTATTGCAGATAGTTGGGTAAGAATGCTGAATTTGATTCTCATAGAGATAGCATTATCAAAGTCTCAAATTTAAGTGAAGCAATATGGAATAAAGTATTCATAGAAGTTAGATTGTAGAGCTTGTAATATATATTTACAAGCATTTTCTATCACTATTACATACATTCTTGATAAAGTGAGTTTGTGCATACTTATGGCAGTAATAAATAGCTTTTTATTTATTCCTTTCTGATGAAAAAATTAGCATATATACTAAATAAAATTAATTTATTTCTGCAGGATGTTGGTGGTGACATAGAATATTCCAAGGTGAAGTTCCATTATCCAACACGTCCTGAGGTACCTATATTGCGTGGCTTGGATCTCCTTATACGTCCTGGGCAAACAGTGGCCCTAGTAGGTCCTAGTGGATGTGGCAAATCCACATGCATTCAATTATTGCAGAGGTTCTATGAGCCTACATCTGGTACCGTGGTAAGTAGCTATATATTTATCCTGAATTGATATTAATTTATGTTACATTCTGCTTCCAAATATCATCTGCAACTTAGTGCATGTATTTTTCTTTTGTTTAGAGTGTGAATGACAAGGATATTAGCCGTATCCCACTGAGTCAACTACGATCACAGTTAGGAATTGTGTCACAGGAACCTGTGCTCTTTGATAGGACAATTGCAGAAAATATTGCATATGGAGATAACAGTCGAGAAGTTCCTATGGATGAGATCATTGAAGCTGCTAAGAAAGCAAACATTCACACTTTCATTACATCACTTCCTTTGGTGAGTATGATATCTTGTTATTTTCTAGCTCAGTTATCAAAAATCTAATTTGTTGCTGTTTATTATTAAGCTGATTAATTATTATCAATTTGAAGAAGTGTGCTGGCACACTTTACATTGATGTGTACCTAGCACCTATTGCAATAAAAATATGAGAGCCAAAAACTTGCAAAGGTAGTTTAAGTGTGAAGTTGACGTTAGCAAAGAAAAAGCTTATCTCTATAATTTAAAAACATTTAAGATAATTGTTATAAAACTGAAGTATGATACCAGAAATAAATATCTTTACAACACATATTCTTTATCACAGAATATTAGCATTGTTTGTTTTGCTTGAGTGTCTGTTTTGTTACCTTGAGGTTTATGTAGGTGTGTTGGGAAATACAGAAAAAAGGAACATCAACACTTAATTATGCCTAGGCAACAAGTAGTCTACCCCTTTTACATGGCTAAGCTCAGCAGATAGGCAACCAAAAGGAGTTCCCAGGAATTTTGAAGCCTTTCTCTCAAGATCTGTGAGCTAGTACAGAAAATAATGTACACAGTCCAGTCCTGTGAAGCCCTCTTTAAATACTCACACATTATTGAATTGGATGCAGTAAGCAACTCCCCTTTGTTCCTGAGCACAAGCTATTGGTTATTTTACAACTTACAATTCAATTTGTACAAATATAATATTCTAATAAATATAACAAATATTTAGAGACTATAAGCTTCACTTGTCTTAGTATTTGCTGTAAGTTCTTGAAATTAAGCTCAAATTTACATCAGTATTCTGGAATTTGATGACAGTGTTGTTAGATCCAATTAAAATAGAAAAATGGTTTCATTAATAACACTAAACAATCTAAATCTAAATACTACCAGCAATACCTCAGGACTAACAATTGGTAATCCACTCTCTCTAGTACTCACAGATCTCTTCACGAGTTAACTGGAAACAAGAATTGTCAAAAACTTCCCTTGGATTTCCAAAACCTGACAACACTACACAGACAATATTTTTGCAATAGTGCTAAATGCATAAAACTGTTAAATTTGCGAGGAAGAAAACATAATATTTACCTTACATTTTTAGACAACTTGCACTTTTAGACTTAAAAATCACAAAAAATGCAAACAGAATAAACTTTGGGATCTACAGAAAAACCAACACAGATGGATAATTATATGAAGTACAATAGTTACGACACAAGACCGCACAAACACACAGCTTTCAATAGTTTAATTCACAGACTGAGCAACTTACCACTTTCAATATAAGAATATCAAACAGAATATAAAAAAATCACTAGGATTGCGGAAATAAATGCCTTCTAAAAATCATTGTTGGATAAAAAAGTGAACATAGTGAAAAAGAAAAATTGTGAAAGAAACAACCACACTCAGCAAACGAAAAAGGGAGATCTCATTAAAAAAATTCACTTATTACTCCCAGACATTTGACAAATTCAAAAATATTTTTAAAGAACATAACATTCAGTTGGCTCTAATTAAGATACAGCATAACAAACTTAGCTCAGACCCTAAAGACAGAATTCCAGCAAACTTTTTTTTTTATTATTATATGCTTCCTTTATGCCATGGCGACAAAGCTTAATTTTTTACAACAGTTTGGTTATACATACACTCTAAAAGGAAAAAGCATAACAAGATTCATGTAATATGTACGTTATTAAAGGAGAAAAGAAAAAAAGAAGAAAAAAGTAACTTTTCAGCTATAATACCATATAAATGGTATCACAGAATGGCAACCTACAAATAGAATGCAATAGCTGCAACCAGATTTATATAGAGAAAACTAAGAGGAATTTGGAAACAAGAATTAAGGAACATTTCAGATGTATAAAACAATAAACACCTAGAAAAATCAGCAGTTGCCACCCATTTTCGGGAACAAAATCACATCAATCCAGACCCAAAACTATTGAAACAAATATCAGGAAACCAAGGATTATCAGCATGGGAACAGATCTTCATCTGGAAGTACAAGGACAGAGTTTTCAACTTGAATATCCCACAGAACAACCATTGTACAAGTTCTTAGAATCACCATCAGAGCAGTCTATGGAAGGACCAACCTCTACAAAGAAGCTCAATCGATGTCCGGTTGTCACTGGAGAAAAGTATCCTATGAATCATGTTCTGGGAAATTTAAAAAGTGAGTGTTGTTTAGTGTTACTAATCAACCTACTTTCTATTTTAATCAAATTTACGAGTTTAATTTCAAGAATTTACAGCAAATACTAAGATAGGTGAAGCTGTTTGTTATATTTCTTCTTCTCCTTCTTCTTTCCCTGATTACCCTCCCCTTATGTAAGACTTACAACCCCTAGGACTTACAAGCCAGCCTAGGGTCAGATGGCTGTTGGGGAGCAGAGGGACCTCTGGACCAGACAGTGAAGACCTGGAAGCGGGTGGTCAGCCAAGCACCAGTTATAATGGTGAGGATGAGGATGATATGAAATGCGGGCAAAAATGGATGATTGGAAGGGTGATAATGGAGCAATTGGTGGAATGAATGGCAGGGGAAACCATAGAACCTGGAGAAAACCCGCCCAGATGCACCTTTGTTCACCACGAATACCACTTGCCATCTCGCCTAGGTGGTAGGCGAGCAGTCCACTCAGTCATGGCACTGCCATTATACGAGTACTTCCAGACTCAGGGAAGGATGAGGAATAATCCTGGCTGAAGAAAAATTCCTATCCCCCCCTGCCGGGAATCTACAGAAGCAGGTGCTCTACCAACTGCGCTATGGGGCCAGTCTTATTATATTTCTTGATTTATATTACTTCATTGGTAATAGCTTCAGTTTTTTATCAAATAATATAATATTTCTTTTATTCCATGGTTACACACAGATAACTCTGTGCCAAGCCCTTCTCAAACCATTTGCTCACAAATGCAAATATGAAGCTAATTCATTGCAAACAAATTTCTAAGTCTTGCTCCTTTGCAGATTTGTTCCAAGAGCACACCTATTCACCAGTTGTATAAGTTACTAAGTAATCCTACCATGTGTCCAAAAAGTGCAGGTCCCAAAATAGGATCTTTTCTATTGCACAACAGATTTCTAGGCAAGCTAATTTTCTTTCTTATCGCATTATATTTCATTACTCTCATTTGTTAGGTGTCTTCTCTGACACATCACTATTGGTTTGGCAGTCAAATAAGAATACTGTTTGCTATTTCTATAATTAAGAAGTGCCTGTTCAATGCTGCTACCATTAGGGTATTACCTGATTTATCATATTTTGTGGTCACATGAGTGAACCTGGGAATTTCAGACTGTGTGTATACTTTTGTTGCACTTCCTTTGAAAGTGAAGTCACTAGACACCTTTGTCTTTGTTCATAAAATACTGAAGGCTTTTGGCTTTCTGCCTTACATGCCTTTTACAGAAATGCTGAATTTGTTTAAATTCTGTGTCATATATTCTTGCAATGTACCTAAATGAAATATTTATATAAATTATTTATATTTCTGTGACAAAGTGACAAATCCAGCACAGTTTCTTTTCTATCATTTTATTTTCCTTCTAAACTTTTGGACAAAACCAGAATTCTCTTCTACTGATGTTAACACAGTCTACAGTCTTTCCTGTTATTACAACTCACAATTGTTTTCTTCTTGTAGACTTGTCTCAGTCCTTTCACTGTTTTTCTTACTTTCCTTGTCTCTCATACACTAACTTCAACAATATAATCACTCCACATTCATTAAAACGTCTTCATTTTGGCAAGGCATTTCTTTCACAATTGTCTTGTACTCACTGACACACTGACTGACTCAAAAACTGCCTCGGTTCACGCACTCTGCAAGCTTTTTACACTGGTGATGTAGCCAGATCTTTCTCAAATGCCCACAAACAAACTGGCTGGCTGCCGGACAATCCTCAAATGCTCTGGGAAACCCTTTGTGTTGCCACTTGATTGTTATTAGTCATGTGTTCCCTCACATGAGTAGTGTGGAGAAGTCTAACCTCGGCAGCCTTGTTAAGCACCGCACAATTAGGGTGGGACAGCTCAGCGGTACAATACATTAAGTTACTTCCTTTCCTACTTAGGCATTACTACACCAAATTATTCCCTTTCCTATGTGGGTATTACCACATCAAGTAATTAACTAATTCCATTCCTTTGCTGCAATTACTATATCAATATGCATGTTGTTCATAATTCTCACTATATTAGAAGCATTAGAATGAGAGTTTTATGCTTCCAAATATTTTTGCAACACACAAGCATGAGACTGGATGCTTGAGTTCCAATTTATTTGATTTTCAAGATGTACTGACTATGTTAGCTTATCTTACCTAGTTTTGCTTGCCATGAGCCACATTTGACTGATAATAAAGGAATAAGCTGTATCTTAATACTCAGGTAACAAGACCAAATCCATAACAAAACAATACCTTAGGGAAAAATAAATTAATGTCATTGGGTACAAATGAATATGAGTGAATAAAAGTAATTATTTCTCTTTTTATTAGGGTTACAACACAAGATTGGGAGCAAAAGGTACACAATTGTCTGGAGGCCAGAAACAAAGAATTGCTATTGCAAGAGCTCTGGTGAGGAACCCTAGAATTCTCTTGTTAGACGAAGCCACCTCTGCTCTAGATACACACAGTGAACAGGTGAGTGAAATTGAATTAAATGTTACTACTTTACTAACAGGAAAATATGAATTGAATTTATTTAAACTTTTTGCAATAGTATCATTACACTTCTGCAACAAACTGACATTTTCTTGCATGGAAAGCTGAATCAGATTTGAAAATTTCATCTTAGTATACTTTAATGTTGTTGTTAGCTAATGCTGGATTTCTGACAATGAAGTCATTAATCCTCTTGCTCTCCAATATTTTTCACAATGATATTGAAGAGTTCAATAGCAGTAATAGTAACCGCTTTTTAGAGAGCACCATATTTTCATGTTTTGGCGGTCACATCGCTCTCTCACAACCCCCAGAATGTCTGGAGGACCACACCTGTCGTTGGTTTACGGGCCTCACCGACCTGACCGGGAGAATTATCAAAATAAATTCACCGACCATATCCTCTGATTACCAATCAGAGGACATATTATTTACATGCCATGACAGGTCAGCATGTTAGGGGTTAAGATTTTATAGAGAAATTGAGAGGTTGGAAAAATAAAGAGTTCCTAGCCCTCGGGAACCCTAATAGCATCAGGGCCGGAAGAGAACAAGAGATGACCAAGGTAAGGTCAGATAGAAAAGCTACAGTGAGGAGCAAAACACCAGTAAGTAGAAGTAATGTTCTGCTCAGCTTGGGTACCTTGTGGTCACTATCCACACATCCCCTAGACACCAGTAAGTGGAAGTAATGTTCTGCTCAGCTTGGGTGCCTTGTGGTCACTATCCACATATCCCCTAGACACCAGTAAGTGGAAGTAATGTTCTGCTCAGCTTGGGTACCTTGTGGTCACTATCAACATATCCCCTAGACACCAGTAAGTGGAAGTAATGTTCTGCTCAGCTTGGGTACCTTGTGGTCACTATCAACATATCCCCTAGACACCAGTAAGTGGAAGTAATGTTCTGCTCAGCTTGGGTACCTTGTGGTCACTATCAACATATCCCCTAGACACCAGTAAGTGGAAGTAATGTTCTGCTCAGCTTGGGTACCTTGTGGTCACTATCAACATATCCCCTAGACACCAGTAAGTGGAAGTAATGTTCTGCTCAGCTTGGGTACCTTGTGGTCACTATCCACATATCCCCTAGACACCAGTAAGTGGAAGTAATGTTCTGCTCAGCTTGGGTACCTTGTGGTCACTATCCACACATCCCCTAGACACCAGTAAATGGAAGTAATGTTCTGTTCAGCTTGGGTACTTTGTGGTCACTATCCACATATCCCCTAGACACCAGTTAGTGGAAGTAATGTTCTGCTCAGCTTGGGTACCTTGTGGTCACTATCCACATATCCCCCTAGACACCAGTTAGTGGAAGTAATGTTCTGCTCAGCTTGGGTACCTTGTGGTCGCCATTCACATATCCCCTAGATGGAGACCCCTGAGGCCAATCAATAATAATTGATTGTTCTAATGTACTCAAAACTACTTTAATGTAGTTTTTGTATAATGCACAGTTTAACATAATCCACAACAAATCAACAAATATTTATTTCATTTATTAATATTTGTTGATTTGTATTGCTTCATTGTGAATAGCTTAAGTCTTTTGTGTTGTAATCCATAATGATTTAATAATTATCACTAAGAGTAAAATAATATTTAAAGTGTTTATAATGGGAGAACCAAACATTTACGAACTGGCTGCACAATGTTTTGTCTGTCTACGTCCTTGGTACTCATTGCTGTCTGCTGCTATCAGACAGGTTTGGATGAAATCATTAATTTTTAAAACTACTTTCAAAGCTTTCCTTACCAACTTTATGAAAGGAGATGCTAAAATTGGCCACTGTAATTGTCCATACATTTTTGGTACCTCTTTAGGAAACTACACATCACTTGCCATAGTTCACAATGAGAAATGCCGGCAATTTCCTAGGAGATATTTTCTTTTAATCCTTCCAGAGTGTGTGGGTTTGTCTTGTACACCAAGTTTTAAGTTACCCAAGAGGTAGAAATCACAGGGGGTTAGGTCAGGGAACCAAGGGGGCCACAGATCTCTACTAATAATTCTGTCCTGAAATACACTTTCTATTGTTCTCATCAAAAGATTGGCCATGTGAGCTGTGCAGAGTCTTGTTGAAAATAGGGAAAATCAAGCTCTCTGTCTTAATTCTCTAAAAAGAGAGGCAAAATTGTTTTCACTTATAGCGTCAACTATTGACTCAAAAAAAAAAAATGGACCTATAACTCTTTCTCTACTAATGGCATACCATACATCAATTTTTTCATCATGAAGGGGTACTTCATGAACAATATTAGGTTTCTCAGAGCTCCAATAACTATTTTGTGTACGCACATCCATTCAGACAGAACGAAGCCTCGTCCTTGAAAAATATTAGATCTGGATCTATTTTGCCATTGTATGCACTATTGAGACTCCACTCACAAAATGTGCACCTAATTACAGCATCACCTGGTTGAAGAGTATGTGTGACAGTTATTTTATGTTTTTAACTTCAGCAATTTAGTAGCTGTTTGCAAAGAGTCATCAGTAATGTCTACCTGTTGCGAAAGATGTCTAAGCAAATTTTGGGGAGAATTCTTTAAACGATGATTGATGTCATCTAATGCTTCTTCAGTAAGAACCATATGCCATATTTTAGATTTTTTTAGCCTGAACACTTCCGGTGGCCTGATATTTATTGTAAAGTTCATGGATTGTTGTATGGCCTGGAACTTTTACACCTGCAAATCTTTCTGCAAATTGTACCTTTACTTGCAAGCTGACTGAGTTAACGCATACTAATTATAAATAAATACCACTGTGCAGTAGAAAACATATGCTGAGCCATAATACCCTTTGTGACAAGTACAGGACAAAATAATAAATCACTTGTAATTACTGAACCATATCATATCAGCTTGATACTCAGGAACCTAATAAGGCTGAGGGCGGTGTCTTTCAATTGACAAAACTGCCAAATGAGACAACCTATTTTGACCTGTAGAGTTTCTCACAAATGTTTTTATTCTCAAGAGTGGAGGAACTTCTCTCCACAGAAGAAGTGGTTGCAGGTATCATTAATGTTAGTTCACAAAATGTTATAATCTCAGAGTAGGCTGCATCCCGTTGATTTTCTTTTATGAATTTCAATAACTCATTGATGCTATTAACACTGTTAATGCTTTCCTATGAACAGAACACTACAGGCAATTGGGAATCTAGAGCTACTGCATCAAAAAAAGTTCCATAGTTAGCAATAAATGAATCGAAAGCACTTTGTGGGAATGGAGCACAGCAATCTTCTGAAAATGTGAGAGCTCTAAAAATGTAAGACTTTCAAAATTATTGAATCTTGAAGTTAACTGTGCAAGAATATTGTCAATCATTTCACAATACAGTTTGCGGTAACATGTTTCCAAATCACTGTTGTCATCAATGCGAGTCCTTTTAGACTGTGGCATGCTTCACGAAGCCCGCTTCACCAGGCTTTGGATATAGAGCACAGGACACACATAAAGACCAATGGGGGATAGCCAATGAGAGTAGAGGAACACCAGCCAGTTGATGTGGGAGGAGCTATATGATGTTTTCTGACAGCTTCTCTAAAGCATGCTGTTTAGCAGTGACAAACCACTTTAATTTAGTTTTTTCTATTAAAAATCTGCGTAAAGACTAACAGTAATATGATAAATGACTATATACCAATAGCTATACTAATGTTCTTTATGAAAAAAATATATATTTACACTCAAAGAAATGTTAAACAAATTAACACACAAGAACACCACATGCTCATAATCAACTAAACTCACATGCTCACTCATCGCCTTCCACAAATGCTTACTCCCACAACCAGGCTTCGGATACTTCTGGAACACCAAGTACCCACAAAATGCAGTGGCAATGGTGAAAGCAAAGGGATAATGCCAGTCAAGATATAATATAGGGTAGAGCTACAGTTGAAACAAAAATATAATATGAAATTATAGACAGCATGAATAATTTTAAAAGGTGTAGTGCATTTGGTTTTCCGTACTTCTATAGAGAAACAATGCTTCCATAGTATATATTTTAAGTAGATGCCCCTGCAATAAATTCATATTCATAAGGAATTAGAGGATATGTCTTTTGAGCATGTTTAATCCCTTTTTAAATTAATTAAAAGGAAAATTAATACATAAAACATGTTTCCTGCTTCCTTAACACATTCAATACTTGTGCTGTATGTTGCAGGTTGTTCAAGCTGCTCTGGACCAAGCTAGTGAAGGAAGAACATGTATTACTATTGCTCATCGTTTAGCAACAGTTCAGCAGGCAGATGTTATCTGTGTTCTTAGCCAAGGTGTTATAGCTGAAATGGGCTCACACTCTGAACTTTTGCAACAGAGGGGTCTGTATTGCCAATTATTGCAGCAGGCTGCACGTGGCAATGCTACCAACACTTAAGGAGAAGATCTCTTTGAGATTCTTTTTTAAAACAAAGCACTGTGGAGCAGTTGCATCAGCAGTGAACGTTCTCATGTCAGAACAGGTGATACTTTATAGAAAACCTTAAAGATGCATGGGAATCTCAAATTTTATACAAGCTCATGAAAACTATAAGGAAGAGAATGAGAATGGATTATATCTCAGGACATTATGCTCTCAGTTCCTTGTGTAATGTACAAATGTATTCTTTTGTATACCAGAATTATAAACATTTATTACTGCAAAAACTGGTCATAATTAGATAGGCAAAGTATGAAATTTCATTTTCTAAAGCATGCTTGCTGTCATTATGAGGACAAGTATTTTTATATTTTGCAATGTGTAGAATTCAATGAAAATGACAAAAACATTCATATTTAATAACATTTGGTAACTCTTCGTATCCTGAGAAAATTTAAATTTATGACCTTTTAAATCTAAAATAATTTTCATTAGCAGTGAACTGAGCTTTCCAAGTTTTTGTTGTTGCTTTTTTGGGGGGATGGGGATCAAGGACAATTTTCTGTGAAATATAGTCAGAAAACTCAAGCCATTCTGACCAGGATATCCATCTGGAAAAACCTGTACCACCCTTTCCAGAAGTCAGGTATAGGTAAGAGAATTTCCCTTATGTGATGCCACATAAAAAATTAAAATGCCTTCTATTTTTGAAGAGTTCATTTAAAAAAAGTAGTGCTTTTAGTGGCATATCGTAATTAATATTAAGCAAGGACAAAGCAACCAGCAACTTGTTTTTTTTTTTTTGTTTTCTTTTATCTTTAAGTGTTTTATAATTACTTATTAAAATGCATAAGCTCTGTATGATTTTTTATATTTAATTTAATATTTTACAACTTTTTTTTAGCTAATGAAATGAACCTGTTTCAGAACCTTAACATACAAGATAGTTTGGCTTTAAAACATTTAGCATTATTTGGGAATAGGTTTTTCATATTCATATTTTGACAAAAAAAAAAATCATATTTAGCAAACTTTTCTTCATTTTTTGCTTGACTGTAGTGATAACATACAGAATGATCAAACATTCTTGGTCCTTCCAATCCAATTAGGCATTGAGAAACTTTGTATAGAAATCTATGGTATACTTATGAATTATATTGTGTAACAGCATAAATTTAGTTATAAAGATTCACTGTTATAACCATTTTTTCATACACATTCTAACTTCATATTCTGCTTAATGATGTAAATACGGAAGGAATGCTATTAAGAAACTATGAAATTTGTTTGCTTAGTGGCAAGTTCCACTTCACTCATGCTGAACAAACTGGCCTTACTAAAACTAATAATTAAATTGGTTTGTTTTCATAAAGATAGATATTGATCTATCATAAAGACAGCAGAAGTAATCTTCAGTAATGGTAGTATAGCTCACGTGTTAGTTCTTGATGAATAAAAATTTTATATGAGATGTTAGATGTGAGTCACTACTCACCTTTTCCAGGAACACTGGCATTGAGAGGCATACAGTCTGCACTCAGGTGCTGTGCATGTTGACATACATGTTTCTGAGCTGAAATAGTACATTACTACAAGGCAAACTGTCACACTTCCAGGGTATTAGCCAAATTGTAAACCTTGATAACTGCACTTCATTTTCTTGTATTTCTTCTATTCCCAACATATTTTCCTCAAATTCTTCCTGGTCTGAATTGGTACATGCATCCATACCGCACAAAACTTTTGCAGTCAACTGTATACACAAATGCAACAGAAGGAAACAGAGCTGTGGATTATTGTAACATGAACAACTTTGCTGACGTGTCATTTATGGTAGGCTAGCTCACTGCTCCTTCACAGAAGGTCATTTGTCAAGAACAAAGTGCAACCTGCAACAGGTTTTCTGATAAACCCAAGGATTCCAAATATGGATTCAGAAAGATTGGGCAACTAATTTTCAAACAGAATAGCCAAAAACATCTAATAACTCGGTACCATTTTATGGCACATGTTCCATAAATCATTCATGGAAACATTACATTATTAGGTAATAGTGAAGACCTCTTAATCATGTTATGAATATTATGTTATCTAAAGAAGCAACTGTTATTTATGACAATAAGACCTAGTTCAGTCCTTGTTATTATTTGCATAGCATCTTATGAACATTATAGAAATGGACAACCAAAGTAAATACATAATCTGTCTCAATACATTAGAATGATAACCGAAGGCATCCACTTCAAACTGATTCATCAAAAGATCAACATTAAAATGAATTTTATTTTATTAATATTGTTTTATAATTCTGTTGTACAAAAAATAGCATATATAGTTAAGAAACTCATTTATAATGCATATACTATTATGGTACAGATCAAAATGTATGTTTCTATCAAATGTGTGAAAAAACTGAACTAGAAGCTGATAATGCAATGTTTGAGAGAGAGGAGACTTTTTCCAGGGCTAATATAGAATCACTCATCTTTCTACAATAAGAGAGTATTTCTTAAGCTCAACAGCAGCCATAGTGGTAGCACTCTTGGTGTACTAATATTTCATATTTTCTTTGAGTGCTAGCATGTATAATAAAGTTTGGGTAATGTTGCCGAATACAGGCTTAGGGACCATGTAATGCAGGGTGCCAATGTATGAGAAATGAAAGTAACGAGTGGTAGTAAAACATTTTAATGATGTTGTAATTGCGTAAAGATGAGAATGGAGATAACTTTGGGCAATGCTTGTACATGAATGATGTAGATGTGAAGAAGGTGAGAAACTATTCTCATTCATAATGACACATTTTGGTAGCTAAGAAAAGATGGACAACTCTAGTTTATTTACACACACATTCCTCAATTAAACCCAAAAGATCTCCCAAATGTAACACAATTACAGAATAAATGAGGATCCTTTCATATTACCATCAAATAAATTAATTTATGAATCACATAACCTGAAATAAGTAGGAAATCATA